>JADLZL010001617.1:0-511377 GCA_015844335.1 Chrysopogon serrulatus | reverse complement strand
ACGACACACTTTAACCGCCAACCATTATCCAAAAAGAGAAAGTTTATCATAGATATATTCACATATACCTTATCATTTGACTTCCACTTGTATTTATATTATTGACGCATAAAACATGCAAGAAATAGAGGAAAATCACGAAAGCGCCTTCCCAGAAGCGCTTATTTCAACAAAATACAAAAAGCCCATTAAAAGAATATAACCGGCTAACAACCTTATGGAAGAGGAGCAGACTCCAGTCACCCTGGTGGGGCTGACTGTACCAAGACCCCCAGCCGGGCCCATCTTTCATGCCTATTTATTGTAAAGGCGCAAAGAAGGCATTTACTTCCCTGACCAAACCACCTACACCTATAAAGCAAGAGCCTCATTTCATAACAACACACCATGTCTCCACTCGTAATTCCCTCATACCTCCACTTTCCTTATCCTTGTTAGTAGTGTAGACATGCCCAACTTGTAAGAGGATATTTTGGCCATACTTGGCATATTCTTTCCTATTTATGCCTTCTTCTCTTTTTATCAATATAGCTATGTTCTAGATTGGTGTGTTCTAAAGTTATGACCCAGCATATTTTTGAACTAGGTAAATTAGTTTAAAGTATTAGATTAGATCATAGGACCTCTAGTTCATATGCCTTCTGTTCACATATGTCATGGGGTTCATAGTGTTTATATCATGTGTGTTCTGAAAGCACAGAGCCCTCGTTTTAACCATTCATACACTTAGATAATTACGAGTCAGGTGCGGCTGGTTCATCGCTAACATCCAAGTTCTTTACTTGTTCATCCATAGGCAGGCATCCTGCAGCCAGCGGCTTTATATGCATGGTGCTCTTATGGTAGCTGCATTGCACTTCATAGTCCACTTGCCAGAGGGGTAGGCGGTGTGTAGTGTGATACCGGCCCCGTCCTCTGTGAATCCCCCATCGCTCTTCGGCTATATGGTGTGTGTGTGGAGTCTAAATTACCACCCATCTCGGGCCGCGCATCACGCTGGTCTTTCCGATCCATCGCAACATGCTCTATTCCCCACTCATGTATTTGTATAATTATCCACTATCTAGACATTAGTCAGATAGACTACTGCCTCCCCGTGAGGATATTCATCTATATTCTTTATTCTTTTTGGTTTTTATGCTTCCCTCCATTTTCTCACTTGAGAGGCATTTAGTCCGTGTGTGTCCACTATCATAAAAACATATTGTTTACCCCTCGTTATGAACTTTTGGTCTCGCCACACCTATAGTATTTTGATTGCGCTCTGATACTAAATTCCACACTAGCCTTCCTTTGGGAAAAAAATATAACACGACACCTAGATTTCTCCTGTTGAAATGCTACAATCTGCAATTCTATGCGCTACTGATTAACATCCAGTGTTAGAAGTTTACCTGATCACCATTTATATTCTCCTCATCAGAAATTAGGAATATAGTTTTAGCACTAGTGTCAAGGAATGCCGAAAGTGCGCCTATAGCATCTCCGCGCCTAGGCTATGTCCTAACATTGTTGTATTATAACTCTCTTTGATAGAGGTAAGGAGCATTCATGCCATTGCAGCTATCATTCTCAAACTATCAATTATGTATAGGTAAAGCAAGAAGGAAATAACCTGGTGAGGTGTGCCTCAAAGACATGGTCGATCTAGTGATACAGATTTATGTAGCATCACCCCAAGCATTTCATATCAAATCGTGGATAGACTTACCTCTATTCTCAAGAATGATGTTATGTCAACCCATTTCTAGCATGGTTGTTACTCAGTGGGTCCATTGTGATGCGCTAAGAACGCTAACAAGACATTTCAGCCATATCGGGAAGGAAAGATTTTATATGAAAATATAAAACTTGATAATACATTTGTGGCAAGTAGCTTGCTCATAATGATTTTTCTTGTTTCTCCTCGTTGTATGTCGATAGTGTATGAATTGCTTCTCGACCGCTTTAAAACTTCACCAAAGAACTGTAGGTTATCTTGAAAAAGACTCCTGGCCTCGCACCGCTTTCTTCTTCAAGTACTTTCACCGCCAACCGAACCAAACCACCTCCGCACGTCTCGAGATCACCGCTATGGCCTCGCAAAAGTCACTCCATCGTAGTATTCTCGCTACGTCGCACAAACGTGCAATCTTTCCATCGGGCCCGGGCTGTCAACCTTTGGTGACAAGAACTTTAGAACTTCTAGCACCGCTCATCACTAGTGGTGCGTGCAAGCACATTCTCGCGGGTCGCCGTAGCGAGGACGCCAATGCTCATCTCCAACAAGCTGGAGTCAGGCGATACCATTGTTTATCATGGGGAAAGACGCCGGCACCTGAGGCCATCCACCTGTTTATTTCCCCTTCTTCCTCACGAGAAAGGCGAAACAGTTGGTTCTACAAGGACCGGATGTCATGGACACCTAGGCCAAGTGCTCACGGCTGCCTTTCTTATGGCTTTCCCTCTAGGTAAAACAACCGCCTCTTAGAGGGGAAGATCACATCGCTCCAAGAGAGCAGCTTGAGAACATCCCTAAGCATGGGACAAGCCGCAAGATTACATTCAGCCCTCGCCCACACCATGGGATGGAAGATTGGATGATCCTACAAACCTTCTATGAGGGGTTAATCCCTGCGTCGACGGGTCATCTGATGTCGCAAATGAGGAGCATTCCTCCCCTCACTATCATCGGGGCAAAAGCCCCGATCGAGAAAATCCCTCGGCCCAATCAAGGATGGGGGAGGAAAGGTCCCGCTCACAAAAAAAAAAAGGCATGCATACCGTCAACGAGGCATATGCTTTTGTCACAAAATGGACCTATCAAGCCAAGAGATCGGACGAAGAGCCACGAAAAGATGCCATGAAAAGCGGCTACATCCAGTTATGACTCACACATGACGTGGTGAGAACTGTGGCAATATTGCCATTCTGGAATAGATCGCCTCGAAACCCGTGAAGAAGCCGCTTCTACATCAACAACGCTAAAGAACGCGTATCGCTAACAAATACCATGGAGCAACAAATCAACCCCGGCCAACAAAGAGGTAATTCGAACTTCAATTCCAATTATAATTCAAATCAACCTTCCTTGAAAGACTTGGTATTAGACCAAGCAAAATAAATGAAATTCTAAACAAAAAAAGTTATCTTATACTTGTAAAATGTTTGAAAATCCTTAAATGCTGGGGTCAAAACCTCTCCCTCTCTCGTCTGCTAAAAAATCAACTCCAGCTTTAATAAGATGCTGAAACCTCAATTAGCCGAGGCCGCCACTCTTCACACGAGGAGGGATCGACAATCCGCAACGCCTCAAATCTGTCGTGGTCACCACAAGGCCCGGTGGCAGCCTTCGGCCCATGACGGTATCTTAACTCTCCATTTATCACCAAAAGGAAGACCCCAAATGGAAACTGATAGAATGTGCTCTAATTGGCCCAATAGTTTATTACGTATAATCGGGTGATCTTAAAGCCAAGCAGGAACATTATGTCAAAGGTGACATATGACAATCCGATCTGGACCCTTGCCAACCTATAGAGACTTCAAACTACAAATGGCTGACCAAGATGGCCGCATAATGGTTTATGACATCCCCGGTACGTGATCTCAGAGTAAAATTCAATCTGACTTTTGTTGTCCCGGACAAAGATAATGGCGTTACCACTCCTCCTCGGGAGACTCTCAACACCACACCACTCATTATTATCTATGATGGGGCTCACAAATTCAATTTCGCTTGTCCGATGGAGTGAAACATTAATCTGGCTGGCTACACACGTACACCCATGGAGTCAAAAAAGAGTTTCCAAACCCCTCATCAACCCATCAATGTTAAGGGTGATCAACAAAGAAAACACGCAAGTCAAAGCCCACAACAAGAGGCCGCCTTGAAACACCGGTATGGAAGAGCAAAGCAAGATGACTCAAGATCGAGTATGGACCAAATCAGGCATCAAGGAAGTAGAGATCAACCCTCTACCAGGGTGGCCTTCCAAAGAAACCAAGAACAAGGGGTGCCAAGAAATGTAAAATGTTAAGCTACCAATAAGACTAGACCCACACCACACCACCAAAAGACGATGCAAAAGGTGTGGAAATTCATGAAAGCCAAAGCCACCGGCCACACTAGCACCACAAAAACCCCGGCCACAACACCACACCAAGGAAAATCACATACAGGGCGAATTAAAGCAGCCGCAGATTCGCCTTCCTTCCAAGCACCCAATATTCCATCTTCAAAATCAAAGACAAAGAGAAGAGTCCTCGCTCCCCGTACTCAAAAATGGGAGCCCTCTATCAAAAAAGTAATTTGCAAGTTATCCTACTAACATTACTAAATATCAAAAAATATGACTAGTATGAACTTTCGAGAGATTATTCTCACTAACATATAGGTTTTGCTTTTCAGGAGGACCGAATGTGTAATATCACTTTCAATAATAATAATAATAATAAGAAAATTAATAATAATACTAAAAAAATGATGAAAATGAGTTCTACTCCAAATATGAATTACGCTTATGCATAGTTTTCAAAGAAATAATGAATAGTTGCTCTGGCCTTTTATGATTCATCTGGTGGTCTAGCCTATGACTTAGTCTTTCCAAGGTTTAAGCTATTGGTTTTAAAATCTTCACTCTAGAGACTTGAAAACTTAGTGGGATGCATAGAGCTTGATCGAAGTCTGTGATGGTATATTAAGTTGATTTGGTATGACTCATGAGCTAGTTACAAACTTACTTCCTCGAGAAAGTGCTTGAATACCGTAGTCTTAAAAATTAAATAAAAAACCAAAGTCCTTTGATATGATCTGGGTAAAGTAGATGTTTCTTTGTTATGCACCCATGATCGGAATTGTTTTACATAATGAAAATTAATTTTTGTTCTCTATGTATTGATTCTCTTAGAAATCAAAAGAGAGTGTATCATAAAAAGATGCCATACAAAGCATGAGCCGAATAACACAAGCATATACCAAAAAAAGGTGTGTGTGCCAAAAAAGAGAATAAAATAAGGCGTGCAAGACACCGATGTAAAAAAATGGGTACAAAAGTACCGCCGTAGAGATAGCCTCACTTTCTGGAAGATAGAAAGAGATAGTCATGCATAGTATTTCAAGTATGAAAAAATAAACTTCCTTTCCGATCAAAGTAGTTTGGTAATTCACTATGATCTAATTCATTTGACTTTTGCTCTTCACATAAAATGCAAACTCCAGAAGAAAGCACCAAAAGAGTAGAATGTATACAAGTCCAATGTCTACTCAAATACCAACCTAAAAGACAAAATGATAGCCATAAGCCCCACAAGTAACAAGTAACAAGGGATGAGTATAAAGACCAATTTATTTAGATCAAGAAGAAAAACTTGTTATAATCTAGCACTTGTGAAACATAATCAACATTGTAGCAACTATCGATCAACAACCAAGTTTCAGCTTTGCCGAGGACGAGCAAAGGGTAAGTTTGGGATTTTGGTGGCTGCAGAATTACGACACACTTTAACCACCAACTATCTAAAAGGGGAAAATTATCATAGATATATTAAACATACCTTTACTATTGACCTATATTCCACTTGTATTGAGAATTATTGATTTATACAGAAAACATACAAGAAATAGAGTGAAAAGGTCATTTGGAATGCGCCTTCCGGCAAGGTGTATTTCAACAAAAATAAGCAAAGCCCAAATTAAAAGAACACAACCGGGCCAACAACCTATGGAAGAGGAGACCAAGAACAACAGAGAGGCCATGGACCAAAGTCGGACTGAGGGGGCTACCCCTGGTGGGCGCACTGTGGGGGTGTGGCCGCACCCTCAGGAAGCCCATAGCCCGACCTCATCTTTTCTCCGGCGGTTCATTTGGTCTGCTGTAAAGGCGGTGCAGCAAGTTTACTCCTCTCGGCCTCCAAAACCGACCCCACACCTAGCATAAAGAAAGGGGGTGGAGCTCCCTCACACACAACAACACACTACACCCCTCCCACTCACACTCCCTAAGTGTACCTCCCACTTTCTTTATTTATCTATAGTAGAGGAGCAAGGCTCAACTTGTAAGAGAGGAGGGAGACATCTTGGCTACTTTTGCATGAATACTATTCTTTCCATTATGCTCTTTCTTTCTTTTTTATCAAATATAGCTATGTTCTAGATTTAGAGTGTGGTTCTAGTGCTATGATCTTGTTAGATGAACTCAGGTACTAGTTTGTGCAGATGAACTAGGTACTAGTTTGTGTGATTAGATCATAGATCATAGGACCCTAGTTCATATGCCTTGTTCTTATGATATGTTTGTTAAGCTCCTGCTAGTGTTCATGTATCATGTTCTTAGCATATAGAGCCCTGCTCTTGCAACTCAAAGCTCATATACTTAGATGATTATTTAACAGAGCGGGTTGGTGTTCATCGCACAACATCCAAGTTCTTTACTTGTTCATCCGTAGGTGAGAGACCCGGGGGGCTTGGGTAGCTATTTTATATGCGGGGCATGGTGCCCTGCATAGGCAGGCTCTGTGATTGCACTTCAGTCCACTCAAGGATGAGAGTGGTGGGCCAGTGGTGACACTGCCCCTGTCCCTCGTAATCCCTCCATGTTTGGCTATGGTGTGGGAGTTCCAAATTACCACCCATCTGGCCAAGTGCACTTAAGTGGTCTTCCGATCATCTATCTCTCGACTCATGTATTGCATGACTAACCATCATTCAGACATTATCGTGAGTTAGGACCATCGCCTCCCGAGATATTCATTTATTCTTTATTCTTTTATTTTTTGTGCTTCCTATTTTTTCTCCACTTGAGAGGCATTTATCCTCAGGTGTGTGTCCACTATCATAAAAACAATATTGTTTACCGGGCCGTGACATTGGTTCCACATACAACGCTGCCTAGTATTCTTGATTATAGTTTCATACTAAAAATCTACACTAGCCTTTCTTTTAGAAAATATAAATACTAATAATTTGGAAAGATTTCTCCTGCTGGAAATGTTGCCAACGGTAATTCCAGGCGCTATGACACATCCAAACTGCAAAGGTTTACCACCATTATCTTCTACCGGTAGTTAGAATATAGTTTTAGCACTCAGTGTCAAGTGAATGCCGAAAAGCGCGCCGCATAGCATCTCCTCTCAGGCACTAGCAAATTTAGGGCTATAGTCCCACCTATCGGGGATATAACTCTTTGATAGAGTAAGCTTTGGTATGCCATGTGTCGCGTGCTTAATTATTCTAAACTAATACCCGAGGTATATCACTAGTAGCAAGAAGAAAATAATCGGTGAGGTGTGCCTCGCATCATGGTCGCATCTAGTGATATGGTATTTGCGGCACATCACCCCAAGCATTTTTACTGCTGGGTAGACTTCAATTTATTCTCAAGAATGATGCTAAGGAATGTCAACCGCATTTTTGGCATGACAGGTCCAACTCTCGTGATGCTTAAGAAATGCCAACAATGCCAATAATTTCACCTTACTTTAGGTCAAAGGAGAGGCATGTCATATAGCGTTGGGGGGTGCATTCACTTCATGTTGGAGAAGTCTAGATGTTCAATTCATTTCTCAATATGCAAAATCTCTTCCTCATCAAGTGGTCTGGTGAATATCTAAGAAGTTGGATCATCTGCATTCACACTCTCAATTGAGATGTCCCTTGGCTTTGTGATCTCTAATGAAATGATGCCTTATGTCAATGTGCTTTGTTCTTGAATATTGAACCCAAGTTGGTGGTGATCTTCATGGGGCACTCCTGTCACAGTAAATGGCACTTCACCCTGACTCCAAAATCCTTCAATGGCCTTCATCCATAGTAATTGAGCAACAACTCCCCGCACTAATGTATTTGCTTCAAGCAGAGTAACACTATTTTGTTTGATGACCATGAGACAAGTGACCTTTCCAACAATTGATATTCCACTAGTGCTCTTTCTATCCACCTCAGACTAAGATAGCCGAAGTCCCATTATCCGATCAACTCAAAGTTTGACCCCTTTGGGATACCACTATCCAACATTTGGTGTGTGCTTGAGATATTCAATATTCTCTTGGTTGTCTTCAAATGACTTCTTCTCGTGAAGCTTGAAAGCACACATGCACACACTAAATATGACACGTCTAGAAGCCATTACATAGAGTAGACTTCCAATCATGGACCGATACAACTTCTTTGATCCACCATTTCACCACTTGTGTCTAAGTCAAGATGTCCATTTGTACCCATTGGTGTACCAATTGACTTTGCATCTTGCATCCCCAAACTTTGATCATATCCTTGATGTACTGCTGACTCACGAATGTGCCCTCTTTCTTCAATTGCTTGATTTTAGGACCAAGGAAGTAACTAAGCTCTCCAATCATAGATATTTTAAACTCTTTGCCATCATTAAGCCACTCCTTCACAAAGTCTTGATCAAGTTGATCTAAATATGATATCATCCACATAGATTTTGGTAACAATAAAACAAAGTCGTTTTCCAATTTCGTGAAGAGAGTGCTGTCAACCTTTTCCTATCTTGAACCCTTTGGAGACCAAGAAATCTCTCTCAATCTCATACCAAGCCTCCCTCGGGAGCTTGCTTCATGCCTATAAAGAGCCTTCTTCAACTTAGATATGGTTGGGCTCTTGGATATCTTCAAATCCCTGAGGTTGCTCCAACATACACTAGCTCATTGATGTATCCATTCAATGTACTCTTTCACATTCATTTTGATATAGCTTTGATGTTGTGTACAAGCCGGCTACGTGAATCAATTTCAATCTTGGCAACCTGCATAGGTTTCTCCAAAGTCAAGACTCCCTTCAATTTGAGTGTATCCTTTGTACACCAATCTTTGTTTCTCGCCAACCATGCCATCTTGAGCTTGTTGTCTTGTATCACCCACTTGGTTCCAAATGACATTGTGATTCTTGGATACTCAACTAGTTTCCAAACTTGATTTCTTTCAAAGTTGTTAAGCTCTCATGCATGGCATTGTAACGCAATCCATAAAAGCTTCTTCTCTTTGATTCTATGGATGAGATAAATAAGGAGTGCTAAAAAATGATGCTAATCTTGATCTAGTTTGCACACCACTTCTAACATCACCAACTACTTGATTCAGAGTGACATCTCTGCACATGAGTGTTGGAGAACCCGGTTGATAGCTTGAGCTTGCTTGATCACTTGATTGCACAATCCTGAGATGAACTTCTTACTTGTTGCTCTCTGCAGCTTCACCGCTCTCCTCGGTTATCATGAGAACCACTACCACTACCACTTTCTTTGATCTTGATTTTGCTGTAACATTTGAAGGGAGAAGCACTTGTACATCATCATCTTGCTTTTGGCCTTATGCCTTTCACCAATATCCATTTTTTATTGCATTGATCAATTGAACTCCCTCACATCATTCAAATTTTTCTCTTTATCTTGAGAGCCTCTTGCTCATCAAATTCAACATCATGCACTTCTTCAACTATGCCATGAGTAATTCTAAACTCTGTTATGCTTTGCTTTTATGGTGGAGTACCCTAGCAAGAACCTTTCATCACACTTCTTTCCCTAAACTTGCCTAATCTTTTATACCTTTCTTAAGAATATAGCATTTATATCCAAATGACTCTAAAGTATGCAATGTTACTTTCTGCATTCAATAGCTCATAGGGTGTCTTCTCTAGCATGATCATAGAGACGGCATGGCAATAGCGTCGCATTGATAAATTTCAAATTCCAAAATAAGAACCATTATATTCACAAGCATTGATTCTGCCATGTCAATTATTCATTCTTTTCAACAACACCTTATTTGACTGGGAGTACTTAGGCCGAGAATTGCATGTCCAATACCAAGGTCATCAGCATAACTCTTCTACTCTTTGTAGTTCCTTGAACTCACCCATCACACTTCTACTTTCTTTTGATTGTTGTTTTAAACTCATTTTGACATCTCTTTATAAAGGTTTTGAATATACTGCTATAAGCTTCACTCTTGTCAACTAGAAAGAAGACCCAAGTGTATCTTGTAGTAGTCATCCACTATCACATATCCATGATTTCATTTCCACCACGTTAGCATATGTTGTTATCCAAATGATCCATGTGCAATGACTCCAAATGCCTTGATGTGCTCATATCATGCTCTTCAGATGATGCTGCCAACTGTTTTGTCCATTCGATATGAACTACAAAGCTGTTTTCCTCAAAAGTCACATCCTTCAACCCTCTCACAAGATTGTGCTTTAATTAGCTCTGTTGAGTTAAGCCTTGGGCGCCAACATGTCCAAGTCTCTATACCTACAACCAACCCATACTTGACTTTGTGATCAAAACATGTTGAGTTGCTTCACTAGTATCAAATCCACCAAATAGAGATTCTCAGCGGATTCAAACCTTTAAAGATCAAATTGCTTCCATCAACACTGTACAATCTCCACATCATCAATGCCAAAGCATTTAAACCAAGATCACTGTAATTGAGCCACTTTGTCAGTTGGTGTTGAGAGATTCCACCTCAATATTTTGGGAAATCGAGATCATTTCTTGGCTCCTGCTAAGCCTTTGACCTTTTGCTCGCTTAATATCATCAAATATAATGAACAACATTACATCACCACTGATCAGATGGAATTAAACATCCTCCTTCCGTCACTTGGCCATATGTTACAGAGTGTGTTCCACTATCAGCTATCCTAATGCCTTCCTCCGGCTTATAATTGACCACAAAAGCAAATCAATTATTCTGGCAAAAATTCAAACTTGTTTAGGGTCCTCCCAAGATTATCATTAAGCTTTTGGACACCTGGGGCTTGCCTCTCTTCTTTGGGCCAACAATGGGAGGCCACCAATAAACTTAGCCTTCAGCCAGACCATTAACACTCCCTTGGTAAGTAAATAACAAAGAATCAAATTGAGAATCGAGTATTATGTTAGCATTCTCTTCTTGTTCTACTGATCTTCCCAAACTTGGCACCATTGCCCTCTCACAAAACTTAAGCCTGTGGAGTTGACAAGGCCGCCTTATCATTCTTGGGGGTAGCCCCAATCCCTCTTGTTGAAAGAGAACTCTCGGCTGTAAGCACTTTAGCAAGCGGGTCTCTTCAAGCAACATAGCCTTGCCTAGGTGCGAAGTTAGCTCATTCACCTCTCTCTCTAGGGTCTCATTCTCCACCATAAGTGAGGCATCAATACAAGTGAAACCATCACCACAGATGGGCATTGTTGGAGCTACAAGAGAGGGCTGCAGGAGGCGCAACAATGACAGAGAGTAGCAAATGATTCCGGCCTGAATATCACAAGTAACCTAACGTTGCATGTGTCTACAAATAATAACATCCTTCGCCAACCTTTAGCTTGATCATGAGGAGGAGCAGCTGCTTAGTGAGCCTTTCTTTCAAGCTTTTTTATGGGTTTCTATTAGCCTCTTATGAGTAGCATTGAGTCAAAGGATTGCTCAAGAGCTTGCTTGCTCTATGTAGAACTCTTTGGCACTCCTTCCTCTTCTTCTCAATATAAGTTCGAGCATCTTAGCATACTCATGAGTTCCTCCTTGAGCACTCCTCATCACTATCCTCCTCACTCTCATCATCATCTTATAAAATCTTTAGGAGCCCTCATGAAGCATGATTGAAAGTGTTGAAGATGCAAGTGTTTGTTGTTGTTGATGGCAATACTTCTGTTGTCCCTTCTTTCTTCTTCTTCCTCTTGTCATCATCACTCTCATCATCACTTGAAGAAGCATCACTATCCCATGTGACCATAAAGTGATTGCCTCTTCTTTCCTTGTAGTCACCCTTCTTGTCCTTCTCTTCTTATCCTTCTTCTTATCATCATCACTATCATTGTCACTATTGAGATTAATCAAATGAAGTGATCGTTGCTATTGCACTTGAAGCATATCTTCATCTTTCTTCTTAAAGTGATCTCTCTTCTTCAGCACTATAGCCTTTCTTCTTCAGAACTTGCCAAATTTCTTCTCACAAAGAGAGTCATTTGTTCTATCTTCATTTGAGCTTGTGCTTGTGCTTCATCATCGCCCTTTTTAAGCTTCTCTTCGCCTTTTGATTAGTAGCCTGAATGCAACCACTTCCTTTGTCTTTCTTTCTTTTGTCCTTCTTCATCCTTGGAACCCTCTCTATTCCTTTCCCACACGGTAGGTGTCATGTATAATCACCTCACCTAGTACTTGGTTTGGGGTTTACTTGTCAAGCCCATCTCACCATATTATATAACCAAGAATTCAAAGCTCTGGGCAAGTCCTCAAGCAATTCTTGTGAACAAAGTCCTCGTTTTCCACCTCTCACCCAAGTTCTCCAAATCATTTGACTATCACTCGCACCCAGTGGAACATCTTGGCAATGCTCTCATCATCCTCCATCTTGAAATGAGTGCAAACTTGTCCCGAGACGGCGTGCCTTACACCCCCGATTTTGAGTGCCTTCATATATGTTTCTTCCAACCTTAACCACATCATGCTCCTCAAGATCCTTGATGCTCAAATCCTTGCTTCTTAATGCTTCATAGAGTGTATTGATTGTAACGCCATTGAATTTGAAGCTTCTCTTTCTTGCGGGGATCATCTAAGCTGATCAACAGAAAGTCTCACTACTTCCACACCTTTGCTGAGATTTTAAGCGCATTATTATCTGAGCCTCAATGATCATATCCCAAGCTCCATATGCTTCCATTATGGTTGATATGGTTGTGATGACAATCTTGCCGCTGGGAAACAGCAAGTTGAGATCGTCACCGACAAATTCTTCGTCAACACCATGATGGAGGAACCCGCCATTGGTAGTCGCCAGGGCAGCACCGCCGCCGCCTCCATCGGGCGCTTATGGAGGAGCGTGCACGCACCCGGCCGCCTTCAGCCAAGGAAAAAGATCGCCAAGAGCAATTCGCCACGTATAACATATCCAATTGAGCCTGAGGACACTGTAGATGTCGCCACGCCGAATAACCAAATTACTGCTGATAGATGTTTGATCCGATCACCGTTTGACACCCGATCACTTCCAATTTTGTTACTACGCTTGAATCTCTGAAATATTCGATGGAAATCATGCATTCACTGGGAGCAACGTCATCACTAAGATCCAACCCAAATTGGATCAAGAGAACACAAATAATCGATATTGGAATCCGCAGCGTGATGCTGATGCTACCGACAGCTTTGAGTGCTGCGGATCGGGTCATACCCCCCAAGGGCATCGCCGCCGCTGACGTGAAGGTACGGATCACCACCCCGATGCAAATCTGGTACAAGAAGGCACTATCACCAAATTGCTTGCGCTAAGTTAAGCGGCGATATAGAGAACCATTGAAAGGTCCAATTGGCTAGAGGGGGTGAATAGCCTAATTAAAATTTCTACAATTACACTAGATGAACCGGTTAGTAACAAAAATGGCGCTCAAGCGAATTTTTGCGCTTAGCCTACAAGAGAGGGGGTTTGCAAGCCTCCTAATCAATCAACTAGCAACCTAATACACTAGAGCACACTAAAAGTAATGTCCTTAGCAATTAAATTACTCTATACACCCTAATATGCTACTTGCATAATGTAAAGGGGGGATTGATGTATGCAAACCGAGTCTTGTGGATGTAGCCAATCACCGTCTTGATTCAATCAATAGAAATCTGGTTGATGATCCAATCAATTCAATAGAGAGCAAGTGATCTCGATGGATCAACCACAAGAGGACCAAGACAATGATTTATCCCCGAGGTTCACGTGTGCTTACCAACATACTACGTCCTCATTGTGTCCCCTTGGCCACATGGTTCGGTGGCTAATCGGTATCACACACCGAGCCTCTCAAAGGCGCCACAAGAACCTACCAATGGCTAGGGAGTTGAATGACATGCGATTCCACTAGAGTACCTTTTGCAATCTCCGTGGAAAAGGCCAAGAACCCCTCACAATCCACCGAGGTGAGGCCAAGAACAATCACCGCCTTGCTCACACCTCTTCTCCATCGCTCCAACCGTCTAGGTGGTGGCAAACCACCAAGAGAATAAGCAATCACGCAGCAAGAACGATCATTAGTGCCACTAGATGCAAGAACTCACAAGCAATGCACTAGAATCTCTCCCAATCTCTCTTTGGATGCAAGCAATCAAACAAGATGAGAGGGAGGGGGTTGGCTCAGCTCTAGGGTGCTCAAGAATGATTAAAATGTGTAAGGTTACCCTCAAACCGACCAACAAGCTTATATACCCACCACTCAAACAAACCAACCGTTATGCTCTAGGTGGGGCTGACTCGGGCCATCGGACGCCTGGATGCTAGGCATCGGACGCCGTCCGACGCCTGCCCCCAAACCATAGATCGCCGCCACGTGTCCTCGCTTGAATTTAGCCGTTACCCGTGCACCGAGGAGGTGTCGGACGCCTCGGGTGACACTCCATCGACGCCGTCCCGATGCACGCACGGGCACGCAAAACAACGCGAGTCGATGAAACACGCTCTGATGTTTGGGGAGCATCCGACCCAACACAAGAAGCTCCTAAAACCGGCACACACCCATCCGACATGTCCAATGGGGTGGCATCGACGCCCCGGCCGATGAACTTATGAGCATACGCTCGACAGAATTTGCTTTTATGTCGGACGCCGCCGACGTTTTACCGCCGACGCCGCCGATGCACTTACTATGCACGCGCCACGAAAACGCCAAGTCCCGCGGCAGGCGTCACGGACGCCTCCGACGCCGGCGTCCGAGCGCCCGATGCCGAAGAGCTCTTTTCACTCGAAAATTGCCGAGTCCCGCTCACAAGCTCGGTGGGAAGGGTTTTCACCCAAACCCCAAGAACCCTTGCTCTCATGCACCAACACCAAAAGTGTCTCACAACTTATGCACGTGTGTTAGCATTTTCCAAATGAATTTTGCAAGAGTTAGGTTAGCGTTGACTGATAACCGCTTTCGACACATGATCACTCCTCTTAATAGTACGGTTATCTATCCTAAATGTACTCACATCCTCTGTGGTGTCTTGAGTACCAAAAGCAAATGGCCCTATAGGTTATACCTTTGCCTTGAGCCCATTTGCCACCATTTCATCTCCTCTTTCTCACTTGGAGCACTTGTGGCCATCTCCATCCATCACCTTGCTCCATCTTGAGTGGACCATCCATGTTGAGACTACACACATGCTTATCAAATAGATTAGTCCAAGGTTTCATCAATTAACCAAAACCAAACTAGGGCTTTCAACCATATCTTCACCATCGTCTTTGACATAGGAGACACCTTTGATGGCAGCGACAACGGCACGCTTCGGGCGGTACGCCGAGATGAACGCTTGGATGGTCATTTTTCTCAAGAACCAGCTATTTTGCCACCGATGAATCGGTGCTCGAGCTACTCCACCCCAATCACTATTTGCAAATGTACTCTTCGACACCACTCAACCGAAAGTGAGATCACTATTGGCGAGAGACCGCCAACTTTATTTAGTCATCAATGGCTCTAGAGATCCGCTGGAATAATTGATACACGAAAAGAAGGAAACGACCCAGTTGGCAAAGATGGCAGTGATGATACCTATAAGCAGGCTAAGGCCTCTTTCAAAGGACCAACTAGATATGCAATCTTTGATTCACTAAATAATTGACAATTGCTGTACATGCCTCTGATGGAGATCAAGCTAGCAACAGACATAGAGATGTCGGTCATGGCAGGCGCCACTCTCAGCACCGGCAACTACATACTTATGGACTCATGTATGCTAAAGATGATAAAATTGGTGCAACCAATGTGGGACTTCTCTACGCTGGAGGTGATGAACAAGTGGATCCACCTCCGCCACAACAAACAATTTATGCATATTGACCGAAAACCTCCAATAGAAATTGGCACGTTCAACATGATATTATGGATATCTCGACACAGGCCCTCCTTCGGGCTACAACAAGCGATGGATGATTACGAGAACGGGTATGCAATTTTACATTTTGCAAGCAAAGCTTTTTCTGTGGCCCCTCTTCTTCTCAGTCATTGGTGATGTACCTTCCCCGAACATACATGCAACATCAATAAATGTGCCATGGGATTCATGCTCGCGAGAAGGAGATGGTCACTTGGCGGCCATACAAAGGTGATTCACTTGACAAGCAGATCAGCATCTACATAACAACATCGAGATCATTTTGGGAAGACTCGAAATATAAGGTTGGAACAACCAAGGTGGGACTTATCCATGTCGAGGCGACGGACAACTTGTTGGGTCAACTAGCGCCACTATAGCACCTAATGAAAGCCCGGCTAGAACCCCCGATGGACGTTGGCACATTCAAACTACCACCATGGCTATTTCGGATGGAGTTTTTAGGTGGGGCTGCAACAAATAGTCATGCTCAAGGGAATGGGTTTGGGCTCCTTAATCAGGCAAACAAGGCTAATTTATGGCTCTTCTATCTCGCCAAACTGCTATAACACCATTGGTGATGAACATCTGCCCAACAACCGACAACTACGCCATTGGATTCGAGCTCACGGGATGGAGAGGGTCATACACTTGGATCGACAACCGGGCGTACTACACCAAACCGAAGCGCCTCTGAAATTCTCTATGCCGTCACTACATCGCCGATCTGTGGCTGCGACATCGGCGACACGCCTCAAATTTCCCCGGGGAGAGGACGCCCGAAAGGGGAGAAGGGGAGTTATGTCACACGCTTGGGCCAAGGCCCATTAGGGCTAAGCGTGGAGAGGCGGCCGTCGCCGCCGCTTTGCTTTGAAGTTACCTTAGATATTTATCATTTACTTTTAGAATAAGTTAATTTGTAAAGGAAGGATCCAAATCGATAAGGATCTCTTGCCTTTTAAAGTCCAACTATAAATATTAGGGAGTTGTAATCAGATCAATTAATAAAGTAATTGGGCAAGTCCCATTATTCCAATCTCCCGCGCCTCTCTTCCTCTCTCTCCCCTCTCTTCTCGCTGCGCCCCCCCCCCTGCCCTAGCCGCCGACGCTGCCGCTGAGCAGCCGCCCGACCCTCCCTCCCTCTCCTCCTCCAATCCACTAGCCCCAATCCACCCCCCCGCTGCATGTATTACAATTAGTGTTTGGTAATTTCAAATTAAAAACTTAAACTCTAATGCTGTTATCGTCAATCAAGTGCAAAAGTTTTTTCATCCAACTTAGCATGAGCATTTTATGTTTTTAATATCTTTACAAACTGACATAAGCAATTTCATCATAAACCAACTTATTATTTGCTATAGCATTTGTCTATTTTCTCAAAAAACACCGAAGATCTGCATCTCATTGTATTAAGAAGAAGGGGTAAAATAACCCACCAAATACAAGATACACCCAAACACAACTCACTCACACAACACCAACGCTACAGCAGCCGAAAAAAATTACATACACACACTGCAGGCGACCTACATATTAGACCAAAAAAGCTAATCACCTGGGAGGTGGGCTGTCAAGAGGGAAAGCCCTCAAGCCCCTGCCGTGGTCCATAGCCAGCACTCCTCACCAGCAACGACAAATAATACCCCAGCGACAATAGGAGCCGCTCCATTAAAAACACATTATTACGGTGGTTCCAAATAATCCAAGCCCCCAGAATGATTAGGCAATTAACTCCTTGCCTTACCAAATCGGAAGTAGCATTACTAGCTCTCTCCCACCATTCCAGAAAGGAGTTGTCAGCGGGTTGAGGAGACAAGGCCTGGAGACCAACATGCCTAGCAAAAGAAACCAAAACCACCTAGCGAAAACAAATTCAACCAGGAGATGGTTAATTGTTTTCTCCTCTTGATCAAAAAGTGGGCAGTGTTCCGGTAAAGGCAATCCACACTGTGCAAGACGGTCAAATGCCCAACATTTATCGTGTGCCAATAACCACAAGAAGAACCGACACTTTGGTGGCACCCAAGTCTTCCAAATCCTTCACTATATTATTTCATCTACTAGAGTTAATATTACTTAACCACTTCATATAATTATTAATATACATATAATATTACATTACCAATAGATTAAATGATACTAAACTAATTCACATGTCATCATTTTTTATGTCGCTACTACCCTAAGTAAGATCCAACTAATTAAACACGCTCCGAACATTATTATTTCACTATTACTATACTTTTTAAATAATATAACCATAACTATGTTTCATGTAAAATGCATTTCATTGAAAAGTAATTGAAAATTTACTTTTCAAGCAAACAATTATTTAGGAAAATATTACACAATTCAATTAACTGTTAAATTCGGACATAGGCTTTCCTTTTCCACCTTGAAGAGAAGCAGTTTCACAGAAACAAATAAAGAAAACAAACAAAGGCAAATAATCCATTCAATACTCTGGCGTGTTTAAGCAAGGCTCAGTTGCTCCCTCTACTGGACAAAATCGCAGACAACTTCTAGGATAAGGCAGCCTTGATGCATCCCGTTCGACCATTTGACCCTTGTGGAAGTTGTCCTAAGCCCTCTAAATCTATCAGCTCATGTATTCCTAAGTGGCTCACCAAAGTTAAGATCCAATGGGCCTTCCTTTGGAATGGCAAAACTAACGAGGTCATTGTGCTGTGGCTTGAAATGTGCAGGGATTCACCAATGACACATCAAAATTTGGTAAATTTCGACCAAACTATAGAATTCCTTATGACAAATGACTACAAATTGCACAGGACCTGTTACACTAAGGAAAGAAATTGGTCCTATGCCCAGAAGACACTAAGGAAACAAATGGCTTGTGCAATCGTGAAACTATTTGAAATACCATATAAGAACAGCTCATGGTGTTAACATACATAATCTTTCCCTGGAAGATCTGCAAAGAATAGTAATTCCCGACCCCAATATATAGCTTTCACATTCTCTGCAAAGTTCTAGCAGGTTGAGATTATCAGTATAAAAAACGAATCGTCTGTAAACCTATCATGGGATGACTATACTGGCCTCTTAAAATAAGAAATGAAATTATTATGATGTCATCAAAAAGAATGGGAACTACTGTTGAGATAACATCTATGGTTACACCGACATATATATAACTGAAATCAGTTTTAGTTTAATATGATCAACGAACCTGAGTAAGGTTAAAGAAAATATTACTTGCACTCCAGAATAGATATTGTCTAATGTCCTAGAATAAGTGCAGCCAAACTTTACATAGATATGATAGATTGATAGAACTTACATGTTAAGTATTTTCGTATCGTTTTGTTTCCAATAATCTTTGGATACTCATCATGAAACAATAACGAACAAGGATCTGTCCTATAAATGGTACTGTATCCAAAACAATAAAGAACAGATGTACTACTTACCAGACATGCCTGTTGAGTAGTACGATTGAGATGACTAATATTAACTCTTTTCCCCAGAAAATAATTTGATGCAGTTTCAGCAATACAAATGAAAATAATGCCCTGTTTAGAATCAGAATAACTCCTCACCTGTTTTTAGTTGCCATCCAATCTAGGCATTCGAAATGATGTCCATACAGAAAGTTGGCCAGTAGTTCATGAATTCTGTGATGTTTCAAAGGGGATTAGTTGAAATGTATATTAACAAAGAACAAAAAAAAACGGTTATGGCATTTAGAAAAAGTCCTCTAAAATAGCTAATAACAGAGCAAAAGGAGGCTATAGAGAGCGATAACTGCTAAATTGTATGTGGACACAAATAGAACCTTGAAAAGACATTTTTTTCCATCAGAGGTCAAATCACAGAAGATGGTAGCACAGGAAGTATTGTGATTATCAACCAAATGCAACTATTGTGTTTGATAACATTAATAGTCTTGAACAATGAGCTATTGAAAATGGCATTTGTTACAATAGTTGCAACAAATAAGGCAATTTGTGTGTATGGTTCCAATAATTGTGCTTTTCTACTTCAGTAGACCACTTATATTCAGGCTTCAGAAACTATCATCAGGCCATTGGTAGGGGGTCCAAAGAACTTCCATAATATAAAGCACACAAAGGAGTGCAGGTTGCCAGTAAGTGTTGCTAGGTAACTGCAGTTTCACAAGAAAATTTATATGCAGAAATGCCCCTGGGATCATCTTCTGTCAGTAAAGGCTGCATAGAACCAAAATAAGCACAATCACCAAGATCATTGGTAATGAACTGACAGAAGTACAAACACTAAAAATGGTCAAAGAAATAGAGAAGAAACCTGGCTCAAGAATACGGCACAATGCTGTGAGACCAAGAGGCTAATGTGCCAAATCACTGAGACGGCATCTTCTATTGTATTCCTAGTAAACTGAATGTAAGCCGCTGTTTGTAGCTTCTGCCGCCTTTAGCTTAGGAGGGCGCATGCACCACTAGTGCTGGACGAAATTACCATCAATTATAAACCCAGAGCTCAGCATAACTGCAAACACAACAGAGGACGACATCAATCTTTCTGTGGTAGTACGTAGTAGTACAGTAGAAATATGACGAGCAGATCAACAGAGCGGGGCATTCTAGATTCAGTGTTTAGATGATGGTCTGGACACTGAAATCCCTGCTATAGCTTCAGGACCTTGGAGAACAGCAGCAAACACAGCATCAAGTTCACAGAAGCATCCCAAAAAGTAACAATTTCCTCGAATGACAGGAATACAACTGCATCGTGCCCATTGTAGTGCCATTTATTAGTGAGGAACAAATCAATCTATGGTCTCACAATTTATCTTATTTTTTTTCCTTTGGAGACAACTCATTTCCTGACATCAAGAGTACAGAAAAGAGGTAGCCAACCAACCAATCCACTCCAATCGAATGCAATCAAATCCAATGAGAAATTGGGCCACGAAACGAGACTCATGTTCTACACTGTACAGTGGACGCCTATCTGAACCCCTTCAGGAGGGAGTATCTGGCCGCCATCGCCGCCGGGGCAGCAGCGTCTCCTCCATCCTGCATTGCTGGCATTCTGAGTCTCACCACCGCCGGCAGCACCGCATCGGGCTTGGCCAACTCCGTCGCAACAGCCGGCGAAGCCTCCTGCCCGAGCGAAGCCTCGGGCTCCACGGCCGGCGAGCTTGCCTCAATCGCCTCAATCAGGTTGGTGATGTCCCGGAGCGGGACCCGGCGCAGCACCCGCGCCCTGGACGCGCGCTGCTTCTTCACCCCGCAGCTCTTGACAGCGCAGCCGACGCCGTGCCGCCGAGACGCCACACCAGCCGAGGCGGTGGCGTCCGAAGAAGCAGAAGGAGAAGCGTTCTCCTTAGCTGCAGCAGAGCCACCGGCAGCCATCCCTGGTCGCGAGCTGGGGTGCCGGGACCAGGCGGAATCGAGGGCGGGCGCGGGGCGGCGAGGCTGGGCGCTGGTGGCGGGATTGGGGGATGGCGAGTGGCCATGGGTATTTGAGAGGTGGAGAAGGGGAGGGAGAAGCCGGGATCCATCTCAGGATTTGAGTTTCGGGCGCAAATGGTTGGGGGAGGAGTGGAGGGAGCGGACGGGATCGGAGGTGGTGGACGTCGGTGTTTTCGCTCCGTGCGCAGGCGAATCTGGGGAAAATTTCGCGAAACACTTCTTGGATAGTTGGATTTGGAATCGGGGTGCCAGGGCGGGGGCGCGACGCGGGTAGTTTCGGGTCGGCGGGGATGGGAATGGGACGGCCGGGGAGGGAGGCGGGCCGCCGCTCGGCGGAGGGAACTTCAAATTTTTCTCCCTGTCCGAGAGCATGTGACGATGACGTGAGCGCGAAGTGTGCGCGCCCGTTTCTGGCGGCTGAAATGTGCCGAGCTGGCATGCTGCTACCACGGTACCTACCACCTTGACTTCGTCTTCCGCGCAGGGTTTTTTTACCATCGGTAAACCGGCCGGTTTGACGGTTACCGACCAAACCGGTGCGGACCGGTTTGGTTTGGCGGCGGTTCAAACCGCTAGGGTTTTTAAATTTGAAATTTGAATTTAAAAAAATTCTAGAAAAATTCTAAAAATAGTTCATGATTTATAGAATCCAATGGTGTCAAAATTTTTTCAAATTTGAGTTCGTTTAGTATTTGTTTTGACGTTTGGAAGTTTTAAAAAAAAAAAGGCCGTGGCCCATTAAGGCCCGTGAGGCCCAACCGGCCTCAACGGCCACTTATTGCATCTGGGGGGGGGGGGGGCGAACCCCTCCCCGAAGCCTCATCCGCCCAACAGCTTCCTCGGTCCCGCCGCCTCTTCTTGAAACCCCCACCGAGGTCGGTGACCGGCCGCCATGACCAAAACTAACCGAAGCGGTAGGGTTTAACTTCTTGGCCCGGCCCCGATCCGTGGAGGAGGACACGGAGATTTAACTAGCCGCCTTGGAGCGGTAAGCCGCCGATCGCCGCCGGCGTTCCGAATCGAGGTAAGTTTTTTTTTTTTGTTTTCTTTTGTATTTAGAGTAGGGTTTAGGTATGATTTAGGTAGGTAATGGCTTTAGGTAGGTTTTTAGAATGTAGGTATCATTTGATTTAGGATTTAGATAGGTTTTAGCAAAGATTTAGTTTAGGGTTTAGGTTCGATTTGATTTAGGATTTAAGATTAGAGGTAGGATGTGTAGTTTATTTTGCTTTAGGATTTAGGATTAGAGGTAGGATGTGTAGGTATTATTTTGTAAATGATCTAGACATATTGTTTACGTACATTTTATTTAGGTGTGACATTGTGTAAATTTTATTTATGTGATTGGTTCCTTTGTGTTTTTTCATGTTCATTCGTAGGTGCACAATGTCAGGAAGATACAAAGACATTGTATGGGAACATGGCGAGAATCTTGCTCTGGATGGCGATGCAACTATTGTCATGTTCGAAAATCGGGTGGTGGTTGCACGAGATTGAAACAACATTTAGCCGGGCGAGGGGTGAGGTGGTGCATTGCGGCGAGGTGCCACCGATGTCCCGGAGTATTTTCGGCGGGATATTGAAAGGACTCGAGAAGGCAACTTCGGACCGGGCTCGAAAGAAGTTGGCACGAGAGGCGGCCGCAATGAGGGAAACAGTCCCCTCGATCAAGATGAATATGAAGCTCGATTGCGAGGAAGCACTCCGCCCGGTCAAAGAAGAACATGACTACCGACAGGGGTGGAAGCGAGAGGGGGTACTACGAGCGAGGAGGGGGGGGTAGTTCGGGTGGTGGTTCGCGGGGGGGAGAATCCTTTGGGGAGGCTCTTTGGTAGAACAGGTTCACGGAGGGAGACTCCTATGGTGGTGGAGGACTATAATTTGGCGGCCCGGTGGGAGAAGAGGAATGGTGCAACCAAGGATTGATACGGGCAAATGGACCTTGAGAGGGGTAGGAATGCGAGGGAAGCTATTGGTACAGCTTGGGGAAAGTGGTTCCATATTTCGAGGGAATCCCTGGACGACAGACCGATAGTCCGTACTTTTATAAGTGCGGTCAGAGAGACACAGAAGTGGGGTAAGTAGCTTTACTTGGAGAACTTGTTGCATTACCTTTGTTTCTTTAATCTAATAATTTGGTTATTGTTGCAGGTGAAGGGATCGCGTCACCCACTGGAAGGGAAATTGATGGCAAGTACGCGTTGATATGAACGAACAAGACTTGAAGGCTAGGTTCGCAAAGTTTCAGTAAGGATTGGCCCACTTTTTGGCGTCACGTTGATGTGTGATTCTTGGGTAGCCCGACTAGAATGAGTGTGATCAACTTTTCGATATATTGCAATGGGGTGACCTGGTTTCACAAGTCTATTGATGTGACTGGAAGGAGTCAATCGGCCACATTCTTCTACTCGGTAATTTTTTTTCCACATGCGCCTATTTTTTTCCACATGTGTCTATTAATTTTTTTCACTTCCACATTCTTTCCGACGTTACTAATAAATGTGCCTATTATTTTCAGGAGATTAGTAAGGTGGTGTACGAGATTGGATCGGAGCATGTCGTTCATGTGGTCACCGACAATGGTTCAAACTACAAGAAAGCATGTAAACATCTTACGAAGGAGCATGAGCATATTGCTTGGACACCTTGTCTTGCACACACCATCAACTTGATGTTGAAGGACATTGGTGAGAGGTTGGAACATGCCAGTATGATCAAGGTTTGCAAGCGTATTTCAACTTGGTTGCACAACCATGGTTCGTTGAATGAAATGATGAAGAAAGCTATTGGTGGTGAGTTGGTCAAGTGGAATGCCACTAGATTTGGGACCAACTACATGTTCCTCGAGAGCTTTTACCGGAAACATGAAAAATTCATGCAGTGGATGGGATCTCCTGAGTTTTTACAGAGCAAATGGGTAGGGACTGAAGAAGGTCGTTATGTTCATGCAAGGTTGTCAAATATACAGTGGTGGGAAGGGTTGAAATACATCATCGACACAAGATGCGGCCCGTGTAATGCGTTCCTTCGCTTTTCTGATCAAGATAAGCGACCGAACATGTGTGATGTGGTCTACGCCTTCCGGATGGTCAAACAGGGAGATGCGGGGATTTCTTCGCCAATAATGTGGCAACATGGAATGAGTACGCAGACAGTTTCGGAGTCCGGGATTTCGATGTCTACATAGGCACCTATGTTGGTGCAGGTATGATCATGACTTATGCTTTTTTACCAAGCCGTTTATATTCAATATTTAACGTATGTTGTTTTCCAAATGTTGCAGCTGCTGTCCTAAATCCGAAGCTTGCATACAAACTGGATCCCACTCCAGAAATGTTCCAAGGATTGAAGGATGCATTTGCGCGCATGGTGGATATTGAAATAGCAGTGCAGGCATTGCAGAAGGCTGAGATATTTCGACAGAAGTTTGGTGAGTTTGGGAGCGAACTAGCAATAAGAATGGCGACAGGCCCAAAGACAACCCCATGTAAGAATTTCTTCGTAAGCGTTTTTTTCTCTTTTTGTATATGTACCTAACATAATGGGTTTCACTTGCAGCGGCCTGGTGGATGCTATTCGGTAGAAGCACGCCGTCGTTGCAGCGTCTTGCTTTGTGGCTTGTTGCACGGTGTGTCTCCTCCAAAGGGATGCGGCGGAGGCTGGAGCACTTTTGTCTCGGTCCATACGAAGGTTCGCAATCGGTTGTCGCACAAGAAACTAAACGAGCTTGTGTATGTCAACTACAACCTTCGGCTACATCTTGCGGAGGTCACCGGCCCGGCACCGCGTGATGAAGGTGATTTTATTGACCAGTTTGCGCAAATTTCATTCTATGATCGGGATAATCCGGTTTAGAAATGGATGGAGTATGGGAGATCGAACGCAGATCCAGTCTTGGATGAGGATGATGATGATATTGATGTCCCTTTGCCTTCCCATATTGTCAGGTATTTTTTGTTCATGTTTGAGTTTGCCACTTATGTACCACAATTTATTCATGGCATTTTTTGTTTGTGTTAGCAGAGACCAAATAGACCCCGAAGATCTACGCGCAGGCTACGGGGATGATTCCATCAGTGATTGGGCCCGTAAACATGTGGGTGACACCCACCTAGGAAAGAGGAAGTTCCAGACCGGACCAAAGCAAACTAACCCCAAGAAAGGAAAAAAAGAAAAAAAAAAGTACAAGAAGTAGTGAGCAGCGACGCAGAGACGGACGATGAGGGTCGGCGTAGTCCACCGTATCGGGGAGTTTGAAGATAGCAGACTCTGGCGGCGATGATGATGACGGTGACGGTGGCGGTGGTGGGTATGGTGGTGGTGGTGGTGGGTATGGTAGTGGTGGAGGAGGTGGTAGAGGTGGTGGTGGTGGTGGTGGTCTTCACTTCACAGGTATCAATTGCACCTACTTACGTATATTTATTTCTTTTATGTGAGTTCTAATTATGGTTCATTGCAGGCGAGACACAGTTCACACATGCTACTCAGGATGAAGACCATGGACAGCCGTCTTCGCAGAGGAGAGCCTATGCACCGACGGACTACGATACTCCACGATACTCTTCTTCCTCCTACAAATGATACCTCACAGGGCTACTTACAACTACCCTATTCCCCGACATGAGCATGCAGCTTCCGACTAGATGGGTCTATGAATGGGAGGACCCTCATTTTTACACTATGTTAGTTCATGAATGGGAGACAACGGCAGCATGGACGGGCCAAACTTGGCAACAATTAAGGCGGACCTCCTTCGAGTGCGAGGTATCAATCTTATGTCCACCGCCGAGTATGAGCAAGGGTGCGGAATGGGGATCTTTCCATTCGTATCGCAGCGTTGATATGTGCATGAGACCATGTATTTGTATCGGCCTATTTGTTGTTTCGTTGGTGTGACTTTGTTAGCCGCCGGTGGGTACCGACTATATATTTATGCACTATGTATTTGTGTGACAATATTTATTATGGCTTTATGTGCTCTTGGACATGAATTTCTGCAAAGGTCATGCCGAAAAAAATAATTTTTTCTAGCCAAAAAAAATAAGACACCAGGCCGGTTAGGAGCGGTTACCATTTAAACCGGTCGGTAACCGCCCCCTACCGGCCGGCTTACCGGCCGTTACCGTTGAACTACGCCGGCTTCAAAATTCAAATTTGAAATTTGAATTCGGCCGGTTTTTTTTTGTAACCGATTCTTACCGGCCAGAAGCCGAAACCGGTGGCCGGGCGGTTTTTTTCTCCCGAACGGTAACAAAAACCACGCTCCGCGAAAGTGTTTCTCCGACAAGGAAGGCGTATTTTTGTGAAAAGTCAAATAAAGTAGATTTTGAACATTTATTTCCCTTATTATTACTATATATTTTCATTTTTTTTTAAATCAATGTAATTTTAGAGGCACTTTAAATACAAACCCATTAGTACATGTTTCATGTTCTAAACTTGTATATAATTTGAATCGTTGTTTGTCAAATTTTGTATAAGCGGTTTCCATTTGTTTGAATATGTTATTTAGAAAAATTCTGGATTTCTTGTTTTTCCGTATGATGAAAAAGTTATCTGGTTATTGTAAACTTTTACTAGTATATGGAGAATGAAACTTATTTGTTGTTATATACAATTGTTTGTACCATAACTATTCTATAAATTTGGTTAGGTTTCATTTGCATTTCAGCACTTCTTTCCAGTATCCTAGGGGTGTTAAATTGATTTTCTATAAAAATATATTTCAAGACCTATTTTAAATTTCACCGCAACGAACTAGGCATGTCTTGCCCTCCTTTGCTCTCCCTTCCCTACCTTCTACGACCGATTTCTTGTTGGTACAACGCCCTTATTATCTCTCTCTCATCTCCTATCACTGACCGCAACCACTATGTTCCTTCGTAATTGCTATTATAGCCACTTTGGTAGAGCTTCACTTCTTGATTCTCCTAAGGAGTAACATTCATAGGAGAGCAAGGTGGGGAGTAGATGGGAGAACATAGTGAGGGGCGGGTGAGAATCAATTTTGAATAATTCCTATGGTAAATGATGGGGAGCAAGTGGAAAACAATTGGGAGTGAGGTTTTTAGCTCCTATTGGTAGTGTAAATGGAAAAGTGATTCTCGATAGCTTCTCACCAGATCTAATTCTATTTCAAATATTTGACAGAGTTTGCGAAAACTTAGAACAAAGCTAGGGAATAGAAGTAATGCCAAAGGGTCTCCCCTGCTTACAATACCATGGACCACAATCTCTTGAGCTTCGAGGCTCCAAGCCGAAGGCATGTTCGAGAAGGATTGCTCCTTCACATACCGCTCCCCGACGAGCTCCTCTCCCTACGTGTCACCCTGATCCCTCCCTTTTGGAGCCACCATGCTGTTGTAGGCTCGATGAGCTTGTCGAGCTAACGGCCCGACGCAACACGACTAGTTCGCACCAGCTCATGTGGCCTGTGCCCTGTGGCATATGGGCAGGCATAAGAATAGAGCACCACTAACGCAAGTTAATAGATTTGTCAGCCTTAGCTAAAAGCAGTTCATGTAGATGAGGAGAAATTGAGGCAAACAGTTTCACAATGCAAGCTATTTCATTTTAATTTGGACCCACCCTGCAAGCAGCTTGCAGTTTTCCATGTGCACACTTTGCTTCAGCCTGTGGTTGTTGTGGTCTTATGAAGTCGGTCTCGAGGACCCTAGATCATAGTTTTTTTTATTTAAGTGTATAAGACAAAATATTTTTTTTAAATAATGGATACTTTGTACCCGGCTTCATCTACCAAAAGGTAGAATCAGGCCAATTATTACAACGTCTTTATAAAGTCTAGCACACAAAAACTTACAACCAGACCGAAAGATAACGAAACAGAGAATAAAGTCTCGACTAAACATGACCAATAAACCTAGTTGATAACCATCTATTGGAACTAAAAAATTGAAGAGCTGACATCACTAGGAACTGGGCAGCATGTAATAGCTGCCCTTGTAGACCCTCACGCCGCTGCAGTCTTGCCCATTGCCGAAGCCAGTGGGTTCCCCTGAATAGTACCCGCAAAAAAGTTTTTGGTCTGCACTTGTCAAAAACCACCTCGTTTTTTGTTATCCATATTATCCAACATAGAGCAGATGCTGTTGTTAATAATAATGTATTATGATCTTTACCACCCTTCTTAGACCAATTATTAAATAAATCCTCTACGTTGTAAGGAGGCGCTAAACCAAATATCAAATGTACAACGCGCCATAAAAAATTGGTATAACAACAATCAAAAAAGAGATGATAGATGCTCTCTGGAGAATGACAAAAGGTACAGCTTAAGTCACCATTTCAGTTTCATCTAGCTAGATTATCTTTGGTTAAAATAACACCTCCTTTTAAATACCATAAAAAAATCTTTATTCTTGAAGGTATTTTAATTTGCCAAATATCTTGTAACACCTTGACCCCATTATTAATTAACGCAGCTGAAAGCCCTAGTTTGGTTTTGGATAATTGATGAAACCTAAGTGAACTAACCCTTTGCTCTAAGTGATATATGAGATAGGTTGGTTCACACCAAGATTGAGCAAGGATGGCACACATGATGATGGTGATGGCCAAAAGAGATGATCAAGTGCTCAATTTGGAAAATAAGAAAGAGAAAAACAAAATCCTATGGGCTCAAGGCAAAGGTATAAAATAGGATATTTGTTTTTGCCGGTCAAGACACAATAGAGTGCGTGATCGGATTTAGAATAGATAACCGTACTATAAAGAGGGGAAGTCTTTAATTGCATTTGTTATCTAGTGCCACTAAGTATGAGTTTCATTTGCATATGCATAAGGGCTTAGTGACGTGGTAAAATTAACTCGAGAAAATTATTTGTGAAATGCTAACTTAAGTGCTCAATTTATTTGATACGCTTTGGAGTAGTTAGCACTTAAAATAGGTTTAAAAGAAAAAAAGAAAGATGGTTGCTTGTTGAATTGCCGGTTAAAATCAGAAATAATTTCGGCTGGGGTCTCACTGTTTGGACGATCTATTGCCTTCTCCAACCTAGCGCGTCTGAGAGGTGGTCTGTCGGCATTTTATCCACCCCTAGCTGGAAATTCCGGGTGATGAACAGTAAGGGCATGCATGTGTCGGTGTGTGTCGGCGAGAGAGAGTGTCCTGCTGTTGCTTTTTGACTTTGGTGGAGCAGGTGTGTGTGTCTTTGAGCTGCTGCTGCCGTACTACTTGCTCTTGGAGCCACCGGGTCAGCGCCCTTGTGCCATTCAAATAAAAAAAAAAAAAGGGGAAGGCCGGCCAGCTGCGGTAAATGGGCAGCTTAAATTGGAAGCTTCCCCGCCTTGCTTGCTGCTCTCTTTTTTTCCCCGCCGTTGGGTGCTCGGTTTTCCACCTGTTGAAGTGGTTGGCCCACTTGTCGCTGGAGCATGGCAAGTGCTTGTGACCGTTGGGGAGACCGGGCGGCTTGCCTTCTGCGTGGCGCAATGCTTGGAGAGATAAGGCTTACGCCTCCCCTTGTTTGCAAACAAGCTTCCCATTCTTTGAAAACAAAAACAGTGAAGCTCCCCTTCCTCTCTTGTTCTTCCCTCTTGCAAACCCTAGAACAAGAAAAGCTCTCATCTTCTCCTCTCTCACTCCCAAAGCTTTGTGCCCCATTCAAGTGAGAGAGCATGCTCTAGAGATCGATTTGAGAGCTCCAAGAGGATCTCCTCCCTCTCCTAGCTTGTTGCTCATTTGAGAGAGGATTTGGGAAACCCTAGTGTTGTGCATTTGAGATTACATTTTGTGGCACTAGGTGGTGATTAAAATTGTTGATTTCTTATTTCTCTTGGTGGTTGCCACCACCTAGACGGTTGGAGCAGCGAGCCGGAGTTGAGCAAGCTTGGAGATTGTTCTTGGCCACTCCGGAGGTGATTGTAAGGAGTTCTTGACCTTGTCCCCGCGGAAGATCGCAAAAGGTACTCTAGTGGAATGCTCGTGACTTGTGTTGCCCTCATCTTGTGGTGATTTTTGCGGTGCCCGTTGGAGGCTTGGTGTGGTGCCAATTAGCCGCCGAATCCCAAGTGAGTGTGCTGTCACAACGAGGACGTAGCGTGTTGGCAAGCACGTGAACCTCGGTAAAAACTCCGGTGTTCATTTAGGATTGATTCATCGAGATCATATTTGGATTTCATTTAATTGATTGGATCATCACATTGGTTTCTCATTGTTGATCAAGAAGGTGGTTGGCACGACATCCCGAAGGCACGGTTTGCACACTTGGTTCCCTTCCTAGCGATTACATTTGTGAAAAGTAGTGTATTAGGTTGTGTAGCATAGTTGAATTGCTAAGGACCATATTCGTAGTGTGCCTAGTGTATTAGGATTGCTATAATTGGTTAGGTTGGCTTGCAACCCCCCACTAGGCTAGCGCAACACTTGCTTCGCCATTTTTTATGCTAACCGGTTTGTTTAGTGCTTTGTAGAAATTTTAATTAGGCTATTCACCCCCCTCTAGCCATTTAGGACCTTTCAAGTGGTATCAGAGCCGAGGTCACCGTTGTTTAAGGCTTAATATCCTTCGGTGTTAAAATGGCTCAAGTCAACCATATCAACCATGTGGGGAAGCCACCGCACTTCGATGGTGCCGGTTATGATCATTGGAAGAGAAAGATGTGTGCATACTTGAAATCACTCAACCGGAAAGTTTGGAAGGTTGTGGACAAGGATTTTGCCGTGATTGATCCAACCGATCCAACTCCAAGAGAAGAAGAGAAGCTCCAATTCAATGACATTGCAATCAACACATTCTATGAAGCATTGGAGTCAAAGGTATTTGAGCAAATTAAAGACTTGGAGAGAGCTCATGATGTGTGGACTAGGTTGGAGGAGACCTATGAAGGCACACAAGCCGTGAAGAGTGCCAAGCTATACATCCTCAAGGACAAGCTCTCAAGTTTCAAGATGCAAGATGATGAGAGTGTGCCGGAGATGTACCACCGCCTCCAAGTGATTGTCAATGACTTGAAGAGTTTAGGTGAGAAGGTGGATAATGCGGATTTCTCTCACAAGTTCCTAAGAAGCCTACCATCAAGATTTGAATTCTTGGTCACAATGCTAGTGAGAGAAGGGTTGGACACTAAGACCCCTAACCAAGTACTAGGTGAGGTGGTCACACATGACACCTACCGTGTGGAACGGGAATGGGGCTCTCAAAAGGATGAGAAAAAGGACAAAGAGAAGAAGAAAGACAAGGAAGTGGTTGCATTCAAGGCTACTTCATCAAGAGACAAAAAGAAGCAAGAATCAAGTGATGAAGCTAGCACAAGCTCAAGTGAAGCGGATGATGAAGCAATGGCTCTTCTTGTGCGTAAATTTGGCAAGTTCATGAAGAAGAAGGGTTATGGTTCTAGGAAGAGAAGAGATGCAATCAAAACCAAGAGATGCTTTCGGTGCAAGAGCAAAGATCATTTTATTGCCGATTGTCCTCTCTCTAGCGATGATGATACTGATGAGGATGACAAGAGGAAGAAGAAGAACAAGAAAGAGAGGAAGGACAAGAAGGAAAAGAAGGAGAAGAAGCTTGAGTTCAAGAAGAAGAAGAAGGGGCAATCTTATTGTGTCACATGGGATAGTGATGCCTCAAGTGATAGTGATGATGAGAGTGAAGATGACAAGAAATCAAGAAAGAAGGCACTTGCTAGTCTTGCCATCTCCAACAAACCTTCACTCTTTGATGCTCCATCGACATGCTTAATGGCTAAGCCATCTAAGGTACAATCCGATGATGAGAGTGATAGTGAGAGTGATGATGATGAGGAGTACTCAAAGGAGGACCTTATGAGCATGCTACGAGATGCTCACTCTTACATTGAGGAAAAGAGGAAGGAGTGCAAAGAGTTACGCAAGAGCAAGAAAGCTCTTGAGCAATCCTTTGATAAGCTCAATGCTACTCATGAGAGGCTAATGGAAGCCCATGAGAAGCTTGAGAAAGCTCACACTAAGCTTGAAAAGGCTCACTCCTCCCTCCTTGATCAAGTTAAGATTGAGGATATCGTAGACACATGCAACGTAGGAGTAACTTGTGATATTCTTGATGAAGCATTCTATACTCCTATTGTTGTTGGTCCCACTAACCCCTCTTGTAGCTCAAGCAATGCCATATCTACTATTAGTGATGGTTTCACTTGTGATGCCTCACTCATGGTGGAGAATGAGACTCTCAAGAGAGAAGTGAATGAGCTCACTCATGCCCTCGGCAAGGCCTACGGTGGAGATGCCCGCTTGCTAAAGTGTTTGGGTAGCCAAAGGTTCTCCCTAAACAAAGAGGGATTGGGCTATACCCCCAAGAATGGCAAGGCGGCCTTTGTTCCTCACAAGACTAGTTTTGTGAAGGGCAATTGTCGGTTTTGCTCTAGTTGCAAGCAAGTGGGACATGTAGAGCAATATTGCAAGAACAAGAAGAATGCTAACATATCGTTTATTTGTTATGATTCTTGTTATTTGCTTACCAAGGGTACTAATGGTGTGAAGGCTAAGTTCATTGGTGCTCCCATTGTTGGCCCAAAGAAGAAGGCAATTTGGGTGCCCAAAAGCTTAGTGACTAACCTTGGAGGACCCAAACAAGTTTGGGTACCTAAAAAGAATTGATTTGCTTTTGTAGGTCAATTACAAAGCCGGAGGAAGGCATTGGGTGCTTGATAGTGGGTGCACTCAACATATGACCGGGGATTCTAGAATGTTCAAATCAATCTCATCAAGTGGCAATGGTATTGATAATATTACTTGTGGTGACAATGGCAAAGGCAAGGTCAAAGGCTTGGGAAAGATTGCAATTACAAATGATATGTCCATCTCCAATGTGTTGCTAGTGGAATCTCTCAACTTCAATCTCTTGTCCGTGGCTTAATTATGTGATCTTGGATTCAAATGCATATTTGGTGTTGTTGATGTTGAGATAGTGAGTGTTGATGGAAGCAACTTGATATTCAAAGGCTTTAGATATGAGAATCTCTATCTTGTGGATTTCAATGCTAGTGAAGCTCAATTGACAACATGTTTGATCACCAAATCAAGCATGGGTTGGCTATGGCATAGAAGGCTAGGACATGTTGGCATGAAGCAACTCAACCGGCTAATCAAGCATGATCTAGTTAGAGGGTTGAAGGATGAGGTATTTGAGAAAGACAAGCTTTGTAGTTCATGTCAAATGGGCAAACAAGTTGGCAACACTCATCCCAACAAGAGTATGATGAGCACAAGCAAGGCATTTGAGTTGTTGCACATGGATCTATTTGGCCCTACCAAGTATGAGAGCATTGGTGGAAACAAATATGGATTTGTGATAGTGGATGACTTCACAAGATACACTTGGGTATTCTTTCTTGCCGACAAAAAGTGAAGTGTTTGACACATTCAAGACATTTGTCAAGAGAAGTCAAAGTGAGTTTGAAACATCAATCAAGAAAGTGAGAAGTGACAATGGTAGTGAGTTCAAGAACACAAGAATTGAAGAGCTATGTGATGACTTTGGAATCAAGCGTCAATTCTCGGCCAAGTACACACCTCAATCCAATGGGCTAGTTGAAAGAAAGAATAGAACCTTAATTGACATGGCAAGATCAATGTTGAGTGAATACAATGTGGATCATTCATTTTGGGCCGAAGCAATCAATACCGCAAACTATTGCTCAAATAGGCTCTATTATCATAGGCTATTGGAGAAGACACCATATGAGTTGTTGAATGGAAGAAAGCCCAACATTGCATACTTTAGAGTGTTTGGATGCAAATGCTACATTCTTAAGAAGGGCACTCGATTGAGCAAGTTTGAGAAGAAGTGTGATGAAGGATTCCTACTTGGTTACTCTACTACAAGCAAAGCATATAGAGTTTGGAATCTCACTCATGGCATAGTTGAGGAAGTGCATGATGTGGAATTTGATGAAACCAAAGGCTCATAAGATGAAGAGGAGAATCTTGATGATGTGAGAGGTACTCAATTGATACAAGCCATGAAGAAAATAGATGTTGGGGACATTAGGCCAACTCAAGTGGTGGATGTTGAAGATGACAAAGATCAAGTGATTACATCTCCAAATATGCAAGCTAGTGGTTCTCAAGATCAATCTCAAGCTAGTGGTTCTCAATTGCAAGATCAAGTGGCTAGTACATCATCTCAACCAAGTGATCAACCAAGCTCAAGTACTCAACCTCATGTTCTCCAACCAACTCATATTGCAAGGGATCATCCTCTAGATCAAGTGGTTGGTGATATTAGAAGTGGTGTACAAACAAGATCAAGATTGGCATCATTTTGTGAACACCATTCATTTGTCTCATCCATTGAACCGAAGAAGATAGATGAAGCTTTGATGGATTGTGATTGGGTCAATGCAATACATGAAGAGCTCAACAACTTTGAAAGAAATCAAGTTTGGGAACTAGTTGAGCGTCCTAAGAACTATAATGTCATTGGCACAAAAGGGGTATTCCAGAACAAGCAAGATCAAGATGGCATAGTTGTGAGAAACAAAGCAAGATTGGTAGCACAAGAATACACTCAAGTTGAAGGTCTTGACTTTGGAGAAACTTATGCACCGGTTGCAAGATTGGAGGCAAATAGAATCTTATTAGCCTATGCTTGTGTCCACAACATCAAGCTATATCAAATGGATGTGAAAAGTGCTTTCTTGAATGGATTCATAAATGAGCTAGTGTATGTTGAGCAACCCCCGGGATTTGAAGATATCAAAAGACCCAACCATGTCTACACGTTGAAGAAGGCTCACTATGGCTTGAAGCAAGCTCCAAGGGCATGGTATGAGAGATTGAGAGATTTCTTACTCTCTAAAGGGTTCAAGATGGAAAAGGTTGATAACACTCTCTTCACCAAGAAGATTGAAAATGACTTGTTTGTGTTGCAAATCTATGTGGATGACATTATCTTTGGATCAACCAACCAAGACTTTTGTGAAGAGTTTAGAGAAATGATGGCAAAAGAATTTGAGATGTCTATGATTGGAGAGCTTAGTTACTTCCTTGGTCTACAAATCAAGCAATTGAAGAAAGGCACATTTGTGAGTCAAAGCAAGTACATCAAGGACATGTTGAAGAAGTTTGGAATGGAAGAAGCCAAGTCAATTAGGACTCCAATGGGAACAAATGGTCATCTTGACTTGGATACAAGTGGCAACATGGTAGATCAAAAGTTGTATCGGTCAATGATTGGAAGCCTACTCTATGTGACCGCTTCTAGGCCGGATGTCATGTTTAGTGTGTGCATGTGCGCAAGGTTTCAAGCTTCACCAAGAGAAAGTCACTTGAAGGCAACCAAAAGGATATTGCGATATCTTAAGCATACACCTAATGTTGGATTGTGGTATCCCAAGGGGTCAAACTTTGAGTTGATTGGATATTCGGACTCCGACTATGTGGGATGCAAGGTGGATAGAAAGAGCACTAGTGGAACATGCCAATTGCTAGGAAGATCACTTATCTTATGGTCATCCAAGAAACAAAATAGTGTTGCACTCTCTACCGCCGAAGCCGAATACATTAGTGCGGGGAGTTGTTGTGCTCAATTGCTTTGGATGAAGACCACATTGAAAGATTTTGGAATCAAATTTGGACAAGTGCCATTGCTATGTGACAATGAAAGTGCCGTGAAGATCACCACCAATCCGGTTCAACATTCAAGAACAAAGCACATTGACATAAGGTATCACTTCATTAGAGATCACCAAGCAAAGGGAGACATTTCAAATGAGAGTGTTGGCACCGATGATCAACTTGCCGATATCTTTACCAAGCCACTTGATGAGAAGAGATTTTGTACATTGAGAAATGAATTGAACATTCTTGACTTCTCCAACATGAGATGAATGCACCCCCAACTATATGACATGCCTCTCCTTCGACTAAAGCAAAGGTGAAATTATTTGGCATGATGCATTCATATTTACTAAGGACTTGATTAGAGCATATAGACATATTCTAGTAGTATCTCTTGTTGAATTAGGCTCTTTCATGAAAAACAAAGTGATTTTGAGTACCTATTATGCCACTATTGCTTCTATGTCTTGTATGATCCAGTGGCTAAATATGAATTGTTCATAAGAATGTGAACCTAGTGTTTATCTAGCTAAATGAGCAAGAAAGAATCTAGTTCAACATTGACAAGATAACCATTGAAAGATGTGTGAAGAAGCTTGTCATTGGTTCAAACCGAGCTAGATTACTTATGCAAGTTTACTAGTTTAAACCACAAGAGAAGAAAGTTTATGGAAATAAGTGATCCTCAACTTTAAGTGATCATCTCTCTACTCCAAGCTCCCTCCATGATTTCAAGTCTACACCAAACATGATCATATACCTTTGTGGTTATTGATGACAAAGGGGGAGAGAAACAAAGATATCATGCACCTATCATGCACCTAGGGGGAGAGATATCATGCACCTAGGGGGAGAGAAGATGAAGATTGAAGAATAGAAAGGGATCAAAATTTTGAAGCACACAAGTAGGGGGAGCAAGCTCATGAACATGATTGATTGCATTTGGTTGTGCATATTCATATGATTGCTTGCATTGCACTTAGGATTGTTTATCTCATAAGTGGTATCTCTGTTGCTTGTGTGGTGCTTGCTAGTATAGAACTTGGTTGATGAATTGATTACTAGCATGCATAGGTTCTAGCTAGATTTAGTGTTTTTCAAGTGATATCTAGAAACCATGCTTTTAAAGATGATCTCACGGGGTTTCTAGCTATTTGATGTTTCTAGCTGGATTTGGTGCTAAGGATGGTTGAATTGTGCACTCTGACGGTATCACGCTGCAAAGGTCCATTCTTTAAACCTTAGCATCAAATTTGGTAGTAGTATCTCTCCCACAACTATAATCCAACATGTGTGCAAAGCTATCAAATCCAAACTCTTAGCACACATGTAGGGGGAGCTAGTACTACCAAATCGGGTTTGTATGACTTGTCCAATCTTTGCAAATGTTCAAAATTGTTTGGACAAGTGGTTCAAATCCAAAATCAATTATATTTCATATCTTTGTGAAGGTTGTCATCAATTACCAAAAAGGGAGAGATTGAAAGCCCTAGTTTGGTTTTGGATAATTGATGAAACCTAAGTGAACTAACCATTTGCTCTAAGTGATATATGAGATAGGTTGGTTCACACCAAGATTGAGCAAGGATGACACACATGATGATGGTGATGGCCAAAAGAGATGATCAAGTGCTCAATTTGGAAAATAAGAAAGAGAAAAACAAAATCCTATGGGCTCAAGGCAAAGGTATAAAATAGGATATTTGTTTTTGCCGGTCAAGACGCAATAGAGTGCGTGATCGGATTTAGAATAGATAACCGTACTATAAAGAGGAGAAGTCTTTAATTGCATTTGTTATCTAGTGCCACTAAGTGTGAGTTTCATTTGCATATGCATAAGGGCTTAGTGACGTGGTAAAATTAACTCGAGAAAATTATTTGTGAAATGCTAACTTAAGTGCTCAATTTATTTGATACGCTTTGGAGTAGTTAGCACTTAAAATAGGTTTAAAAGAAAAAGAAAGATGGTTGCTTGTTGAATTGCCGGTTAAAATCAGAAATATTTCCGGCTGGGGTCTCACTGTTTGGACGATCTATTGCCTTCTCCAACTGCGCGTAAAGAGGTGGTCTGGCCGGCATTTTATCCACCCCTAGCTGGAAATTCCAGGTGATGAACAGTAAGGGGCATGCATGTGTCAGTGTGTGTCAGCGAGAGAGAGAGTGTCCTGCTGTTGCTTTTTGACTTTGGTGGAGCAGCGTGTGTGCTGAGCTGCTGCTGCCGTACTACTTGCTCTTGGAGCCACTGGTCAGCGCCCTTGTGCCATTCAAATAAAAAAAAGGGGAAGGCCGGCCAGCTGCAGTAAATGGGCAGCTTCGTCGGAAGCTTCCTGCCTTGCTTGCTGCTCTCTTTTTTTTTTTTGCCGTTGGGTGCTCGGTTTTCCACCTGTTGAAGTGGTTGGCCCGCTTGTCAGTGGAGCATGGCAAGTGCTTGTGACCGTTGGGAGACTGGGCGGCTTGTCTTCTGCTGTGCGCAACAGTTGGAGAGATAAGGCTTACGCCTCCCCCTTGTTTGCAAACAAGCTTCCCATTCTTTGAAAACAAAAACAGTGAAGCTCCCCCTTCCTCTCTTGTTCTTCCCTCTTGCAAACCCTAGAACAAGAAAAGCTCTCATCTTCTCCTCTCTCACTCCCAAAGCTTTGTGCCCCATTCAAGTGAGAGAGCATGCTCTAGAGATCGATTTGAGAGCTCCAAGAGGATCTCCTCCCTCTCCTTTCCCTCTCCTAGCTTGTTGCTCATTTGAGAGAGGATTTGGGAAACCCTAGTGTTGTGCATTTGAGATTACATTTTGTGGCACTAGGTGGTGATTGAAATTGTTGATTTCTTATTTCTCTTGGTGGTTGCCACCACCTAGACGGTTGGAGCAGCGAGCCAGAGTTGAGCAAGCTTGGAGATTGTTCTTGGCCACTCCGGAGGTGATTGTAAGGGGTTCTTGACCTTGTCCCCGCGGGAGATCGCAAAAGGTACTCTAGTGGAATGCTCGTGACTTGTGTTGCCCTCATCTTGTGGTGATTCTTGCGGTGCCCGTTGGAGGCTTGGTGTGGTGCCAATTAGCCGCCGAATCCCAAGTGAGTGTGCCGTCACAACGAGGACGTAGCGTGTTGGCAAGCACGTGAACCTCGGTAAAAACTCCGGTGTTCATTTGGGATTGATCCATCGAGATCATATTTGGATTTCATTTGATTGATTGGATCATCACCTTAGTTTCTCATTGTTGATCAAGAAGGTGATTGGCACGACATCCCGAAGGCACGGTTTGCACACTTGGTTCCCTTTCTAGCGATTACATTTGTGAAAAGTAGTGTATTAGGTTGTGTAGCATAGTTGAATTGCTAAGGACCATATTCGTAGTGTGCCTAGTGTATTAGGATTGCTAGAATTGGTTAGGTTGGCTTGCAACCCCCACTAGGCTAGCGCAACACTTGCTTCGCCATTTGTTATACTAACCGGTTTGTTTAGTGCTTTGTAGAAATTTTAATTAGGCTATTCACCCCCCTCTAGCCATTTAGGACCTTTCAGCAGCATACATTGATTTAACCGAGAAATCTCCTGATTTTTAGATAATGGATATAAATATCCGGCCTCTACATCCAAGGATGTACACAGCCTATTATTACAAAGTTGTGGATGAAATAAAAGGAGAGAGCCATAGTCTTATAAATCGACTAGGACGCTAGTTCAAACAAAATAAATGTTTCCATCCTTTATTGGATATCTTTAAAGCAATTACTTCTAATTTCTTGCTCATCGTCGAGAGCGCGTCCTTGGCTGTCTCATCACGCTGCAGCTGGGCCCAAGAGCGTAACCAGTACGCTCCCCTGAAAATTACCTGCATAATAGAGTTAGATTTTATTTTATTAAAAACAACATCATTGCGGCATCTCCAGATAGACCAAAACATAGCAGCCACCCCCACCCAAATCAAATTTCTAATCTTTTTAATTTGATTAGTTAGCCAATTACCGAACATGTGGCTGATTGATCTTGGTTGGGTCAAATTAGTAGCAAAAAAAGATAATCCTCCATATCATTTTGGTAAAGGGACAGTCTAGGAATAAATGTTGAATAGTTTCATTCGTATTACAGCAGATGCACTTCTGGCTCCCTTTCCAATTTTTTCTAGCGAGGTTGTCTTTGGTTAAGACGACACCTCTTTGCAGAAACTAAAGAAAGATTTTAATTTTTAGAGGAACTTTTATCTTCTAGATCTTCCTATGCCGAAAAGGTGTATGTGCATCTATAAGATTGAGATACATGGATCGGACAGAGAATAAACCGGAATTGGTTAAACTCCATCTAAAATAATCTGAACCATCCACCAATTCGACATGTGAGATCCTTGCTACTAAGCTAAGCCATTCTGTAAGTTTATTATCCACCAGAGCCCTCCTAAAAGATATGTTTAGTGGGCTAGTAGTCATTACTATGTAAAGCCCATAAAAAAGTGTCTCGTTCCACTAGTAAGTTCACATCATGTAAGGATGCAACAATCCTATGCCGGTCCGTAAGTTTCTTCCCACCGATTACGGCGAAAGGAAATATTCATTGGGGATTTGAAGCCAGCCACAGTAGCTACCGATCCTATTTTCTACGTACTATGTTAAACAATGAGGGTAATTTATCTTTGAGTGGTTGCTTACCCAGCCAAGTATCCACTCAAAATCGGGTTTGTGACCCATCCCTCACTCGAATGAGCCAAAGCTCATAAAAATATCTTTTACATTCATCAAACCTTTCCAAAAGTGGGAATACCCTCCTATAGTTTTGTCTTTTATATATTTATTTCTCAAGAGTTCTTGCCACATACCATCTTCATTTATTAGCTTGAAAAGCAATTTACTTAACAAACACTTGTTTTGTAATTCTAGATTAAGAATACCTAGGCCCCCTTGGTTTTTTTTGGTTGGCATAAAATTTTCCATTTAGCCAATCTGTATTTACGTTTGTGATGATCACTCTGCCAAGAGAAATCTCGATCTAAAAGCAGTCTATTTTTCCTAATACCCCTTTGGGGATTTCGAAAAAGACAAAGATAAACATCGGTAGACTAGAGAGCACCGAGTTTATTAAGACCAGCCGCCCTCCTACCGACAGCATTTTTCCTTTCCAACCACTAAGTTTTTTCTCAATTCTATTTTCAATATTTTGCCAATCTTTATTACTCAGCTTCCTAGTATGCATGGGTAAACCAAGATATTGGAATGGAAACTGTCCCAATCTTACACCCGAACAACTGCGAATAAAACACTTCATGATCGATTGCGCTACCAAAGCAAAAAATCTCACTCTTATGAAAATTAATTTTGAGCCCCGAGAGTTGCTCGAAAGTACGCAAGATCAATTTCATATTAATTGCTTTGTCTACATCATGGCTCATAAAGATTACTGTGTCATCCGCATACTGAAGTATAGACAGTCCATCGTGGATGAGATTAGGTATAACTCCCTCAACTTGGCCTGCTTCTTTAGCTCTAGCAATGAGTATGGCCAACATGTCTACCACTATATTAAATAGTATTGGTGACATGGGATCCCCTTGCCTTAACCCCTTCTTTGTTTGGAAGTAGGGACCAAGTTGGTCATTCACCTTAATATTCACATTTCCTCCCTGCGTGAATTGTTGCACCCAGAAACACCACTTTTGGGAGAAGCCTTTCATTCTGAGTGTTTGTTGTAGAAAACCCCAATTCACTTTATCGTACGCTTTTTCAAAATCTATTTTAAAAATTATGCCATCTTTCTTTTTGGAGTGAAGCTCATGAATCGTCTCATGAAGGATTACTGCACCCTCCATAATATTTCTGCCTGGTAAGAAGGCTGTTTGTGTTGGTCTTATTACCTTCTGGGCAACCGTAGTGAGTCTATTGGTCACCACTTTAGTAAAGATTTTGAAAGAGACATTCAACCAACATATTGGTCTGTATTGTTGAATGACTTTCGCATCTTGATTCTTTGGTAATAAGATTATTGTTCTAAAATTAAGGCTATTCAACGGCAAGGTTCCCTCGTGAAATTCCACAAACAGAGCCATCAAATCCTCTTTTATAAGATCCCAGAATACTTGATAAAACTCTGGTGGAAATCCGTCTGGGCCTGGTGCCTTGTTATGCTCCATTTGGAACACCGCAGCCTTGACTTCTGCTTCCGAGAAAGTGTCTGTCAAATGCTCATTCTCTATTGGAAAGGACATGTAAGGCTAGTAGACCGATTTTCGGCCAAAAATGGGTCAAATTTTTTCAAAATTCAGGCCAAACTTTAATGAAAATTTCCAATTTTATACGGTACCGGCTAAATTGACAGGACCGATATTATCTGGTATTGAAAACCATGCCGTAGATGGCCAACGCTTGTTCTACTAGTTGCTTGTGTTTTTTGTCACGTGAAGTTGTAGACGCTTTTGCAGGGTACTTTGACGGACTGTGAAGCTATCATCCAGTGTGAGATGGACAGCAAGTGCTGACGTGTCGCTCGAGGCTACAAAATATGGGGGGGCTTTGAGGATGACCTTATACTCTTCATTTATTGTTGGCTTGACTCTAATGTAATAATGTGTCGTCTTATGCATCTTACTAAAGTCATCTTTTGTTTAGTTCTTCTTTTTAATGAAATATACGTGAAGTCATGTTCTCGGAAAAAAAAACTGACATTGTGTAGCCAGGCTACCTCATTGGTCAAGGCGGTCCAACGCGTCACTACAATAAACACGGGAAGCATCAATCACCCTGCGGGATGCCGCGGTCAACTACGTGCCAACCATCTCCCTACCTCTAACCTTCCATTCCATGGCATACCACGGTACTAGCGACTACGGCAGCACTGCTACCCAACGCCTCAACCTCCACGAAAGAAGAAATAATGCAGGACACACACACTTCTTCCGGTGACCTTTTTGTGACTGTCTCACATCGATCCATTCCGCTCTGCAAACTCTCTTTCTCTCTCTCCCCGGAATCTCCCCACGGCCCGCGCTCGAGGTCTCGGCGGCAATGTCCGACTCCTCGGCGTCCACGACGGCGCAATACGTGGGCATAGGCATCTTCGTCGCCGTCGTCCTCTACGTCCTCCTCGACTACAGCCGCCGCTCTTTCAACTCGGCCTTCCAGACGCGCCGACACGACGCCAACGCTGTTGCTGCCGCGGCAGGCACTGCCGCCGACGACGCTGTCACAGGTCCCGCGTGGCCGGGGGCCGTGCAGGCGGTCGGGCTCCGCCCCGACGACGTCGCCGTGCTGCCGACGTTCACGTACCGCGCGGTGTCGCCGGACAGCCGTGGCAATGCGAAGGGCGGCGCCCCGGCTCCGACAGCTGTGGCGGCGGACTGCTGCTCGGTCTGCCTCGATGAGCTCCGCGACGGCGCGCTGGTGCGCATGCTGCCGTCGTGCAAGCACTACTTCCACGCGGAGTGCGTCGACGTGTGGCTGCTGTCGCACGCCACGTGCCCCGTGTGCCGGGGCAGCCCGGCCCCGGAAAAAGTCCGCCTCGGCGTGGCGTCGCTGTCGCCGCCGGTTCCGCAGCTACGCCGGTTCGGAGCGGTGCCGGTGCTGGTGTCGCCCGAGTGCGCCGTCTCATCCAGGTCGCCGTCTCCAGTCAGGTCCCCTGTGCATTTTGAACTTATGGTCGCCATGGACAATGGTAGTTCCGCATTGTCACCGTCGCCGACTCGGCCAAGAACGCCGGACAGCCGAATGTGCAGGACAAGAACACCTTCTCCGGCGACGTTGGAGTCGCACGACGTCGGCGTGTAGAGCTGCCAAAAAGGCACTTGGTTTTACACTTTCCTGGCTAGAATTGTATATGGTGCACTACATATGCCACGCAAATTTGTCATGCATATGCAGATGAGTTCATGCATTCTTCCGGATAACAAGCAACTGCGATTTGGTTGACTGACATGACAACGAGTCGGTCCTACCACCCAACACATTCCTTGCTGTTCCAGTGCTTACTGTGTTCTAGCCCTACGTCACTTCATATCATGTACAGACTTCGTTTCTTGCTATTCCGTTCTGAAGATGAACCATGGCAAATTCGCCATTTCAGACTTCGAGCTAAATCCCATAGCGTAGATGGGGCACAATAATTCAGTGGGTGTCAAAAATCTCATGAGGCCATGGGTCCCATACCAAGAGCATGTACTCTTATTGCAATTTGCATTGGTCAATTAAATTATTATAATATGTTTGTGTATATGTAAACTTGTTTACCCATTGATTGATACTGAATGCAGTTGTTGGAAGCAGAACTCATTCTTGTGGAAAGAAGAATGGATTTCCTTTGCTTCATTGAGTGACTCAAAGTGAGAAACTCAACTGAATTTCACTCAATTAATCTAGAGAAGAAGAAGAAGAAGAAGAAGAAGAAGATGTCATCGAGGAGATGAAGCTTCATACAAGAACGTCCTAATTCTTACTCAAAAGATACCCTGAACTTGAGTGTGATTTTCGGTGTAAAGTAGCTATAATTTCAATGCAAACTAATTGTAATTGTTGTTTGAATACACAATGACCTGTGGGACCCATATGTCAGGAAGGGTAAAACAACACATCATCAGATGGGAAGCAAGATCTGTCTGACAACGATAACACAGACGCCGTGCGAGACCCACATGTCATGACGGTAAAACAAAACATCATTAAATGGGATCAAGATTTGTCTGACAATAGAAACACATGCGACATTAGTGGGAGCAACTCCAGAACACTCTTTGTATGCATCTTAATAGAAATAGAGAATTTGATAAAGAAGATTCTTTCAATAGGGTTCTTTAATTTCATCTCCGAATATTTTTATTTTTTATTTTTTGCGAGACCTAGTTACAGATATAGATGTTTATATACACGAGCCCACACTCACCCCTACGAATTTTCTAGCTTGCAAAAAAAGGATAACAGAACTAACTCTCGAAAGTGCTGAACAAGATACCAATAAGTTTTTGGAGCGGGTGGAGAAATATACGGGAATTTTTTATTAAATGATTATGCAAACGAGTGTTTAGAGAGTAGATTTAAAAAGAGTTAAATGCACCGGAGGTCCATTAACTTGTCAACTTACAAAGTGGCTTTTTGGATACATCAACTTGTGAGCAGTTTTTAATTAGATCCAACAATTTAGAAAGTGACTTTTTAGATCCATAAACTTTGTATGATGTATCATTTAGGTCCATATCTCTCCACGTGGACTTTTGCACTGACGTGACCTGCTAATTTATCCATCTAAAACAGCTGTTGACCCTTCATTTTGTCAAACACGCTGTGAGTGACCGAGCAAGCGCCGCCTTCGCCCGATGTGGGCGTATGACCGAGCCACCGCGGACACACGGTCGCTGGGCGGCGCTGCCACGGCCATGAGGAAAGCGCAAGTAGGCTGCCTCGGCCGCGCCGGCGCGCCGCCCCACGCCACGACCACGAGGCGCGCCCGGCCCGAGCACTACCGCCGCCAAGGCCACACGGGCGTGCTCGCTGCGTGGCGCGCAGCAGTCCTGCTTTCGCGTGCTGCGCGCGCCCGTTTGCCGACTTCGTTCGTGCCCGCGTCGGTGGAGGTGGTGCCTGCTCGCTTGCTCATAAAGTGTTTGATGAAATGAAGGCTAACAACTGCTGGACAAGCTAGCAGGCTATATCAACGAGAGAAAGCACACGTGGAGAAATATGGACGTAAGTGATACGGTATACAAAAGTTTATGGATCCAAAAAGCCACTTTCTAAGTTGATAGATCTAACTGAAACTCCTCACAAGTTAATGGACCCAAAAAGCCACTTTCTAAGTTGATGGACCTAATTAAAACTTGCATACAAGTTAGTGGGTCTTTGGTGCATTTAACTCATTTAAAAAAGATTGGTACAGATGGCGGGCTAAAAAGAATTAAAGATCGCGTGTGAAGAACCTAGAACGTACTCATGTTTGTATGTTCGATTTTCCGTTAAAGAATCCATGCATCAGTTGCCTTCGAACCACTGAAGTTGACTTCGACCCTATCCAAGTGTCTACCAGCAAAATTCAACTAACCTATTCTATTCTAGGATTACCAATCATGCATGCGCGCCAGCTCTAGATCACAAGGGTCACGCTGAATGACGATCGATGGGGAGCCCGGCAGTTCGATGACTAAACTACACACAGAGGACGAAAGAATACCAGCAACAGCTCTATGCATTATTATCCATGACTGTCAGTCTGTATGAACAATCGAGACACCAACAACATGCAGTTTACAAGGTCATATGATATTCAGTACGCAACTAACGTCCTCTTAACCCAGGCCGCGAGTACAGCTAGCGACCCAACTGAAAATCTATCATGCACTTGGCATGCATGCGGCGCACACACATCCCCTTTCATGCCTCCTTCTAAATCTCACGTCAACCACAGCTCAATGATTTGATCGGTTCCCAGCGACATGTCTCTGAAATCATCCCTGGATCAGGTCATCGGAATCGGACGCTCCTGTTGGCAGCGGCAGCAGCAGCAGCCATGTCCACCATCGTCTCACCACCGGACCCTTCGGGCGACGCCCCGGCGACACCCGGCACCTCCAGCTCCAACTTCACGCTGCTGTACATCATCATCGCGGTCCTCGCGGGCGTGATGCTCTACACGGCCATCCGCCATGGCCGGTCAGTCCTGGCCGAGTGGCGGCGCCGGCTCAGGCAGGCCACGCCGAGGCCGACGCGTCCGGGACGAGGCTCGGGCTTAGTGTGGACGACATCGCCGCGCTGCCCACGTTCACGTACCGGGCGCGGGCCGCGTCGGCGTCGCCGCACGGTGGCGGGAGGAGCCGCAGCAAGGGGAGGACGCCGGGCCGGGCGGTGGAGTGCGTCGTGTGCCTGCAGGAGATGGAGGACGGCGACGTCGTGCGCGTGCTGCCCGCGTGCAGGCACTTCTTCCACGGCGGCTGCATCGACGCCTGGCTGTGCGCGCACTCGACGTGCCCCGTGTGCCGCGCGCACCCGGAGCCTGAGCGCGCGCGGCTGGCCGAGGCCGCCATGTCCCCGCCGCTGCCACAGCTGCGACGGTGTGGCGTGTCGCCTGAGCGGCCCACGGCATCGAGGGTCCTGGCGGACATCCTGGCGCGGTCGCCGCTGAGAAACAGCAGCTCCTGCTCGACAAGCGGATCCAAATTCAAGGAGACGAACGTCTCGAAATCACCATCGCCAAGGCTTCACTTTGGGTCCAGGACTCCATCTCCGATGCCGCAGGAGCAGGTGTATGGCATGGTGGATGATAGATGCACAAAGTCACCGCCTCCGGGGATGTCAGAAATCGTGGTTGTTCCGTCCATGTCGCCGTCGCCGATGAGGTTCAGCGCAAGCAGGCAGTTATCACCGATGAGCGTTGAAACATTAGAAAGAATAGAGGTGATCGCGTCAGCATCACCGTCACCGTAGCCAATTAGAGAGGACGGTGGTGGTTCCCTGTCCAAGTCGCGGTAGCCGTCGCCGGTTCCACATCGAGGAATGGGCAGGGTAGTTGGAAGAGCATGAAGAGGGCTTGAGACGCATTTGATATTTTCTGTGTTGTTTATTCACTCTTTTATTATGATGAAAAAGATTTTCTGTTTCTTTAATTCACATCCCAAGATCCAAGGGCGAGTGGTACGACAGAGGTTGTCTCTGATCTTTTCGGTGAGAGGTGATAAACTCATATTTTAGGGTGACTTCAACGTAACAACAGTTTCTTGTTATTCTCTTAACCTACAGGCAAATCGAAGAACAAGTAACAATAAATGGACAAACAAACAATATATACACCTTGTCTAAGAGATGGAATATGCATCACGAATTTGAGGTTCTAGACACAAATAGTCGGGTTATCTAGATCGACAAACACTGCAATGAAATAGATGGAAGTTAGCTTTTATCTAAACAAAATCCAACCCATTTTTAGTGGATACTAGTAGTATTTATAGGTAGAACATAGCCAGAAGGCATGGGGAGGTGTGCTGTATACCTTTGCTTAGAAGAATGGGCCTAAGCCTGGATATCGAGCTGGCTCGGCTCGGCTCGGCTCGGCTCGGTAAGGCTCGTTAGGATAACGAGCTAGCTCGAGCTGGCTCGTTATAACTAACGAGCTGAAAAGTTGGCTCGGCTCGGCTCGCCCTAAAGCTCGGCTCGGCTCGTTTGGCTCGTGAGCCAGGGACACAGAAAATAAAATAAAGAATATCTTACATTTAGCTCGGCTCGTTAGGCTCGTGAGCAGCTCGTTAGGCTCGTTAATTCATTCATGCACAGCTCGTTTGGCTTGTTAGGCTCGCGAGCAGCTTGTTAGACTCATTAATTCATCCATGCACGGCTCGTTAGGCTCGCGAAGGCTCGTGAGCAGCTCGTTAGGCTCGTTAATTCATCGATGCACAGCTCGTTAGGCTCGCGAGCAGCTTGCGAGCTAGCTCGACTCGGCTCGTTATCCTAACGAGCTAAAACCTTGGCTCGGCTCGGCTCGTTAGGATAACGAGCCGAGCCGAGCCGAGCCGAGCCGAGCTGGCCGCGAGCCGAGCGAGCTAACGAGCTTCGAGTTTTTCGTCCAGGGTTAAATGGGCCCTAGCTTAACTGGATACAAGGGGACTCAGGCCAAGATTGGAGGTCTGAACATCTTGTGCTCGATTCTGATCAACTCCTATGGAATTTGACCATCAGGTTTGGATCCACATGAACGTAGAGTCCAAGATCTTTCCATACAAGTATTAAAAAAAGCAATGTTCCGAGTCAAGTTATAGCTGGTTCAATACAGCGGTGCCTGGAGGTCCACACATGCAGTCAGAACGTCTGTTTCGAACTTACTCTTGTCCACACGGCAACCGCCACTTGATGGTTATTTTGGTTACTCTTGTAGTGAGACAGTTCTTCCCCTCCCTCCCCACCCCCATGTTCTCAAGCATATAAGAAAATACCTACATGGGTTGAGCTCATTTGAAGGTAGTTTGATTTGAGTTTTTTTTTCCTTCTCATTTGAAGGTAGTTTGATTTGAGTTTTTTTTTCCTTCTTTTTCTCCTATTTTGGGCCCTGATTTGTCGGGTAGTAGGGCTTCTCCCCCTTGGCTCATGTCATGTGACATTTTGCTGGCTCATGTCAAGTGACATTTTGCTTTGTATCTTGTATGCTTTGGTGCACATTTCATATGACATGCCCTCCTATAAATGGTAACTCAACAAAACTCCTAGAATTCATCAATTATAATGCCTATCACTAAGTCTTGGTGTCTTTTTATATAGATTTTATGTGAGAGTTGATGGTTAGAAAAAAGAGTTAAGGACCGCCAATAAACTCCCCCACACTTAGCCCTTTGCTCATTCTTGAGTAAAGGTTAGGACTGAGATGGTTTAGCACTTGGATAAGAAATCTGCATAATAGTTATTTCAAGCTTCACTTGAATCTGTGAACATTCTGTGTCTACCAATTTATCTTGGATAATTGATTAATAATACAACAAGGATTCAAACCTTCTTACTCTATTTTGCTCAAAATCTTTGGTTTTAAAATTTTTAAATAATGTAAAGATAGCTTTTGCTCCTCAAATGATGCTCTCGAATCACTCGTATTTTGTATTTGGTTCCACACCAAGGCATATCTTTTGATGTTGCCTTCTTTTTGTTCATCCTACTTCTAAAGCTTATCTGGAGTTTTGGGTAGGAATGAAAGAAGTATGACACACTTACTTTGTATATGTTGTAAAGCTATATTCCAGATCCGAGGAGAGAAGCGTCATACCCTTAAATAAAAAATGTGCACGTGTGTGAAAGATGATAAAACTATACTCCTTTGTTTGATATGATCTTTTTATGCAGCTTTTTATATTTGAAGACATGGCTATCATCACATTTTTTTTCATTTCCATGAGCCTTCATGTGCTCATTTTTTTTCAATATTTAGGAGCTTCATGTGTCCTTTTCTATCAATATTTTGGGATCTTCATGTGAACCATTTTTTCAATACTTTTGCATATAGCCTTCATGTCTCCAATATTAAAGCATATTTCAAATATTGCTATGTTCTGTTTTGTATTTCTCGTTAGACAAAGATGGACAATAAGATTGGCTCTCTAGAGTGCACACTAAATATAGAAAAGCAGTTGAAGAGTAGAAAGGTATAGAGAGAATATTATTCAAATGACTCCAAATTTTTTCGAACCGAGGGCGTTGAAAGCCCTAGTTTGTTTTGGCTAATTGATGAAACCTAGGATTAACCCTGTTGCTAAGTGTGTAGCATTAGAGAAAGGGGAGGTCCAAGCCAAGTGGTGGAGTGGAGATCAAGGTGATGGTGGAAACCAAAGACGATCAAGTGCCACCCTTGGAGATGAAGGAAGCAGAGGAGCGGAATGGAAAGCTAGAGGCAAAGGTATATGCTAGGGCATTTCCATTTCGCCGGCCGTAGACGAGTAGAGAAGTTGACGGCCGGGTTTAGGATCGATAACCGTACTATTAAGAGGGGCGATGTCGCGCAATATCGGTTATCTAAGTGCCACTAGGTGAGCAATGACTTTGCATATGCATTAGGGACCTTGTGAGCTAACAATCTCTTGCAAAATTCATTTGAAAATGCTAACACACATGCACAAGTGGTGAGACACTTTTGTGTTGGCACATGAGGGCAGGAGTTGATGGTGTTTGGGTGTAAACCCTTCTTGCCGAGCGTGTGAGGCGGGACTCGGAGGTTTTCGGAAAGCCTTGGGGTCACTCAGAGGTGACCGGACGCTGTCTCAGTAGGGACCGGACGCGTCCGGTCAAGCTGTGGAGTCCAGTGGTCTTTCAGGTGTGACTGGACGCCGGCGACCGGACGCTCCGGTGCCACGTCCGGTCGGACGGGCTGAAGTGGCCGTGAAGTGCAGATTGTGGACCGGACTCTGGGCGCGTCCGGTCAGGGGGCAGCGGACGCGTCCAGTGAAGACTGGACCTCTCTGTGTTGTGACCGGACTCGCAAGGGCGAGCGTCCGGTCGGTACAGCGGACGCGTCGATCCGTTGTCGACAAGCAAGTGAGTTGAGCTAGACATTGGGCGCGAATGACTCTTTTCAAACGGCTAGTATACGTGGCACATTATGTGCGACCGGATGCTAGACCGGGCGCGTCCGGTCAATTCGTTTTCCGCGTCCAGTCAGTGCGCAGAAAGGCTGAGTTTGTGAGTAACGGTTGGGTGTTCTCGTGGACGCCTATATAAGTGGATTGGCCGGCTCTAGGGAGTCTCTCTTGGCACTTTGACATACTTGACATCCCTTAGAGCTAAGCAAACAATCTCCCTCACTTTGCATATCTCTTGATTGATCTAGAGAGTAATTGGGAGAGCTTCTAGTGCATTTGCCTTGTTGATGAGCATCTAGTGGCACTAGTGAGCGTTCTTGCTATGATTAAGTTTATTACTCTTGGTGGTTGCCACCACCTAGACGGTTAGAGCAGCAAGCCAGAGTTGAGCAAGCTTGAAGATTGTTTTTGGCCTCTCCGGAGGTGATTGTGAGGGGTTCTTGACCTTGTCCCCAAGATCGCAAAAGGTATTTTAGTGGAATGCTCGTGACTTGTGTTGCTCTCATCTTGTGGTGATTCTTGCGGTGCCCGTTGGAGCCTTGGTGTGGTGCCAATTAACCGTCGAATCCCAAGTAAGTGTGCCGTCACAACGAGGAGTAGCGTGTTGGCAAGCACGTGAACCTCGGTAAAAAATCCGGTGTTCATGTGGGATTGATCCATCAAGATCATATTTGAATTTCTCATTGATTGATTGGATCATCACCTTGGATATTCATTGTTGATCAAGAAGGTGATTGGTATGACATTCCGAAGGCACGGTTTGCATTCCTCGGTTCCTCTCCTCGCGATTACCTTTATGCAAAGTAGCATATTAGGTTGTGTAGTATAGTTTGTTTGTTAAGGACATCTCTCTTAGTGTGCCTAGTGTATTAGGATTGCTAGAATTGTATAGGTTGGCTTGCAACCCCCTCTAGGCTAGCGCAACACTCGCTTCGCCGTTTAAATTACTAACCGGTTTGTTTAGTGCTTTGTAGATTTTTAATTAGGCTATTCACCCCCTCTAGCCATTTAGGACCTTTCAGGCGTACCCCATTTCCATTAACCGATGTAACGGAAATACAACATATAGGAGTATTCAGGCAGCAAAAGATGAAGCTATAAATAAGGAAAAGAAAGGATCCAGAAAAAAGATCAACTATCTTGTCAAACATTCAACAAGATAGGCAAGGTGTTCTACCAAAAACCCTGACAGATAGACTTCGCTAGTGTTAATCTGGCAGAATTACAGAACTGAAGATGGTCGAGGCCACCTCAGAGAATCAAAAGAGATCTCATGTCTAGATGCTCCCCATGAGAGCCCAGCTTTTCATCAAATCTCCTTGTTGTCCTCATCTTCATCTTCAATCTGCAGACCATCAGGCTTCCTTTTCTTGCTTAAAAGCTGAATCGCAATCTTCAACATAGCTTCTGCACTAGCCACCAAAGCTTCCTTGTCGCTCTCAGGATACAGACCTGCCCAATATTGAATGAGTGCACATGCATAACATACAATAGAAGAAAGATCAGGAATTTTTTTTCTTCTCAAAACAGATGCTATTTCTTGTTTTCCACAATGCCCAACATATGGCAGCGATGCCTATGGTATGAAATTGTCTCCCCAATGGCAACCACTGGTCACACCATCCCTAGCATTGCTCAAAAGAACTAGGAATATTAAGTGCCCCCAGGCTCTCAGCCGTTATGGCCCAGACAACCCTAGCTGTACTACATTGGAAGAAAAGGTGAGAGACAGATTCATTGACAGGGCAGAAGAAGCAACCAGGATTACCAGCCCAATTCCTCTTAATCATGTTATCTTTAGTGGGTACAACATTGTTAGATATCATCCAGAGGAAATACTTGATTTTAGCCGGGATCTTGCTCTTCCAAATTTTCTTGTGATGAGGTCCAGACTCATCACTGGGTATACTGATTTAATAGAGAATTTTCTATTATTACCAAGCTTCCACTTAACCTCATCAACACCCGGTTTAAGAGTATATTTACTCATATCATCAAGTATCTTTGTCCAGTCCAATCTCCATTTATCAACTAAGAACCGAGAGAAAGTCATTTTTTGTGGATGGGAATATGCCTCAGCTACAACAATGTCTTGTTGTTGAGACATTTTTTTTTTGACGCAAAAGACCGTGGAGGAGTTCTCCACGGTACTGGAAAATTTTATAAATAAAGAACAAACAAGTTCAGAGATAACTTACATAGGAGGATAGAGAGAGAGGGGAGAAGGAGGGGGGGTGGGAGCCCTAGGCTAACTTCAAAACAGAGAGAAAATTACAAAGCAAATTACAAAGCATCGAGCCACAAGACAGCTAATCTTCTATCTTCACTGTTGAGTCTATGAGCCTGTAGGCCACCTTCATGCTTAAAGTTGCAGAGCCAGCTAGCAAAAGTAGCATGAACACCATCAAAAATTAGCTGTCTTGTTAGCCTTCTTGTTGTTGAGACATTTTGAATAGATCAGGAACAATAATATTAATGGGTTTATCATAAAGCTAGGAATCCTGCCAAAAAAGGGTGTTCTTTCCTTCATTTACCATCATTCTCCTCCCTTGTAGATAAATCTTTTTGATTTTGATAAGGTTTGCCCAGACATGGGAGTCTGTTTGTCTGTGTTTCACAGTACTTACAGATTTATTCCTCAGGTATTTTTGTTTTATGATTTCATGCCAAAGACCATCCTTTTTCTCCAACTTCCACGACCATTTGCATAGTAAACTGATATTCATTTATCTCAGATTCTTGATTCCCAAACCTTCAAATGACTCCAAATGATGATTTAGATAAATGAATTTAATAAAGAATTAGAAATGCCCACTTATTTCTTAGCCATAGCCCGTCCAAATAAGAAGTAATAGATAGACTAAATTTTTAGTCAAACCCACCTTAAATAATTTAGGCTAACTTGTAGCCCCAACTAATAACTAGTTTAAGCTAATTCAAACGTGCGTCTAACAACCGCAAAAGGTGGGCCTGTTCGTTTGCCCCTGAATGACGATCTAGAAAAGTTCACTAGAATGCTACCTAGTATAAGTTTTATCAGTGGTGAAGCTAGAGGAATTAGAGAGGGTGCATGCACTTAGCTCCTGGGCGTATAACCATATTTCAGAGGTGTATATATGATGAGATTTTAAATATTATCAATGGTTTTACAATTTTTAAGGGAAGCAACATTTTTGTTTTTGTTAATATATTCCAGTAGGGGCCCTTGCCCCTCTGTTTCATAAAAAAAATGAAATAATTTCAGAGCTGATTTTTTGTGTCACTGAATGGGCCCATACTATCCCGAAACTGATAGAGTCAAGGTATTACCATGCAAATTGCATGGACGCCTATTTTGTCGACAGTAGGGGGATCAGATTACAGAGCAGATACGAAGCCCTGAGCAGTACACTGGCTTTGTTCACTTTAGCTGAAAAGCCGTTTCGGTTTATCAGCCAATAGTATTTTTCTTTTCACTTAAAATCAGCTGTTGTAACAGTATTTTGGCTTATCAACCGGCTTATAAGTTATGCCGAATAGTGATGGTGAGGAAGCAATCCAAAGTGATGCCTTGGGGATACTCAGGATCAGAAACAAGATTCGTCACGAGCGTTGAACGAACAATACATGCCTTGGCAGTGCCAGCGAGGTGCACCGAATCGCGTCCGGGGCTACCTTGTCGAACGAGCAGCAGGAAGGAAAGAGGGACTGAAACGTTGCGTGCGGCTAGCTCCGTCTGTGTTGATCGTGCGAAAAGTGTGTGCCCTCCCGCTCGAAATAGGCGTCTCCCTTCAGACTTCGTCAAGAGACGAAGACCTACCAATGATGTCTACTAAGCTACAGTCTATAAAACTGATGTACGAACCAGCACAGTTGCAGTTCCCATCCAAGAACAGATCGACTGAGTTCTGTTCTGCTGACAAGATCACTACATCATGCACCGAGCAAGCATGCCGAGCGTGCACCGTTCGAGGCTGCTGGCGGCGGGCCGCACGTCGGCGCCCGACGACGTCGACGACATCCGCCTCTGCTCCGTGCTCCTAGCCTCGGTCGTGTCGCTGATGGTTTTCTGCGCGATTGTCTCCCTGCTCTCCAACGCCAGCGGCGAGGCCTTCCCCGTCACCAAGCAGAAGCTCTACGTCATCGTCGGCCCGACGGCGATCCTGTTCACGCTCGTCTTCCTCTGCTGGCTCGTCGCGTCGGGGATCCGGGCGCTGCAGGCCGCGGCCCCGCAGGCTCCGGCCGCCGCGGCCTCGCCCGCGCGCCTGGCGCGATGCCTGTGCGCGTGCGGGCTGTCCGACGCGGCGGGCGTCGCTGCCACGCTGCCGGCGTTCCCGTTTCAGCCGGCGCAGCCTGCGGCGGCGAGCGAGGGCGAGGGCGAGCGGCAGCCGCCGCGCGGGAGCGCCGTGCTGTGCGCGGTGTGCCTCGAGGACGTGCGGGCCGGCGAGATAGTGCGGCAGCTCCCCGCGTGCCGGCACCTGTTCCACGTCGACTGCGTTGACGTGTGGCTGCGCTCCCACCGCACCTGCCCGCTCTGCCGCTGCGAGCTCCCGCGACGGAAGGCAACCGCTCGGCAGACCGTGCCCGTCACGTCGGCCACGCCGGAAGCGCTGCCGTTGCCGCCTGTTTGAGTCTCACTAAGCTAACTTCCGCGCCACTTGTCGCCAAAAGGGTCGCTGCAGCTCTCTGGAAGCTAAGCTTGCACCTGTCAAGCTGTACAACATGTCAAACAATATTCTTCTGAATTTCTTTGGGGGGAATCAATAAGGCATGACGATCCGACGGGATTTGATTGATTTGGATCACTAGAAGGTGCCACACATGGAACTGTTTCTAGTCCCGCTTGACACTCTCTCTCGGCACAACGAGTACGATTCTCAGGTCTCCATAAGTAAAATATTTTTAATTTTGATTAATTGTATATAACAGTAGATTTTCTTTTTTTACGATTCTCCTATGATTTTACATCATTTTTAAGTTTCGGCCAGTTTATATGAAATAAAAAAGGGTGCGTGGCGCCACATTCATGGCCACGTAGGCACCAGAGCCCCTACATTAGAAAGAGGCTAGGATGTAGACAAAGTTTATAATCCGGATAAGTGAAAAAAAAAAAAGTTCATAAAGTTAAATAAGATGGGGAAAAATTTAAGAACAAGCAATGCAATCACACTCTTTATGTAAATACTTATTGTGCTCCATGACAAGAGATGTTATTCATCAAATTCGTTAATTGACCCGACATTATATATATATATATATATATATATATATATATATATATATATATATATATATATATATATATATATATATTACCAAGATGTATCAGAAAAGCAATGGCATCTCTTATTTGAAGTGCGCAAACAATATTCTCATTCCATTTACTTAATGACAATTAGAGTCTATTGAACAAAAAATAATACATTTATTACTAATTAGATTAGAACCTAATTAAAATATTAAATTAGTGTATATATTCAAATGAGGAGTATTACTAAAAAGTTTTGCTTATGTAATGTAATAGATGAAAGAAAAAAATTTCTCTATCCCCACATCTTCTGTTTAGAACACCCCTCTACTATTTTTTTAGAGAAAGAGTGATGCATTATAATTCTATTTAACACCAATTCTATCAAATCATATAAGAATTTGGTAGGTGCAAATTCCTTTAACGAATTTATCCATAGTCTTAAGGAAAAATGGCTTCTAATGTCAAACTGGATTCACTTGGATAGAAAATAAGGTTTCAAGAATTCGTCTTTAGCTGCCCTATCTCAGGTTATAGTTGTTTGACGAGAAGAATTTAATTGCTTTTTTGATGTATAACTTAGGTATTAGCTGTTGCTATAGCTCGCTATTTCTTGTATTAGGATTTAGGAGAGATACAGATCGCTAAATGCCTTCGCTGACAATTCAAAACACAGAGAAAAAAAAAAGCATTGGGTGGATTTATGTAGTCCTTCTGTTATTGTGAATAGAAAGGCAAGAATTTCTCATCTAAAAACAGGAACATGGGTCGATTTATAGTCTATCCCTTCACTTAAATTTTGGAAATTAGCAAAATAATTCTATAAACTTCAAAGAGAAGAGCACCTTGAAGAAATGAATAGAGCTAGTTCATCGAGCTAGCTCATCGCAACAAAAGCCTTGTTAGCTTGCCGCCTTGCCGTGCTAGTTCATCTTCTGGCAGCATTCTTCACAGCACTGCACGTTGTCCGCCGCTCCCCACCAGTGGACAGTGGACAGCGACGACCCCGTTGGAACGACTGAATGCGAGCGACGCGATAAACATGCACGTCCAGAATCTCTGCAGTTTCCATTTCCACACCCCGAAAGGTGCCCGTCACTCGAAAATCCGTAAGCCGTGCAAACAACAGGCGACGCACCGGCGCCGCGCACGCCTATTTCTAGCGCCATCTTCTCCTCTCACCGGCGCCGCTCCAGCGTCGTCGTCCTCGATCCACACACTAGCTTGAAACGACGCTTGTCTCTCTCGGAAGCACGCAGGGCAGCACGGGCGACATGCTGACGCTGCACCCCAGGGTGGTGGCGCGAGCCGTGGACGCCGAGGACCACTACGAGAGCTGCGCCTGCTACTGCGTCGTGGCGTCCTGCGTCTCGATGCTGCTCTTCATCGTGCTGGCCGCCGTGCTCAGCGTCTCCCGGGCGTGCGCCATCGCCGGCGCCGTCGTGATCCTGCTCGGGCTCGTCGGCTGGCTCACGCCCACGGGGAACGCAGCCGGTCCGGCGGCGCAGCAGCAGCGCCAGGCTGCCGCCGTTGCTCCGGGGGCGCACCATCGGTGCGTGTGCGGGCTAGCGGATGCCGCTCTCGCCGCGCTGCCGACGTTTGCGTACCAGCCGCCCGAGGCAACGAATGGCGACGGGAGCGACGACGACAAGAACAAGCCGCGCGGCAGCTGCGTGCTGTGCGCGGTTTGCCTGGACGACGTGCGGGCGGGCGAGATGGTGCGGCAGCTGCCGGCGTGCCACCACCTCTTCCATGTCGACTGCGTCGACGCCTGGCTGCGCGCTCACCGGACCTGCCCGCTCTGCCGCTGCCAGCTCTCCCTCGGGAGCGTCGACACAAAGGCGGCAGCCGTCGTGGAGGCGGAGGCATCGGTCGATTCGTTGCCGCCTGTGTGAGTGTCACTCCATCGACCCGGCGGAACATCGAAAGCTGGCCGGTGCATCTGTAAATTGTATTGCACCACATTATTCGCTTCTTAACATCACATCGAACATATTTCTAGATTAGATTGACGATAGTTCACTGATGTTGGGATACTGCGCTTATGCGTAAATGTGATTAGAGATTCATCAATGAGACATAACCGAATAAAGAAAACTAGTTTGATTTCGAAGGTGCGCAACTGACGTGTGTCTCTAGCTTAGGTATGAACCTGAAAATCGAGTGGTTCCAACTTCCAACTATCATCGCCTGACGCTTCCAGGCACCAAAGATAGAGGAGCATCTAACCGATGGGGACGGGTACCAGATTGTACGGACCAGGCCGGGAGTCTACAACTCGACATGCTTCAATTCTGCCGCTCTTCCAGAGTATATCACGTCTGTGCTCCGTTGCACTTGCACCACGAGGTCTGAATGTGGCTGCACGTACCGGCCAATTACACTTTGGAGTGTAACAAGAACAAAAAAACACTCCGATGTGTTTCTCTGGCAACTGGAGCTTTTAGGGCCGTTGGGATAAGTTTAGTTGAGAGCTGAAACATCATCTATTGATGGCAATATTGGTATATCTGTGCTGTTGATCGTTTGGACTACCTGACCGGATGAGTGGACTAGCTTTGCTGAGGATTGAACCTGTTCATTTTGTTTCACTTGCTTTGTGTGGTAGGGGAGGATGGCAATTGGCAAACCTAGATTGAAAACAGCGACATCCGAAAAATCCAAATATTTAGGCTTTGTCGCTTTCCCTCTAAAATACTTGGAGTGAGTTGTTCGAGTTGATCTGCTATATATTTGGGTAGTGCTGGATTGAGTTGCATTGGCTCAGTTGAGCGAGTCATGGTATTGAGTGCTTCGTTGGTTGGTCTATGTGACACGATACCTAAGTTTGTGGTTTTTTAGTTCAGTTTTGGCTTAAAATATTGGGTTCATGTTTTGTTTTGTTTTCTTTTGTCTCCTAATAACAAAATTTACGGTAAAACTTTTACCACTATTTTTCTTAAAAAAATCTAAATATGCTGATATTCTGGTGATTCAGTTTAATTTGATTATTTTTTTTTTTTCTCTTCAAACGGCAACATAAGAGAGCTAAAAAGAAAGAGCATGCTTAGAGGAGCTGGTTGTTGCTACAACAAATTGCCGAAACAGTGTAGAGGGCTTTTTGGATCCTCAGGCCTAAAAGTCTAGTGACTAAAGATGAGAACTAAAATTTTAGATCACTTTAGCTTATTTGCAGTGACGGATCCAGGATAAGAACTAAGGAGGGGCTAAATAATTAAAGCTTAGTGCTAGAGCTAGAAATTAATGGTAAATTTAAGGCTTAGCTACAGTAACTTAGTGGAGATTTCAGACTTAAGGGGGGACTGTAGTCCACCCAGCTCACACCCCCCTGAATCCGCCACTGAGTTATTTGTGTGGTCTAAAGTTTTGTAAAATAGTTAAAACTTTAAACCTCTTGGTTGAAGCTTCAAAAACTGAAGTGTTTTAAAGTTTAGTGCTAAACCTTAGACATGTAATCTAAACAGGCCAAGAATTAGTCAAGACTATGCAGAAAATAGTAGGTGTTTGGATTTGGGGATGCAACCGAGTGAGGAGTGACATCGGTGTGTAGCAACAGCCCAACAAAACTACGTTTGCCAAAAGCAAGCGGGCCCAAAGGTACAATAGAAAGAAAAACAACATGCCAAACTACTTGGAACCCGAACACATGCACAAGGCTTACCCTAGAGAAAACAAGGTCACAACTATAAAACTAATTTTGTTATGTCCTTCATCACCCCCTAAAAAAGCAACTTATAGTAAATTGTAATGAGTTCAATAGTGAGATATGGGAGTAAACGAGTGAGGAGAGAGTATGTCAAGTTATACTAGGATTGAATCTCGCGGTAGCTATAGAATTTTAACGAGCTATTCGCTGGTTCAAGAGTATTTATTTATGCAGAGAATACACAGTTATTATAGTTCTGCCTTTGGTGAAGATCGATATGTAAGTGTACCAAATTCAAAAAAAGGATTATCAACATTTACTATACACCAAAATAGATATAATACGAAATATATTTCAAAACAAATCTAGTAAAAATTGATATCTTTTGACAAGCTAGCCTAGTTAAATTTAAAGGGTTTGACTCTGTAGTTCGATTAGAATGAACTGTTAGAAGTTATGGACTATACCGAAAGCAACTGCAGGCTAAATCAAAGACAATTTGTGCTCAGTGTCCGTGGGTAGATTTTTGCAACTTGTCTCACTCAGTAGTATTCTTATCGTCGGGCAACCTGAATTGACAGTCCAGTGGTTCTTTCCAATCACAGTTCACTTTGTAAAAAACACGATGATTTGACAGGCTCACATTTCAACTCAATCTATTTAAAATTATAAGACGTTTTGTCATTTCTAGATACATGAATTCTACAATAAATCTAAATATATTGTATATCTAGGTGCGTAGCAAAAAAGAAAATGTCATATAATTTAGAACCAAAGGAGTAGGGAAGTAGTTGACTACATTGATAAATGATAACACAGGCTACATATACACAACTAGTAAAAAACATATTGGCACAATCAGGGGTGATTGGTTGCTTTGGTGATAGGGAGCCGGGATGACCAGCCGATGTAGGATGGTGAGATACATGTTCAAATTATGCACCTTAGTTGTGTTTGGATGTCTTCGTTGTTGGTCTAGTGTAACACCCGTGTTTTTGCACCATTTTAAAAATCACTAAAAATTTGAACTTTTTATAATTTACAACAAATTAAAACCTGACTAGTTTATTTTTTCTCGCAAAAACCGTATTTAAAAAATCTTTTCCAAAACCCTTGCATTAGAATTCACCATATGCATCGCGTGCCTGATTGTTGAGTTGTGTGAACGATTGTTTGAATGCTTGCTTGTTTAATTGAGTGCTTTCTAGAATCTAATTGGCACCAAATTAAATTCCTCCTTGACCTCTTCCTCAAATTTCCCATCACATTCCTTGAATCCAATCCATCTCAAACGTGCCATAGTTTATTTTCTGGAAAAATAGAAAAGCAATTCGTAAATGGGAAAAGACCACGGGCCTGATCTCCTCCCCCTCCTCTCTCTGGCCCACGACCCCACTCCTCTCTTTTCCGCGGAAGCCCAGCTACCGGCCCAACAGCATGCAGCAGCAGCCCCTTCCCTTCCCTTGTCTTCCTCTCGCTTACAGGTGGGACCCGGTCGTCATCATCGTCTCCTATCTCCGTCCATCAACGCGAATACCGCGTACTGTACGGACGCCGCAGCCACCTCGAGCACGTGGGCATGGCCGAGATATTTCCTTGCCAAACCGCCTCCCTCACTTGTCGTTTGCGAGCATCGCCTCACTGTAGGGGATTTTTCTTGCGAACCGACCTTCTCCATCGTCGTGTTCCGCCGGGGCTCTGCCATGGTCGCCGGAGATATTTCTCCACCACCGGCAACCGCCTTCCTGTGCGGAACCGACCTACCTCGGCTATAAATAGTCCGCCATGGCTGCCGCGGAGCCTCGCCCCGACGAGCTCGAGCTCAGTCCTCCTTCCTCTCGAGCTCTCCCTCCCCCATCTCTCTGCTCGGCCGCCACTACTACCGAAGCCGCTGCAGCCAGGTGCAGCGCACGCCACCGTCGCCCGAGCCAAGCAAAGCGCCCGCGCCGTCGCCGGAGCAGAGTGCTGCCGGAGCATACACCGCCTTGCCTGCGCCGCCTCCACCTCCCTGCGCTTCTCCCACTCCGCCTTCCAGCCCCTTCGTCCTTCCCCATCCTTCCTCCTCCATCGGCTGAGTAGAGGAAGGCCAGCACGCCGACGCTTCGCCTCGCGGAGCCAGGGTCGCCACCGCGCCGGAACCCGAACGCCGCCGGCGAACTCTCTCCCTACTCTCCATCCCTCTCTCCCCTCCTTTTCTTCCTTCTCCCTCCCTCTCTTTTTTTCTTTCTGCCCTGAGGAGGGCGACGAACGGACGGGCGGTGTGCAGGATGGATGTCGACACCTCCACTCACGCCGTGCAGCCAATCCAAGAGCGCCACCTCACCGTGGACCCCACATGGCAGCAGCACCATTCCTTTCCCTCTTCCCCTTCCTCCCCTACCATAGGCGTGATTCACATGGAATAAAGGCATCGAGTCAGCAGTCCACCGATCGGTGCATGTCCACGAGCACAGTACAGCAGCAGCAGTGCGGTCAGCTTTGATTATTAGCATGGACCCCACGCGTCAGCCGAATGGTAAATGCTACGCACACACGAGGAGTGAAAAACCCATTTTCCCTTACTCAGAAAATTCCCAGAAAATTTCTAAATAAACTAGGTACACCCCAGATCCTACCCTATAATTTCCATCTCATTCCCATTCTCCTAATTTTCGGAAATAATTTTCAAAGAATATTTCCTATTCCTTTATCCCAATAAAACTTTGGAAATTCATATCTCCTCCATCCCATTTTCTATTCTAGAAATTTCACCACCAAAATTCTTTTAAAATCATGCCCTACCTATCCACATCATCTTTCCCAAATTTGGTGCCCATTTAAATTCTAGTAATATTTGTTTGCTTTTCTTTCTTTAGTGCTTTAATATAAATGATAACCTAAGTAACAAACGCCTGTAGCCGCATATGTCGATATACATATATACGCTATACTCCGTATATGAATATATGGATAAATGCAACATAACATATATTTGCACTCACACAAATATATACGCGATAGGGTATAGATGTAGACCCACAAAGTTAAATAATATACATAACGGTAGATATACCCACATGCACCTCTCCTCTACATGCATAGACGTATCTCATATGTGTATATGAAAAATATATACGTTCAGTAATATGCCGATGCATGACTAACTCCGCACCACCACCCCAGTTAACCTTAGTGATAACTTTTCGCTGTAGTAGTAGTTGACCTCGTATATATGTATACACATACATGGTAAGTCCTGTATATACACTTAAATATATACTCGGGCATATACCAATGTGTGGCTAACTTCGCAACATTTTTGTAACACCTCAAGTGTTAAGCTTGCATTAGGCATTTAATTAATTAACTAGATCATCATTTATCATGGCATGAGCATCATCAAGCATCTAACCCTAAATGCATTGTCATTTCATGTGCTTTGCATTTTAAATTCTTAATTGCTTGCTTGCTTGTGTAATTGGTTAATTAATTACCTTGCAAATCACTTTATCAAGTTTGGATCCATGTGCCCAACATTTTGAAAAGATTTAACAAAATTTATTGCAAAAGATTTGGTACATTTTGAAGCAAAAGAAAATAATTTGAAAATCCCCTTTTAATGCCCTTAATTCAAAATGAATTTGTGATTCAAATTCTGTTTAGAATTTGGACCTGACCCCAAAATAGAAAATATTCATCTTGAAATCCTCTACAACTTTCATTTTAGGCACTTTTCCTAAAAATGCTTTGAAATGGGTCAAAAAGATGCATTTGATCAGTTTGGATTTGATTCAAATTTTCAAAAAAAAGAAGAGGCAACCGCGCAAACGGGCAGGCTGGATTCGGCCCAAGCCGGCCCAGCCCCCCGCGCCCACGCCGCGCCTACGGCCCGGCCCCGCTGAAACGCGCGCACCACGCGCCGCGTCAGCGGCCCTGGCGGCGTCGCGTGGCCGCCATGCTCCGGCGGCGGGCCCCGCCACGGCCGGCCGCGCCCATCACCCCGCACCGCGCCTCTGCCTCCCTCCCCCGCGCTCCCATTCCCCTTCTCGCTCTCTCGCTCACCCTCACGCACAGCAGCGCACAGCCCGTCCGTCAAGCTCGCCGAGCGAGCGCCACCGCGGCGAAAACAACGCCACCGCCGCCGCGGAGCTACGCCACCGCCGTATTCGCGCTCCCTGAGCTCCGCCAACCTCCACCGCAACCCACAGTAGCCGTAGCTGCCGCCTTTGACGCAAGGTAAGGGCCAATTCGGCCGTCTTCCGCACTGCCGGTGAGCGCCGAGCTCCGCCGGAGTGTGCGCCGCGCCACCGTCGCTGCACCACCACTCCTCCTTCCTTCTTTTCGAGAGCAGAGGAGCCGCTAGGGTTAGGTCTAGCTTGGGCGAGCTCGGTTAGGGCCAATTTGGAGCCTAGCTCCACCGCGCCACGGCCTCACCGTCGCTGTCGCGCCGCCGCACAACCATGCCACGTCGTTGGGGGCTCTGGGCTACCCAATAGGGGCAACCAACCCCTCGGCTCGTTTCGCCTTGAGCTCGTAGAGCTCATGCGCGCCTTACCTCGGCCTCCCCTCGCCGGAGATGGCCGGAGTGCCGCTGTGCCAAGCCGCAGCGCCGCCGCGCCCCTCGCTGTCGTAGTTAGGATGCACCTCCGCCCGCGTCTGACCCGTCACCGTGTGCGCCTCGTCGCGTAGATCACGCCCGGTGCTACCGGTTGCACCGGAGGGCTCACCGCCGGCTGACTCTCGCCGCCGGTGCCGCCCCCTGCCGACTCACCGGCAGGTGGGACCGTGGACCCGCGGGGGTCCAGCGGTCAGTGGCTCTGGTCCACTGGACCGAGTCCATGGACCGGCTAGGGTTCCGGTTTTTGATTTAATGTTTTCCAGAAATGCATTTAAATGCTTGTAAAATCATAACTGGTGCAAATGAGATCCAAATTGAGTGAGATTTGTTTTGCTAGGTTCCTAGTGATGTGATCTAACTGTGAAAAATATGAAATGCATGTTTCGTGATACTTTTCTGTATAGATTTATTTAATTGCTATAAATGCTAAAAACTGAGTAAATGCATAGTAAATTGTATATTGCTCAGAAAAATGTGAATCTTGATTTGTTAGACTTGTCATGTGATGTACTTTCTGGGAAAAATATGTATCATGTAGTTCCTGTGCAAAAATGTTGGAATATGATTTAAATTCAATTCTAGGCTGATTCTTGAATAATTTTTAATAAATAAATTATAGGGAGTTATGATGCTCCTGTGCTAAGAAGTTCTAAATAAAAATATGAAATCTGTTGTTTAACACTTTTCACAAAGCAAAGTAGTTAAAAGTGCTTTTCTGTCCTGTTGTTTGTTATTTTTGTGTAGGCTGTTATACTTCGTGAAATGTGATGATAATTTTATCATGAGTCTCTGATGGCATGATGTAGCTACTGTAATTTTTGTAGAATTTTCTAGCCAGTTTAGGTATAAGTCACAGTTCAAGTGCTAATTTTCACATGAAATGATAAGGCTTTGAATCAATTGTTTTAATGAGTTTAATATTGCTTTTTGAGCATCTCTAGTTGTATATTACTTGTTGGTCATGTTATGCAGTACCATGTCAGAAATGTGATGTTTGACTTATGAGTAGTGTTACTTCTCTTTTATACACATGTTGTGTGTATGTGTGTGTGCATACCCACCTTCTTTATACACTTCTCTAAGTGTTTAGAGAAGAGATATGCACATACTCAGTAAATGAGATAAGTTGTTAGTAGAGAGGAGATATGCACCTACTCTGTCAAATGAACTGTTAATCATCTTCATTCATGAGCATCGCACCTGTGCATTCGTTATGTTTATACTCTGCATTGCATCATACAGGTTCGCAGGAGGGCCCCCTAACTTCACCGTACGAGGAGAGCCCAGTCGAGGAGCAGCAGCAGGAAGGACTCGAAGAGGAGCCGGTGACCGAAGAGGACGATCTACCTGAGTGCCCGAACCACTTCGCTAGCGACTTCGAGAAAGGCAAGCCCCGGAGCATCTACTTACCTATGCTTTCTAACAGTCTAATTATGCTTTATGATTGATGCATTAAGTATAGGAGTTGTGTGCAACCGTTGATGCATTATATCCTTGTTCTACCTTGAATTATCCTACCTTGATTACCCTACTAGTCTAGGACGAGTTAATTGCTTAGCTTACTTAGACGGTAGAAGTCGGGTGATTTCCTGTCATCCGCGAGTATAGGTGGTTACTTATGATTGAAGGAAAAGCTTGTGTTGATATCATCATGGAATTTGGTTATGTTGTGAGAATTGGAGACCGGGCGGAGTCTTATGGGGTTGTTGGACCATAGTGATTCCGTCTGTGTCGATTAAGGACCGCATCGTTGCGTGTCCCTCGAGTCATGTTGAACGCATGCCTCACACTTAGCTGGCCGGATAAGTCGTTCCGACCGCGAAGCCTAACACTATCCAGGCCGGAATCGATCCTTTCGCACCGTACTGGAGATGGATGGGGGACCACGGGGGCGCGAAGAGTAAGTCCGAGGTCCGAGTGGTCGGCTAAGGCGTCAGGCGGCCCCCGGTACGGTGGTTCCGGTCGAAACCGCGTTTTGTTCCCTGGATATGTGCCATGGTGACTGTAGCTCACTTCGGCGTGAGTGTGGGCTTGTGTGAGGAATACCCCCTGAGCTCAGTAGTAATCGATTCGAATCGCCATCGTTCCTGGACAGTGAACACTTGACTTGAGCTACGCCATCGTAGTGATGATTATGGAATGTTGATAACAATGATGATGAGTTAAGCTAAATGATTATGGTTACTACTTGATTGCTTAATCATGATTAATATACTATAATGATGAATAGTATAGGTGCTCACCTAGCATAAATAGGAATGATTAAGCTAAGCTATCACTATAAAATGGTTACCACTGCTTTTTCGCAAAAGAGTCAAGCTATCCCCTGATAAAGCCTGTCATACTCCTTGGAGTCTTTTATTTTAAGTCAGACGGGTAAGTCTAGCTGAGTACCTTCTCGTACTCAGGGTTTTTCCCGCTTGTTGTTTGTGCAGACGGGCATACCTACCACGGGTATTGCGAGACCTGCTATTATCCAGTGGATTAAGACCAAGGGCAAGGTCATTTCTTAATATTCTCCCCAACTGCTTTTGGTGGATTGACTATCAGCTGGCACTGTACTAAACTTTAAAGTGTGTGTTGGGTTGAACTTTTAAAACTACTTTGTTTTCGTTACTTAAGTTGGGACTTGGTTTGTAATAACTTTTATTTCCGCACTCTGATGTTATCGAACTATTTGTGAAATGTTGTAACATGTGGATGGTGACGCTAAACTTGTACGATCTTGGTTGATGATGTTCGGTTTGAAATCCTTCGAGATTTCCGGATTACCGGGTTTATAAGGACTTAAGTGTGTTAATCGCTTGCTTAGCGAGTGGTTTTTGCACTTATGTTTTTATAAATTGGGCGGTTCTATTACAGCTGGCATCAGAGCAAGGTTTAGCGGTTACTGTTCACATATGTATTTAAAACAAAAGAATTTGGTTTCAAAACTAAATTTTAACTTATAGATCTATAAGTCTTTTGAGAAAATCTTATATGCAAAATTAAGAGTGTGCCAGTGGTCATATCCTTTATGCCCAATTAAGGACACTAGGTGGCTATTTAAGTACTAACTTGGGGGCTTGCATCATATTTTCTTTTCACTGTTGCCCATGCAGCAAGGTAATTGTATGGGTGCCATTCGCTTGAATGGTAATGTATGGTTCAAAATACCTCTACGCCTCGGTAAGTGTGAGTTGTGAGAGCATGGTTGTCCAACCGGTAATCTAGGGGAGTGCTAGTGTGATGCCGGAAGTACTTACATGTCAAAACCATGTATTTACCAAGGTGATTAATTGTGGGTTGTGCCGTCTGTTGAGACGATGCCGTCATGAGGACGAGGATCGGGTAGTTGTACTACATGTGCGTGTATTTGGGAATGCACGTATGTGTGAGTGCTTAAATTTTATATTCCTGCAATGCATTATATTCATACTGTTGGGATGGGCTGAAGTGGATTTTCTGCAGGTACATAACAGCAATTCGTGTAGAACGTCTAGTTACACGCTATGAGAGAACGTTGTATGCCACCGTTTATACCGCTAGAAGTTATTTTTGTTAAGTTTGTGAGAACGTAAGATACTTGCATACATCATGTTTGTTCATCTCATGTCATTGCATTTACCTTCCCTTATAAATTGATTATTTCTGTTAGATAAAAATTTGATAATTAATCACTTGTCTCACTTGGGGTAAACTTCCAACAGATGGCCCGCACGAAGCAGACCGCCCGCAAGTCAACCGGAGGCCGTGCACCTCGCAGGCAGCTTGCACCCCGCACGGTTGTTCGGGAGGCTCACTTTTTGGAGGAGTTCAGGATGCCTACACTCCTGTGGCAAGTGCTAGGTCACGTGGGGTACACTGAGGAGTAGCGACCGGTGTACTCTTGGGTGACGGAGGAGCCTAGCAGTGGGGACGACATGGTCTCTGTGGAGGTGACTGTCCCTCCACTACACGAGGACTCCGAGTGGGAGGGATGGCGTCTCCGGGCCTATGGAGTCACTCCTGAGGAAGGGGCTAGCAGAGCCGCCTTCTTTGTCCTACGCATCATCATGGACCGCTTTCCGCTGAGCCTGGCAGAGGCGTTAGCGGGAGTCTTTCCCCGAGGTGACCCTTCAGACACACCTTGGAAGCAGTCCCCCAGTAGGTCACGCTGGCCTGGGATTGACGAGATCGAGGGCAGTGACAACGCAGCGATGAGTGCTATGTATGCCATGATGAAGACCTATGATGCTACTCAGGCCTGCTTGTACAAGATTGGGGATTGGAACAAGGCAATGTGGAAGAAGGAGCAGAAGATGAAGGAGAGACACTCGGACCACATCCGGGATTTGAGGCACCAGTTGGACCTTGTCACTGCTGACAGGGATGACGCTCTGGCCCATGAGAGGGATGCTGGTAGAGAGATTGCTCGCTTGCGCGCACGTGTTGCACGTATGGAGCAGGGCGAGAGGAACAGCGATCAGATGATGGCACGCCTTGTGACTGAGAGGAATGAAGCCCGGAACGACGCCCATCAGCTAAGGCACTTACTCTTTGACCGGGAGTACTACATTGAGCAGTTGCACGAGGAGTACCACGAGTTGTACAATAGGGTTCACCCTTACCACGAGCCTGGAGCTGCTGAGCTGGAGCCTGGAGTCATCGACGCTGACGGAGGAGAGGAGGACGCTAACCTACCACCTTCACCTGTACCTGCCCCGGACGACGACGTTGTTCTTGCCGTCGAGTCTGATGTAGGGAGCGAGCACGAGTAGGCTAGTAGCTACATCGCTAGTCTTAGCTGTGCTTTTGTTTCTTTTGTTGTTGGCATGTAACCTTTATGAGATGTGACTCATGTGTTGGATCTTCATGTATGTGGTGCTACCCGAACGCCTAAAGTCCAGTGTATGTATGCTGGCAATTTTGGATGTTGTATGCCTCGGATGATGTTATTCAGTAATCTAATTAGTGATGTTATGAATTGTGGAAATGAATCTTTGTGCCTTTGTGTTGTTGAATGGATTTTAATTCTTCCAATAATTCATTGGCATAATTATTACATTCGCTTACAATGATGTAACATCACCTAATAATTGCTTGTTGCCGAAATATGTAGATGGTGGGAACACGCCGCACCGCTAGCGGCAATGTGATCGACGAGGGCACTGCCGGTAGTGGAGGAAACGGTGGGAACGGTGGCAAAGGAGGGAACGGAAGCAACGGTGGAAATCCCAAGACTGATCTACCACCACCACCCCCCCACCGTTGACCGCGGAGCAGCTGTTTCAGCAATTCCTTGGCAGTCAACACAACATGGAAGCTACGTTGCGCGATATTGCGGCCAACACTAGTCGTGGAGGCCATCGCGATCAACATGTTAATCAGTATAGTACATTCAAGGATTTCCTTGATACAGATCCACCCAAGTTCCTACAAGCCAAAGAACCTCTTGAAGCTCTAGAGTGGATCAACACGATGGAGGACAAGTTCCGTCTTCTTCGTATGACGGAGTCTTTGAAGGTCGAGTATGGAGCCCATCAACTTTAGGGGCCAGCTGGAATTTGGTGGTCTCATCAGCGCACCACCTTCCCACCCAACGCTCCTATCACGTGGGACCAGTTCACTCGGATGTTCCGCAGCACCTACGTTCCTCCTGGGTTGATAGCTATGAAAGTATCAGAGTTCATGAAGCTTACACAGGGCAACAAAACTATGACTATCTCCATGAGTTCAACAACTTGTCCCGCTATGCTCCTGGCTATGTTGATACTAAGCAGAAGAAAATTGCTAGTTTCAAGAGGGGCCTCAACACAAAAATGGCAAAGACAATGGGCATCAACCGCAGTCTCACCTTCAATGAGCTTGTTAGTGACTGCTTGACTCAAGAGAACAACAATAACCTCCATGTTGCCTCCAAGAACCGTAAGAGGAACTTTGAAGCGGGATCTTCTCAGTTTAGAGCGCCAATGGCGAATCGTCCGCAGTATCGTCCCCCTGCACAAGGTTCAAGGTTCCGAGCACCAGCCCCAAGAAGGAATCCCACAGCTCCACCACCCCCGAAGAACTAGAGGGCGTATCGGCCTCCTGCCCCATAAGCTCGAGCCAAGACCGGTGGTTCAACGGCCGCAGCACCAGCCGTAAAGGGCCCATGCTTCAACTGCAATCAGATGGGTCATTTTGCCAAGTACTGCCCCTACCCCAAGAAGCAGACCACTTACCAAGCTCGTGTGCACCACACCACCGTGGATGTGATTCCCGAAGGGGAACCAGTTACCGCGGGTACGTTTCTTATCAACCAACACCCTGCAGTTGTTTTGTTTGATTCTAGATCATCGCATTCTTTTATGAGTCAAGCATATGCACGGTCACATGAGTTAGAGCTTAAGCAACTAGAGTTTGGATACCGTATAAGTTCCACCGGTGCGGAAGTTATATCTAATCAGTTGCTTGAGGGAGCAACCCTTACGATGGGCAGCCAGTGCTATAGAGTTAATTTGGTAGTGATACCCGGTTTGACATTGGATGTTATCTTGGGGATGAATTGGATGAAGGATAAGCAAGTAGTGATTGATACAGCAAATAGGACAATTACCCTGAAGGACCCTGAGGGTGATGGCACTTTCCAAGTGTTATTGCCTCGAGTAGCAGACATGTCCAAGTTAACCTATGCTATTCAAGCTTCTTCCCTTTCTGAGATCCCAGTGGTTTGTGAGTTTCCTGATGTTTTTCCTGAAGATTTGCCTGGGTTACCGCCTGACAGAGATATTGAGTTTGCAATTGACCTTCTACTTGGTACAGCTCCGATATCCAAGAGACCATACCGTATGCCACCCAATGAGTTAGCAGAGTTGAAGAAGCAGTTGTTTGAGCTTAACAAGTTGGGTTTTATCAGGCCAAGTACATCTGAGTGGGGTTGTCCTGCTCTGTTTGTGAAGAAGAAAGATCAATCCTTAAGGCTATGTGTTGACTACCGACCGCTCAATGCCGTAACAGTCAAGAACAAATATCCTCTTCCGAGGATTGATATTCTGTTTGATCAGTTGTCCAAAGCTAAGGTGTTTTCCAAGATTGACTTGAGGTCAGGGTATCATCAGATCAAGATTCGACCATTAGATGTGCATAAGACTGCGTTCGTTACTAGATACGGGTTGTATGAGTATCTCGTCATGTCTTTCGGCTTGACGAATGCTCCTGCATACTTCATGTATCTAATGAATTCAGTCTTTATGCCAGAATTGGATAAGTTTGTGATTGTATTTTTGGATGATATTCTGGTTTACTCTGCAAATGAAGAAGAACATGCTCAGCATTTGAGAGTTGTGCTCACCAGACTTAGAGAGCATAAGCTGTATGCCAAGTTTAAAAAGTGCGAGTTTTGGCTAAAGGAAGTTACTTTCCTTGGTCACATCATATCTGAGAATGGTATTTCAGTTAACCCAGACAAGGTACAAGAGGTCATGGACTGGCAGGCACCAACGTCCGTTCACGAGATTCGGAGTTTTCTTGGAATGGCAGGGTATTATCGCCGTTTCATTCCAGATTTCTCTAAGATCGCCAAGCCGATGATGAGTTTACTACAAAAAGATCACAAGTTTATCTGGACAGAGGAGTGTGAAGCAGCTTTTCGCACCTTGCGAGAATTGCTAACCACTGCCCCTGTTCTGGCACAGCCTGATATCGAGAAGCCGTTTGATGTGTATTGCGATGCATCGAAGACCGGTTTGGGATGTGTGTTAATGCAAGATGGCCGAGTCATTGCTTATGCTTCACGTCAGCTGAGGAAACATGAAGTCAACTATCGAACTCACGACTTGGAATTAGCAGCCGTTGTCCATGCCTTGAAGATTTGGAGGCATTATCTGCTGGGGAATGTGTGCAATATTTACACCGATCACAAGAGTCTCAAGTACATTTTTACTCAGCCTGAACTCAACATGAGACAACGAAGATGGTTAGAGTTGATCAAAGACTACAACTTGCAAGTACATTATCACCCTGGCAAGGCAAATGTGGTTGCAGATGCCTTGAGCCGCAAGTCACATCACCATGCTGTAGAGCCGCTATTTGAAGATGGGTTCAATCTGTTGCATCCTGCAGTCATGCATAATATACAAATTCAATGTTCCCTAGATCAACAAATCATTGAAGGACAAAAGACTGATCCTGGTATCTACCATCTCAAAGAAAGAATGAAGAAGGAATCAATTCCACATTTTAGACTCGATGATGATGGTGTACTTTGGTTTGACGACCGTCTTGTCGTACCAAAGGACCGTGAACTCAAGAACAAGATGATGGATGAAGCTCACCTTTCCAAGCTATCCATTCACCCTGGAAGCAACAAGATGTATCATGATCTGAGACCTCGATATTGGTGGACCAAGATGAAGAAAGAGATAGCAGCTTATGTGGCTCGATGCGATACTTGTTGTCGTGTTAAGGCCATTCACATGAAGCCGGCAGGTTTACTGAATCCTCTACCAGTTCCTGTATGGAAATGGGATGACATCAGCATGGACTTCATCACGGGTTTGCCGACTTCACAAAAGGGAAATGATTCAATCTAGGTGATCATCGATTGGTTAACCAAGTCCGCTCACTTTCTACCTGTCAAGACTACCTACAGACCACCTCAGTATGCTGACCTCTACCTTGCTGAGATTGTCCGTTTGCATGGTGTGCCCAAAACCATCGTGTCCGACAGAGGGCCACAGTTTACTGCTCACTTTTGGACTCGCTTGGATGAAGGCATGGGAACTGAGTTACTACACAGCACTGCTTATTATCCTCAGACTTCAGGTCAGACTAAAAGGCTTAATCAAGTTCTTGAAGATATGTTGAGGGCATGTGTACTATCCGCTAAGGGTTACGTTCATGGGAATCTTGGCTACCTTTGGCCGAGTTCTCCTATAACAACAGTTATCAAGAGAGTATCAAGATGGCACCGTTTGAAGCTTTGTATGGCAGAAAGTGTAGAACTCCGTTGAATTGGGTCGAAGTGAGAGAAAAAAGATACTATGGTATTGACTTTGTCCCCGAAGCTGAAGAGAAAGTTCGAATTATTCAAGAACACATGAAAGCTGCACAGTCCCGACAAAAGAGTTATGCCGACAGTAGAAGAAGACCCCTTTCTTTTGAAGTAGGTGATTATGTTTACCTAAGAGTTTCTCCAATCAAAGGTACACAAAGGTTTGGAGCCAAAAGAAAGCTTGCACCAAGGTATGTAGGACCGTACAAAATCCTTGAGAAGAAAGGTGAAGTTGCTTACAAGCAACACTTACCGGAGTCAATGGGTACTATCTTTCCGGTCTTTCACGTCTCTCAGTTGAAGAAATGTTTGCGTGTGCCTGAAGAAAGACTTGAAGAACAGGAGCTAGAGTTAGAGTCAGATTTAATCTACAATGAAGAGCCCGTGAGAATCGTGGACAGAAGGAAAAGAGTTACTCGAATCGCTTGGTGCGCACTTACAAGGTCGTGTGGAGCTACCATGATGATAGAGATGCATCATGGGAAACTGAGGATTACCTGAAAGAAGTTTATCCCGAATTGCATAAAACCTGGTTAGTAACCCAAAATCTCGGGACGAGATTTCTTTAAGGGGGGAGGGCTGTAACACCTCAAGTGTTAAGCTTGCATTAGGCACTTAATTCACTAACTTGATCATCATTTATTATGGCATGAGCATCATCAAGCATCTAACCCTAAATGCATTGTCATTTCATGTGCTTTGCATTTTAAATTCTTAATTGCTTGCTTGCGTGTGTAATTGGTTAATTAATTACCTTGCAAATCACTTTGTCAAGTTTAGATCCATGTGCCTAGCATTTTGAAAAGATTTAACAAAATTTATTGCAAAAGATTTGGTGCATTTTGAAGCAAAAGAAAATAATTTAAAAATCCCCTTTTTAATGCCCTTAATTCAAAATGAATTTGTCATTCAAATTCTGTTTAGAATTTGGACCTGACCCCAAAATAGAAAATGTTCATCTTGAAATCCTCTACAACTTTCATTTTAGGCACTTTTTCTGAAAATGCTTTGAAATGGGTCAAAAAGATGCATTTGATCAGTTTAGATTTGATTCAAATTTTCAAAAAAAAAGAGGCAACCGCAAGAAGAAGGGGCAGGCGGATTCGCCCAAGCCGGCCCACTGGCCCGCGCCTACGCCCGCCTGCGCCCCGCGCCCGCGGCAGAACGCGCGCACGCGCATGCCGCGTCCCCTGGCCGACGCGCCGCGTGGCCGCCATGCTCGGCGGCGGGCGGCCCGCCACCGCGGCCGCGCCCGTCACCCCGCACGCGCCTCTGCCTCACTCCGCATCGCTCCCATTCCCTTCTCGCTCTCTCGCTCACCCTCACGCCGCAAATTGGCACGCCGTCGTCAAAGCTTCGCCCGAGCAGCGCCACCGCGGCGAGCAACGCCACCGCCCGCCCGCGGAGGCTGCGCCACCGCCGCATTCGCTCCACGAGCTCCGCCAACCTCCACACGCAACCCGCAGCGTAGTAGCCGCCACCTTTGACGCAAAGATAAGGGCCAATTCGGCCCGTCTTCCCGCCTTGCCGGCGAGCGCCGAAGCTCCGTCGGAGTGTGCGCCCGCCCTGTCGCTGCACCACCACTCCTCCCTTCCTTCTTTTCGAGCGCGGAGGAGCCGCTAGGGTTAGGTCTAGCTTGGGCGAGCTCGGTTAGGGGCCAATTTGGAGCCTAGCTCCGCCGTGCCACGGCCTCACCATCGCCGTCGCGCCGCCGCACCACCATGCCATGCCGTTGGGGGCTCTGGGCTACCCAATAGGGGCAACCAACCCCTCGGCTCGTTTCGCCTTGAGCTCGTAGAGCTCATGCTGGCATACCTCGGCCTCCCTTGCCGGAGATGGCCGGAGTACCGCCGTGCCAAGCCGCGCCGCCGCGCGCCTCGCTGTCGTAGTTAGGATGCACCTCCGCTCGCGTCGACCCGTCACCGTGTGCGCCTCGTCGCGTAGATCACGCCGGCAAGCTACGGGTTCTTGCCCGGGAGCTCACCGCCGGCGAGCTCCCCCGCCGGTGCACGCCCCCGCTCGGCTCACCGGCAGGTGGGACCGTGGACCCGCGGGGTCCAGCGGTCAGTGGTTCTGGTCCACTGGACCGAGTCCATGGACCGGCTAGGGTTCCGTTTTTGATTTAATGTTTTCCGAAATGCATTTAAATGCTTGTAAAATCATAACCGGTGCAAATGAGATCCAAATTGAGTGAGATTTGTTTTGCTAGGTTCCTAGTGATGTGATCTAACTGTGAAAAATATGAAATGCTTGTTTGGTGATACTTTTCTGTATAGATTTATTTAATTGCTATAAATGCAGAAAACTGAGTAAATGCATAGTAAATTGTATATTGCTCAGAAAAATGTGAATCTTGATTTGTTAGACTTGTCATGTGATGTAATTTCTAGGAAAAATATGTATCATGTAGTTCCTATGCAAAAATATTGGAATATGATTTAAATTCAATTCCAGGCTGATTCTTGAATGATTTTTAATAAATAAATTATAGGGAGTTATGACCTGATAATTTTTGATAACTGCTCCTGTGCTAAGAAGTTCTCAATAAAAATATGAAATCTGTTGTTTAACACTTTTCACAGTGCAAAGTAGTTAAAAGTGCTTTTCTGTCCTGTTGTTTGTTATTTTTGTGTAGGCTGTTATACTTCGTGAAATGTGATGATAATTTTATCATGAGTCTCTGATGGCATGATGTAGCTACTGTAATTTTTGTAGAATTTTCTGGCCAGTTTAGGTATAAGTCACAGTTCAAGTGCTAATTTTCACATGAAATGATAAGGCTTTGAATCAATTGTTTTAATGAGTTTAATATTGCTTTTTGAGCATCTCTAGTTGTATATTACTTGTTGGTCATGTTATGCAGTACCATATCAGAAATGTGATGTTTGACTTATGAGTAGTGTTACTTCTCTTTTATGCACATGTTGTGTGTATGTGTGTGTGCATACCCACCTTCTTTATACACTTCTCTAAGTGTTTAGAGAAGAGATATGCACATACTCAGTAAATGAGATAAGTTGTTAGTAGAGAGGAGATATGCACCTACTCAAAATGAACTGTTAATCATCTTCATTCATGAGCATCGCACCTGTGCATTCGTTATGTTTATACTACGCATTGCATCATACAGGTTCGCAGGAGGGGGCCCCCTAACTTCACCGTACGAGGAGAGCCCAAATGGAGCAAGTAGCAGGAAGGACTCAAAGAGGAGCCGGTGACCGAAGAGGACGATCTACCTGAGTGCCCGAACCACTTCGCTAGCGACTTCGAGAAAGGCAAGCCCCGGAGCATCTACTTACCTATGCTTTCTAACAGTCTAATTATGCTTTATGATTGATGCATTAAGTATAGGAGTTGTGTGCAACCGTTGATGCATTATATCCTTGTTCTACCTTGAATTATCCTACCTTGATTACCCTACTAGTCTAGGACGAGTTAATTGCTTAGCTTGCTTAGACGGTAGAAGTCGGGTGATTTCCTGTCATCCGCGAGTATAAGTGGTTACTTATGATTGAAGGAAAAGCTTGTGTTGATATCATCATGGAATTTGGTTATGTTGTGAGAATTGGAGACCGGGCGGAGTCTTATGGGGTTGTTGGACCATAGTGATTCCGTCTATGTCGATTAAGGACCGTGCCGTTGCGCGTCCCTCGAGTCATGTTGAATGCATGCCTCACACTTAGCTGGCCGGATAAGTCGTTCCGACCGCGAAGCCTAACACTATTCAGGCCGGCTCTCGATTCGTTCGCACCGTATTGGAGATGGATGGGGAACCACGGGGGCGCAAAGAGTAAGTTCGAGGTCCAGCGTGGCTGGCTAAGGCAGTCGGGCGGCCCCCGGGTACGGTGGTTCCGGTTGAAACCGCGTTTTGTTCCCGGATATGTGCCACGGTGAGTGTAGCTCACTTCGCGCGTGAGTGTGGCTTGTGTGAGGAATACCCCCTGAGCTCAGTAGTAATCGATTCGAATCGCCATCGTTCCTGGACAGTGAACACTTGACTTGAGCTACGCCATCGTAGTGATGATTATGGAATGTTGATAATGATGATGATGAGTTAAGCTAAATGATTGTGGTTACTACTTGATTGCTTAATCATGATTAATATACTATAATGATGAATAGTATAGGTTTTCACCTAGCATAAATAGGAATGATTAAGCTGAGCTATCACTATGAAATGGTTACCACTGCTTTTTCGTAAAAGAGTCAAGCTATCCCCTGATAAAGCCTGTCATACTCCTTGGAGTCTTTTATTTTAAGTCAGACGGGTAAGTCTAGCTGAGTACCTTCTCGTACTCAGGGTTTTTCCCGCTTGTTGTTTGTGCAGACGGGCATACCTACCACGGGTATTGCGAGACCTGCTATTATCCAGTGGATTAAGACCAAGGGCAAGGTCATTTCTTAATATTCTCCCCAACTGCTTTTGGTGGATTGACTATCAGCTGGCACTGTACTAAACTTTAAAGTGTGTGTTGGGTTGAGCTTTTAAAACTACTTTATTTTCGTTACTTAAGTTGGGACTTGGTTTGTAATAACTTTTATTTCCGCACTCTGATGTTATCGAACTATTTGTGAAATGTTGTAACATGTGGATGGTGACGCTAAACTTGTACGATCTTGGTTGATGATGTTCGGTTTGAAATCCTTCGAGATTTCTGGACTACCGGGTTTATAAGGACTTAAGTGTGTTAATCGTTTGCTTAGCGAGTGGTTTTTGCACTTATGTTTTTATAAATTGGGCGGTTCTGTTACACTTTTCTCCATCCTAACCTAACCCTGGGCGCATACATATGCATGAGCGTATGCGTCGCTAACCTAACCCTAGGCATGTAGGTACATGCATACGTGCCACTAACCTTAGCCACCTTGTGCATGTATATAAGTACGTATGTCCATATCCAATCACCTCGTTTAGTTAACCCCACATAACCCTAGTGGACCTATAGAAGTAGGCCAAGCCATCAATGATGGCTTGGTTAGGCTTTCTTTTTCAGCTTCACATAATAGTGAAACCTAATAATGTGGTCTGGCTTTCCATCAGATAACCACACCACACTAACCCAGCCCGTAGGAGCCATCTTGTTGGATAAATAATCTTCATCTACCTCTTACTTCAAGTTCACATAGTAATGATAGGCTTAGAATAAACCCATCCATCACCTACAACCAACCCCTTAGGATCCCTCCTCTTGTTTAGTTGATTGTGCTTATTTAATTATGCTTGTTGTGTATGCATGGTTTGGTTTTGCTCTCTTATTTGTCAAGCACTAGACCGCATAGAGTAGAAGACGTACAAGGACCCGATGGATCCCTGGAGCATGGCTACATCAAGGCCCGAAGGATTACTACTACACCAAGATGAAGTACCGCTACACCAAGACACTGGAGACAGAAGCAAAGGAATCAAGAACCTTGGATATACTCGTCAGCGAGCGGAGCCAAGTCCTAATTTCCTCCCCTCTACCACCCCTCTATCTTATTTGTATAATGATTCTTTTGTTAAAGGACATGTGAATATTTATGATGAGATAATGTGATAAGGTGATAACATGATAATGTGATAATGTGATAATGAGATAATAAAGTGACTATATATGCTATGACTTGAAACAGGTAGGGGTAATCTAGGTGTAGATTACTTGGCGGATATGTCTGTGGAAGAATATCCTGTCGGAGATACCTGTTTTAGTCACCCCTAAGGACCGATTCATAGTCTCTTATTCATCCCTGTGTGATATTTCGTACAGCCACACGTCTATATGGGTAGGCTTGATACCACACCCCGTTAGGTCGAAGTGCATTTCCACTTAGGGGGCCGGTGTAGGCAAACGGTAGAGCAGGAGACGGCGTAGGATGCTAAGTGATCTTCCATGGTCTGGTTGGGCGTGGATGCTAAGTGATCTTCCACGTAAAACTCTTGAGTGCACTTTCACGAGCTATATATATATTCTTTTAAAAGTGTGGATGCTGAATGATCTTCCACAAGGTGTGTGAGGGCATAGGTTGCGAGTGAGCTTCCATGTCCGGGTTGGGCGTAGGATGCTGAGTGATCTTCCTCGTCCAACTCTTTCCCAACCCCTGAGCGCCGTAGTGGAGATGTATGGACACCTAAGTTTCGCGTACTCTCGGGTACGGGGTCTCGGTAGTTCTTTTCTAACCACTGATCATGGAAGGAATCATAATTACCATGTGGGGAAAAGTGTACAACCTTTGCAGAGTTTTTCTTGAATCTATTCGAATAGCCACGTCCTTGGAATGGGCAGATGCCAGGATAAGGCACTATGATTAGACTACAACAACAATAATGCTATGGTACGATGTATTAATGATTTGGTAACCATAATATAATTCGGAAACTGGTGAGGATGGTAAATACCCTACCAGGGCTCAACCTATAATTATAATTACTTCTCAACCTTTACCACTAACCCTTCCACCTCTAGCCTCCATCCACTTTCCTCTCCATCCAAAGTTAGGGCTTGCTGAGTACGTATGTACTCAACGCCCTTCTCCCTATGTTTTTAGACAGGAAGCTGTAGGAGTATATCCGAGGATGAAGCCGTTGGAGAGCATACACCAAGATGGACTATTGGAGGTACGCGAGGATAGGACACCGAAGGATACACGAAGACGAAGCCACATGACTACATGAAGAAGCTACGCCAGGACTATGTTAGGACTACGATGTATGCGATATAGGAATACACTAGGGTTTTATCCGCACTCCGAGTTGCCTGTAGGAATGGAGCCACGATAGTATAGAACCGCTGTCTGAGAACTCTGATATATGCTATAAGGCCAATGGCCCAAGCTATGTAAACCCGAACCATGTATCATGTTTTTCCATTAGCAATAAAAGTATGCTTTTTGATATCAATCTTGTGTACTTGTGCGTGTCAGCTACTGATCCAGGGACTGACATATGATACACAGTGGACCCTAAAAATTAGGGGCCGACATCTAGTATGAGATGAAATCTTGTTTGCTTGCATACATGAATGAGAGTTTTGAGTATATGACACATGGGTCTCTAGACCATGAGTACATCGTGTCGTACTATATCGTGAGAAAAGTGGAAATTAAGAAGATGGAGCCATGGAGGACAGAGAGGTTGAGATGAATGAGGCGGAGTAGGGAAAAGATACAAGGTAGGCATCCAAACACGCCCAGTGCACCATGCGGTGCTGGGATGGGGCTCCGGATGGTATCATGAGTGCACAATCACCCCGTAGATACTTCCACAGCATAATATCCATGTTCGCCTAAATGGATTAAGCGGCCATTTAAACGGCTGCTAAAGGGTAAACAGTGGTAAACTGTTTTGTTTAGGGGTTATTCGGAAATTAAACGGTTGACCATTTAAATGGTCAAAAAACAAGGTAAGCGGTCTAAACATCCTAAACGGAGCGGAAGTAAACAGATTTAAACGGACTAAACGACTGTTTAGGCAAACTTCGGTACATACAGTTAAAAGTTTTACATGCATAAATTTGTATACATAAGTTTACTATATTTATAAATACATATACTTGATTTCTTACATGTATAAATATGTATACTTAATTCTTTTTTATATGAATAAATATACATACAACTAAAATAATTGATTTTTAATTGCATATATATATACGTATAAATACTAGAATAATTGATTTTATATCAACAAATATACATATTTTGGTAATATTGTGTAAAACTGTTTAGACCCTTTAATTCCGTGTAAACACTGTGTAAACGGTCTAAACACTAAACGAAGGTTGAACTACTATTTACCGTTTAGCATTTAAGAAAATATTGCATAATATACACAAAATAACCTGCAATCTCTAATTAAGTCGAAACTACCCTATTGCAGTCGGTATATGTACGTAGCACATCCCTGGCTGGAAGAACTAAACTGGCGGCAGTGGCGCCTCGATCGGACGACGGTGCACAAGCGGCTATGGCGTTTGTTTGCCCGCCTCATGGGGCATGATGTGGGGCCTGCACATAGGGCACCGGGGGCCCAGCCAGTGCGCCGCCGCTTGGGGGCGAATGGAGGGGTGGCCACCCGTAGGAGGCGCCATCGTCTCGCGCCCATCATCGCCTCAGGAGGGAAGGCGAGAGAGGAAGGAGGAGGCAGGTGAGGCAGATTTTTAGGGGATATTTTGTCCTCCAACCATCCATGCGTCGACACGTGGGTGTGGTACAGTAAAGGGATATTGGGGTGGAGAACAGGCGTAGCCGCGTAGAGTAAAACGGCGTGTAAAACAGATGAAGGGGAAAAGGGGAAAAAAATCTGACGACCTAAGATACTTTTCCTATGGTAGATGTGCTAAATGGCGGCCAATCGTCGCTGAATTGAAGAGAATGAGAATGAACTGTTATTAGTATTCTTGGAACATATAGGAGTATACCGAAAACAACGGCTTGGATGAGGGTTTGACTAAATCAAAGTAATTTATGCTGTCATTGTCCGTGGGCTGATTTTTGTAACTAGTCTCTCAATCAGTCGTAGTGTTCTTATCGTCGTTCACAGTTCAGATGTTCTTTCCAATCGCAATTCACTTTGTAGAAAACACAATGATTTGACTGGCAGGAACGTTTCGAGTAGACTACATTGATAAATGACAACTAGGCTGCATATGTATACAACAAGTACAAAACATATATACTAGCACACTCATAGATACAATTTCCATAGCATAATACACCCCCCCCCCCACCCCCAAAAAAAAAAAAAGTGCAATATCTAAGTCGAAACTACCCTACTGCAGCCGGTACATGGCAAGTTGGCAACTAATGAACTAAACCGGCGGCAGTGTCGGCTCGGGCGACGGATGCACAAGCAGCTCCGGCCGTTGTTTGCCGGCCCTGTGGGGCACGACGTGGGACCTGCACACCGGGCACGTCACGTGCGAGTCGAGCCACATGTCGATGCAGCCGGCGTGGAACGCGTGCGAGCACGCCGGCAGCCGCCGCGCCGCCTCCCCGTCCTTTAACCCCTCGAGGCACACAGCGCACTGCACCTGCGCGGGCTCGCCGAGCGCGCGCCGCCGCTGCCTTGTACGGGAACGCCGGCGCGACCGCGGCGATGGCGGCTGCCGAGAGCCCGCCGAGGCTGACCCGCGCCGCCTCGTTGGCACGCCGAGCGGTGAGGCTCCGAGCGGCGCACGAGAGCACGAAGAGGAGCGCGCAGTACATGGTGAGCGCGATCCACAGGTACCTGACGAACGCGGCCAGGATGACGAGGAGCAGCAGCAGCGGGTACGACGCGACCACCAGCGCGCTGCGCTGCGCGGCCACGGAATCGCCGAAGACCTGCGACCGCCACGGGTGCTCCGCTGCTGCAGACGACATGTCGATGGCTGGTGTGTGCTGGTGGTGGCTTCCGTGTGGCGCGTGCGACGAATATCGGCGCCATCTGTGAGGGATTTTTAAGCTGTCTGCTGGGATACGGATAACGCCCCCGTCCAATTCTTGGACAGCGTATGCAGCAGGCAGATGCAACTAGACAGGCCGCATTCGAGGCCTTGGACTCTTGGAGAGTTGCTTATCCGAGCAGGCAGATTTGGATTTTATACGTGTGATCTAGACCAGAGCGCCAACTAGGGTCAATGCTCGCTTGCTTATGATATTGTGCGTAGCTTTCATAGTATAGTAGTAGTAGTTAGTTTGATGTCAACCGCTGCGTGCAAGCGATGACATTTCATGGAACAAGCGACAGAGGATTATGATATTGGTTGCTACATGATCCATTCGAATCCTGACGAAACCAGCTAAGAAGGTCCATGTGATTAATTTACGCCGAAACATATCAGAAATGATTTTGCTGAAGTAAGGACTGGTAAAGTGGTAATAGATTTCAGAAAGGAGACAGGCTGTTTGTCCAAACACGACGTCGCTTCTGTGTACCATTTTTAAATTTATAATTCATGGGGCTCCAGAATACGATCAAGTGAGGAAAGAAAGAAAAACTGTTCGGGAGGGATGCAGAGAAAGAGTCACAATGTCAGCGGCGTAGATCGAATCCAATATTGTTGAAATGAAGCTTGTGTATTAAACTTTTTATTTGTACTAACATTACGCTCATCACAGGATAACTGCCAGATGTTTGCATGTCTCATTTGGTTGCCAGCGTCGTGAAGCTGCCTGGACCACGCAGCATGACCAGACGTCCGATCTCGGATGCTTGTGGTTAGGATAGCTTGCCTGTCCAGGCAGCGCCTACCAATGCACCACCCAAACTCCTAGTTTTGGAAATTTAGTCACTTTTTGCCATGATCCTAGTTTTGGAAATTTAGTCACTTGACCGGATCCATGGCTTCGGTGGCCGGATCTGAGGGTCCGAATGTCGAGGCCACGTGGAGGGCGGCTGGGTGCGGCAGGGGGCAGGTGTCGGCGGGCTGGGCGGTCGGGGCTTCTACCTCCACTTCCCTGGCCCCCTTCTCCTTCCCGTCATCTCCTCCCCTTGCCGGTGCCCTGTTCGGCTTGCTGCTGGCTCTGGCCGGCTTCGGCTGGTTACGGTGGTGGGCATCCTCTGCGCATGCTTCATTCGGCTCTTCTTTCCACTGGTTGCTGGTGGCCGTGGCGCGCGTGGTTGCGTCGCCCGGTGGCAGCGGCTCGGGCGGGGCCCCGGTCCTCGTCTCCAGGCCCTCCGTGCCGCCGCGGCCTCGGCCTTGGCCGCTGCCGGAGCTGCCCGGCCGCGTGTCCAGCGGGCAGCAAGGAGGGCGGCGGGGGCTACCTTTGGCGTCGGGCGGCGCGGCGTGGCCAAGTCCAGCGGCCTGCGCGTCGGGCGGGAGCGCCCGGCAGGGCATCGCGGGCTGCTGCCCTTTCGGGTGTGGGGGGCGGCGGAGGGGCTCCCTCCCCCTACTGCTTGTCCACCGCCTCCCTTTGATGGTGGCCGTTTCATGGCGGTGGCCGGGGTTGTGCCGGGCGTTGGGGGGCGGTCTTCGCCTATGCCGCCCCTCCCCATGCCTCGACCGCCGTCGGGGGGGCGGTTGTTATGAAAACGGAGGCCTTGGCGTCCACGGGGCGCTGGTCCGGGGCTATGCTCCAGATCCGGTACCTTCGGGGGTGGCGGTGCCTGCGACGGAGCTCGCCTGCGGCGGTGGTCGGTGGCGGCTACGGCTTCGGCGGGCGGTTGGTGGACATACACGGTGGCGGGAGGCCGGTGTTCGGCAGTTGTCCGGCGGGTGCCGGGCGCAGCTTTTGCGGCCGCTATGCGTGGTCGGCGCTGTCGAACCCGGTGAGGCTTCTTCTGGATGGCCGGCAGCGACGCCCCGGTGTCCGGGCGGGACTCGAGATCTTGACCGACGTCTGTGGTGGGGTTTCTTGGGGCGAAGGCCTGGCGACGGCGACACTTGCGGGTGTCGTTCCCCTGTTGAGGGCGTTGTGTCCCCTCCACACTCTATAGGTGAGAACCTAGTCCTGCCATGGACGGACGACGGCGGCGCTTGGGCGTCGTAACCTTCTTGAAGGCGTCGTTGTGGAGTTCGACTCGGTTGGGATGTCTTGGGCAGTGCTAGTTCGTCGTTTTCACCAACGTGTTCGTGTTGTGGAGCTCTTAGTGGTTTATAGTGGTGGCTCGTGTCAACGACCCAATCCGACAGAGTCCTAGTAGTTAGAGGCTTGAGTCGATGTCCCAGTCCGACCAAGCGTGGAGTTGAGTAGAGTTGAGTTGGCGCTTTTTATGGCGCGAGTTGAGTTGACTTGGTAGCTAGGTTTGCAGATGGAGTAGGGTACCCTCCACAATTGTATGTGTGGTTTTTGCCCAGTTTCCACTTCAAAAACTGGGCGGGGCACTTGCCTTCTTTTTTTCTTTATTCGTCTAATAGAAATCGCGGCAAAGCTTTTGCCGTCCTTTCTAAAAAAAATTGGACTGAGCCTTGCCTCAAAGTCAGATTCCCTCAGCTCCACTCTTTTGCTAAAAAAAAATCAAGGTCTCAATTAGGCCATTTCCTATATCAACTAGTCAGCCTTATGGAAATAGTAGTAGAAGGAAATTGGGAACCTGAAACCGAGGATAAATGGAGTTATGAATGGAATAAATGGAGTTATGAATGGAATACAGACATTTTCAGCACCAAAAACAGCTTACAGTCTGTTACTAGGTACTCAACCAGCTTCTCCCCTCTTCCCTAGCATTGGTCTTCAGGTAACATAGGAAAGCACAAAGTGTTTTTTTAGCTCCTTCTAAAGGACAGGTTGAACACACGAAATTTACTACCCTTGTTCTCTTTGCAACTTTTTCCACTCTCTCTCCATCACATCAAGTTTTTACCCGCATGTATGGAGCACTAAATGTAAATAAAAAAAATAACTAATTGCACAGTTTGGTTGTAAATCACGAGACGAATCTTTTGAACCTAGTTGGGTCACGATTGGACAATATTTGCCAAATACAAACGAAAGTGCTACAGTTGCGAATTTCACTCTCTCTCTCCTCCATCTAAACAAGGGCTCAGGAGAAAGAAGTGTTGGAAGATTATAGTTGTGCTATTTACAGCATGGGAGTTGAAGAAACCAGTTTCCATCTCTTTTTTTTTAATGTCCCATTATTAGTACCTTGTGCTGGAACTATTTGGGGATACACTTGGATTTCAATTTACCTCATTTAGACAGGGATACACTGGGATTTCAGTTTACGTCATTTAGACATGGTTACACAGGCAAGAACAGACTTTGGCAACAGCATTTTCAGGGAGATCATCATAACAGCTTTCTAGACAATCAGGGTAGAAATGGGCATATTTTTGACAGCAAGCCCCGTACTCTATTAGACTGGAAAGTAAATGTCAGGGAAAACAAAGCATAGAAGGACCTCTTAGAATTTGGAAGGGGAATCTCCATTAGTTTTAGAGCTTTTTCTGTTGAGCATTGCAAGCTCTTTTCTGTATTTATTGCACACCTTGTGCACTTGTAAATTCTTTACTCCTTGTTTTAGTAAACAGAAAAAAAAGAATAGGTGGGGAAATTTCCCCATCGACTATTAAAAAAAAAATCTGGATTCCAAATATATAAAAAATAATCTCTGATGCTTCTTGGATTTTGCGCGTGCATGCTAGAATTCTCTAGAATCCTAAGGTGTTTGATGTGATTTTAGGATTTTGATATTCTTTCTATCTAGATTCTTCAATCTTTCATGAAGAAAATACTAAAATATATAAAATATAACGGTACAATAGGGTAAAAAAAACTGGAATGGGAGTGATAGGATGTTGAATACTATATTACTCGTTCGTTAAGTTGCTTTAGTTTTATTCTAAGTTATGATACTCTAATATTGATTGAGTTTCCTATTAAAAATTGATCAGATTAATAGAAAATTTTTAAACATATACAATATATCAAACAAGATTCATTAGATATATCTTCAAATATATTTTGATAGTGATTATTTGATATTGTAATTGTTAACATATTTTGTATATAAATTCAATTAAACCAGATAAGTTTAACATAGAATAAAACAAAAATACTCCCTCCATCTCAGGTTAAGTCATTCTAACAATCTTGGAGAGTCAAAGTTTTTAAATTTAATCAAAATTATATAATAAGATAATAACATTTATGACACCAACTAAATATCATTAGATTTATTAGTTATATTTTTTTAATATCTATTTGATGTCATAAATATTTGTGTTTTTCTCTATAATTTTAATTAAATTTGAAAACCTTTGACCAAAATTTTTAGAGTGACTTATAATTTATAATTTAAGACGGAGGGAGTAGTTTACAATTTGTTACAAACGTAGCAGCTGTAATTGTAACTGACCGTGAGGTGAAGATTCTGGCAATTAGTTACCTAGGCAACCGAACAGATATAACCACAACATGCTTCTTTAGAAGCAGTTTTCTTGTAGTATAATTTTCGTAAAACCTTGAACCCTACATTTGGCTTTTAGCTTTTACAAATGTATAGAAATAAAATGATGTTTTACAATTTTTTAAGGGAGATAAAGCGGCAGAGTAGATTTTACAGTTGTTTAAACCAAATAACTTACCATTTTTCCCACAGCACAATAACTAAATTATTTTGTTCATAGCAAACAAAAATTCATAGCGGAACTAAACATACCTTTAATCGATAAACTGGAGAAATGGTCGCAGCTCATGCTGTTTTCTATCTTACTAGGTGAGTGCCCGTGCGTTGCAACGGGAGAACACTTGTATATGTATAGGTGATATTCAATTGGTAACACCAAAAATACATTGAAACAAAACTCCATTCAACTAAAGCATCATGCAAAGCTAATGTGCGTATCCATTTAAATAACTAACTATATGTGATACATGCTCACAGCTTTTTTTCATATGACAACGAACAAATCAATTTGTTCATAACAATGAGAAAAAAAATGGCAGTGCCATTCTCCGAACTAAGAGTGCAATGAAACATCTTAAAGTGAGTTATCTGATACAAAGTGGAGTGAAGCATCTAAAGTTCAGTTATCTGATACAAAGGTAATTTAAACTTTCAATTAATAACTAATTAAATATGTACAAAATTGGTAAATTAACCATGTCCAACTCCAGAACTATTTCAAAATTTCTTCCAGCATGGTATTATGGTTGTTCCTGATACTTATTCACAGCTCCAGAATGTTTATATCCCCCTCTTAGGTGTACACAACCTCTGCTAGGCTCCACGGATTGTCTGATATATACAAAAATAAATGTGAGATGGAAACTTTTCTAATCAATTCACCCACTGAAAATAGATATCATTCATTCATTAATTATGTACAGAGATTAAACATTCAATCCATTGAATTAGAGAGAACATGGCAGCACACACAGGCGTGACTGGATATTAGAATATTGGTCGGTTGCCGCACACACATCATCCCCTTCATGAGCATTCCATTCACAGATTCAAACCCATTTCGATGTCTACATGTGTAACTTGTAGTTACTCCTTCATGAGCATTCCATTCACAGATTCAAACCCATTTCGATGTCTACATGTGTAACTTGTAGTTACTCCCTCTACCAAATACAAATCAATAGGCGGCAGATTTCACACAGCATAAAGGGGAGAAGAGGGTGAGGAGCACAAGGGCTAGAAATATTCAGATCAAAGCACAGAGAACCGCAGGTATCAGATCCAAATACAAATTCACACAGCATAAAGGAAGAAAAGGGGTCAGCATACATGTTGGGTGCCCGACAAAGATCTGATGAAGGGACCGATGAAGACGAACATAATTGGAGTGTGGCAGCTAAACTGAAAGTCAGATGGTTGGGCAGAGGAGATACAGAGACACACAAATCAAAAGTTTCAGAACAGAACTGAATTGAACTTTCTGTACCTAGTGCTGAACCATTGGAAGGCAACAAAGCTACATGTTGAACACAGCAAGCCAACGGAAATTGCTCTGTTGCAAACCTCACTTAGCCTCTTCAAGACAGTGGATCTGAAAATAACTGTTTCATGGGTACTTCCACCTTTGAAGAAGTCTCCCAACTTTTGCTGGGACACTGGGACTGAGACGCTGACTCTACAGTTAAATCAAAGTTACATAACTAAGCTAACATGAGCATGGTAAAAAAATGTTAAGACATTGCTGAAGGGATCAGGCCCCAGCCAAATATGTTTTCGTGCTAAAAGGTAATCTCAATAGTGTTGCCAGTAGTAGCAATAAAATGTTTCAGCGGACATAAAGCTCTCAATGTTCTCGTGCTAAAAAAATTAAAATAGAGAACATATTCATAAAGAATAAAATGTTTCTGGGGAGATAAATCCCCAAAGATTCTCATGTTCAGAAAAAATATACTGCAATAAAGAAAAGAAGCATGGGAACAGCTGCATATATAAGGGTGCTTCACCTAATTTCAGCACCATCAACTATTTATTCGTATTTCAGGAAAATAATTTCCATGCAGTACCTCATATCTCCTCCAACTCTTCTGCTTCTTCTTGAGCCTGCCTTTCCTGTTCTTCCAACAACTGCATGTACTAACATGTTCAGATTAAAAGACGCTGTCTCTTAAGTGAGACATGTAAGAATACAAGTTAGCAAGTCAATAACAACTTGCTTTTGAGTTAAAGCCTCAACATGTTGCCGATAGGCTGTCAAAGCAAAATTAGCATCCCATGCTGCAATAAATAAAGATGATGTCAATATACTAAAGCATAACAAACGAAGGATACCTACATTGAGGTGAACACAAAGCTCCAGCTAAAATGCAGAAAATGCCAAAGTGACAGAACAGAATGTTCTAAACTGGCAAAAAGGAAATTATAGCAGACATAAATACTTCCATTAATAAGACAGTGGTTCTTGGTCTTCATCAATTTCTGCTTCTAAATCCTCTGAGTTTTTCAATACAATCAAGCTCCCATTCTTCCTCCTCAATATTTACTGGATCCCAGATGAACTTGCTTGCCCTGCTGCATCTGCCATCTCTTTCACATCAACAAGCATGTCAGTATCTTCATCACCAATAGCTAATGTAAGTAAGAGCCTTTTCACATCAGCCTTCTGTCTAAGTAAAATGCACCAGCAGTGAACCAGATCTTTTCTTACCTGTAACCACGGAGCTAATACACATCGTTAAATTTTAAAAAAGGTCATGAAGAAGATAAAGGAGATCTAATGTACTCGCAAGGAAGGTAGATTCTGGATGACCTCCTCTTGATTTGGTTCTACTTCTCTGTCAGCAAAGATCAATAACCTCAACAAAGAGAGATTTTTCTTGACCTCTTTGAGACCCTAAAAAGAAGTTGAATACCAATCAGGCTACACATAGTATTCTAACAAATCACTTCGCTTTGAGGAGCACAGAACAAGGGAAATAATCAATGGCATGCCGACATTAGGCAGTGGTATAATATAAACAAAGCACTTCAAGAACATGACAACCTAGCAACTCCATATTTGCTTTACCAATTTAATGTAGCAAATCAATAGTTCTCTATTTTATTAAGCGGCATAACCTCTTCCAGAGCCTAAAAAGAAGTTGAATCGCAGGTGGGCGTGCACATGTACCTCTGATATCTTTGAAAGGGATGCGTGTATACACTTGTAGTTAGATCATATCTGAATACAAATGACGGCAGGGTTCGGGTGCTCGGTTTCCCACTGCACGAAGGGAAGAGAAGGGGTGGGCATACTTGGGTGCTCGTCGCCGACGAAGACTTCATCTGATCCCCCGGCGTGTAGCAGCGGAATGGCCTTGTTGCGGCAGCGCAGCTGTGCAGCGGCTGTGGCGGCGGCGCAGCCGTGGGGCGGCGGCGGCGTGTGCAGCGCAGCACGGATTGGCGCCCGGCCCAAATTCATGAGACAACACAAGGACGACGGAGAAGGCCACGACGACGGCGGCGCATGCACGACGAGCGAGGACTGCAGAGGAGAGAGGTTGAGGTGCGCCAGAGAGTGGGAGGCCGGGTCGCCGGCGTACAGATCCAGCGTGCTATTTGCTGGGTGGTATTTTTTCATTTCCGTTTGAATGGGGCCCGCGCGAGTGGCTTTCTGAGGGGAAAGGGAGTGGACAGGTCCACTATGTCAGGAGCGAGCGAAGGGAGTCTGTGCACGATTGGTCTGGCTGATTTTTAGTGGTAGAGATAGAGATAGAGATGATGATATTTGTACTTATGCTCTGGAAAAATGTTCCGATCACTAGTGAATGGGCTTTTGAAAGAAAGCACTAGCCCAGGCTTGGGTAAAATTTTTAGCTTTCAAATCTCATTTTTTTGCCAAAAAAAATCCAAATTAATAATTTGCAAAGCTATACTAGTGTTGCCGATTAAACCGATCAGAAGCACTAATCGCCAATTAAATTGATGGTATTTCCTTTTCTCTATCAGCTTGTTTAGAAAAACAATCATGCCTAAATTTTATAAATGAACTTAGATAAAGATAAAATTTATATCAAATTTGTAGAGAAATAAAAAGATCTACAATTTTTCATTTTATGACTTCTTTTATTTTAAGTTGTTTAATACCTAAAAACTGATTCAAATCTATATTTGTAAATCTAAACATTATAGTTTTTTTGGTGTCAATATGGCTTCAAAAATATTGTGAAATATAAGTTATTTTATTGCTGAAAGTTACGTTTATGTTGTTAATAACAGTTGCCGGCTTTTAAGTTACTGTATGTATTGATCTTCTCGTAGGGGGCCTTTTGTGGGCCATTTTTGTCTTTATCCTTGATAAGGCTTCTTTTTCATTTGTACAGGCAGCGGACTAGGCCAGTCCTTTAGTGGCCCAAAACGGAAGTCCAATTTATCTTTTTTGAGAGATTTTTATTTTTTTTTTATCTGAACTTTTGTGATAGTTTGATAGTGATGGTTCGAAAGAAGAAAATATCATAGGTTATAATATATGTTACTTGCTCCATCTCAAATTATAAGACGTTTGACTTTATTTTACTCTAACTTTGATCACTGCCTTATTCAAAAACTTTATACTAAAATAGTCAAATTTAAGTTATTTCTAAACAACTCTAAATAACAAAGCAAGTCACGATAAAAGAAGTGATATTTTATAAATTTTTTTGAATAGAAACAGTGGTCAAAACTTGTCAAAAAAGTCAAACATCTTATAATTTAGAATGGAGGTAGTGCGATAGAGTAAGCATCATTGTATATATCTAAGTGACTTATAGAGACGTTGTTGATTGGAACTAATATGAAAAACTAGCAGTACCTCAGTAGACTCTCAATATACTACTCTCTTCATTCCAGATTATAAGGTCTTTCAATAATCTTGGAGAGTCAAAATTTTTCAAGTTTGACTAAATTTAATAAGATAATAACATTTATGGTATCAACTAAGTATCATTAGATTCTCCATTAGTTATATTTTCAAAATACATCCATTTGATGTCATAAATCATTGTGCTTCTCTCTATAATTTTGATTAAACTTAAAAAAGCTGACTCTCTAAAATTCTTGGAATGACTTATAATTTGGAATGGAGGGAGTACCTATCTTATTAGATTGTGGAGGTTAAAAAGCCCACTCCAGCAGACTACCTACCAAAGTACTTAAATTTGTTAGCCCTCTTTTTGTGGTGTGAGAGTCTCCCTTAACGTACTCTTGGCGTATTTTCTTGGATGAAATTTTGATGTCAAACAAAAGTCATTGGGCAAGGATCATAAAAAACAATGTCCGCATGTATCCTGTGCATTTGTTTTACCGTAGGATGGTCCTGGAGGCTGAGGTAGACAAGAATGTATTTGATTTTACACTTAGTTTTTATGTATAATATATTGCTGGTGGCAGTTTCTATGCAATTCTGGCTAGAATTTACTAAGATACAATTTTCATTGATTTGCCTTTTTTTTTTCAATGGTGCCCTTTGGGTTCTTGTGATAAATCATAATAGCTTGATCTTCATTAATATAGTATATAGCTCTGCTGGTTGGGCTCTTACAGTGGAATCTATCCATTCGGGTGGAAATCTTTGATGTGATGTGGGTGCTCAAACAGGGTATTTGTGCGTTCAAGAAGTTGAGTAGTGTGCATTCAATAAGCCTTTATGCCAGTGTTTCTCGAAAAAAGGTTACTGTTTTTTAGGAAATTACAAGTATGATGGTTCAATTGAGGAAAATTGTTCACATAGGTCACTGCTTTTTTATGACAGTTATTGTTACATAATACAAAGCACGCACAGTCACCTCTATTAACGCACATACGAAAACCCTACTCCTACGAGGAACTCCGTAAGTCTGCTGCTCCGACATATGTTAAAGATTGGCGAAGTCACCATAGACTTGATTGACAAGTTCCGTTAAAAATGTCACGTACCACTGAAAACACAATGTCGTTAAATCCTGAAATAAAAAAAAAATAGGAATACCTATGCTAAGTTGAGAACTTAAATCTGGTTGACAGGTTCCGCCAAAATGAACCCAACCGATAGAGTTAGGCTTGATTACTGTGTCTCCGTGCAAGGGCAAATTCACGGCCTGGGCTAGGGGGCTGCAGCCTAGGATGCGGCCCAAAAATACAAGAAACATTTCTTCGGAAAGCAGCCCAAAAACTAGAACTGTGTTTCCTGCCACACACGGCCCAAGTCATTTGGTGCCGGTTTGCTGCAACAACTCCCATCGGCCACTGGTGTAGCCCCACTCACGACTCGTCTCTTGATCCGCCACTGTCTTCGTGCAATGTTTGGTTTGCAAAAAATCCTCAAAAATTTGTTTTCTAAAATTCTTTGAATTCATATATGATATGGTTGGTTAACCCTCATTTCCCATCTCAAATTAAATTGGGTCTAACTGGATTTTTGGCATGAATTTTGAATCTGAATATAATTCAGACTCAAACTTATATATTTCTAGTAAACTAAAAAAATCCTATTTTTTTCCAAATTCCTCGTGTGGGCTACCTAGCGAGCGAAGACCGACGATGGGCCTGAATTAGTTGGTGCCATCGCTCGTGTGAGCAGGACGTCGTCGTCTTCACCTCAATCATCTCCTTTGGCCATCGCTCATGCTTATCCAAGTTGGAGTGGTGGAGCCAGCGTTCGTCCGACGACCAAGAAAAAGGGATGCCTCACCGCTGCACATACCTCGTTTCCCATTCGCAGTTCCTTCCCATCACCGTTCACCGGCTGCACACATACCTCGCTGAGAGAGACCGGTGGCGAATCAGCGGCTGGGAGACAGGCTAGTACCGCAGTTTAACCCCACTTGGCCGCGTTGCTTGAGGGGCCACAGTCCCGCTGACAGCGACGCCCGGAATCGTCATTATCTGACTGGTAAACAGCTCAGCACCTTGTGGTTTACATTATAGTGCCCGTGCTAACGCAACGGTTTTATTTTAGAGATGCACATAAAAACCAAATAATGCTAATTCTATGTGGTATCTAAAAATATAAATCATAATCATAAAACCAAAATAAATAATAAAACTAAAAAATAAATCAACTGATGAAGAAATACAAATTCGTTGTCTCACAGAGATTGGTCATTTCTCACTCAGAAAAAAAAAATACCTAAGTCCACACAACGCTATACTAAGAAGGATCTTAATGTTAATCAACATGTTATAAATCTGCAAACAATAGACAGAAGCTAAGGATAACGGTCAAGTGCACATTCTAAAACAACTAACTACCAGAGCCACGGTTTTTAACCTCTCGTATGTTGATGTTGCTGGAACAATGTTTTAAAGTGACCAATTTCCGTCTCAAACATCTCTGCTGATCTGCAACATTGGCGAGAAAAAGTGGTGAGACAACTGTTCTGAAAGGATGATTGATAAGCTCCAATATATTCCTAATGATTCAATAATCTCATTGGCCTCATAAAAGTGGTAATGCAATAGTATTTTTTATCAAGATAATGATGTTTTAGCTACAGCCACTATTTATTAGAATTTAGCAAAGTAACTATGCAAGATATTCTATTTTTTATATTCTACATAAGACCACATAATTTGTTATTAAAAATATTAGGTAGTAACAGCTATATTATTTGAATAGGTCCCCTGTATATTTTATCATTATTTCAGGAAATTTAAAAGAATGACAACGTATGATAGAAACATGGAAATAAAGAAATATAGTAATTCACTCTGTTTTTAGCTGGAACTAAAACATTATAAGAACATGTCAACTGTAGGCATATAGTTGGCACTTAGTTTACAACAAAAACATTTTTCTACATGTTCCTAACATATGTACAGGTCCATCACAAAAAAACATTTTTCTATAGGTTCCTAACATATGTACAGGTCCATAACAAGAATCATTTTCAAAATAAAATTTTAGCATATAACATCCATAAGCTCATTTTATTCACCAAACTCAGAGATTTGAACCTGTCTGCTACCAGAATTCCTAAGTACAGAAGACACATTCTAAAATGTCACTGAAGAAACTCCAGGGGGAAGAAACAGGAATACTTACCGCATTTAATGAGATGCTCCTGAGACAGAATGTCAAGCCGTTTGCTTTCTTAGCATGGTGGAGGAGAACTCAACCTTGGGCCTTTTGCTTTCTTAGCAGCTGCTCTAAGCATTTCCAGTGCTAACCCACACACTCTCAGATAGTCAGCTGTGAACCATGTAAATCTGCACCGCACAGGGAAGTATCAACATTGGTTGCCTTGAGCTGAAAAAGGTGTCGATATTAAGAATTACAACACCTATTTTAAAATCTACATAGAGAATTGGTACATGATATGAGAATAAAATTATCTCTAAACTCAATTTAATATATCAAGGATTAACATATCAACTTGACCTTTCTGCTTCACTGAGCAGAAGATATGGCAAGGTAATTTTCTCTGGTATACCATTATAGGCTAATGGTTTGAGAATTTATAGAATTATATGAGCATCAAATTTATTCACTATCGCAGATCCATCACTAATAGCTAACCAACAGAAACCAAGCACTACTTGGTGCACAATATTGAAGAAGCTTAAAATCAGACCTTGTTAAAAATGTAGTGATTACGATTAAATTAACCTTTGTTCTGCAATCTCATGGCTTTGGAGGTGTGCACACAATCCAACAATGTGCATGTTTCCATGGCATGTAAAGGTCTGCACACAATCTAACATATTTGGATTTGTATGATTGCAGTCTTAGCAGGTTTGACATTAATCTGTTTTGCTATCGGAAAAAAAATGATAGAACTATCAGATAATGAATCCAAATATTTATTTAGGCCAGATAAAAACAAAAAATCAATAGTATCTAATGGTGTATCTTCTATTTCAGCCTAACTACACAGACACTATTATAAACGTTAGAGTCAATCTAAACTGAATGAACATGCCAATTCATGTAATCGATTCTTGTATAGGCAACCACAAAAATTAGGAAAGAAAATATATGATATATTTTATACAACTGTTTAAGGAATAAGGTGTATTAGTGAAAAATAATTTCCCAAACTCTCAGAAACATTTTATCAAATACATGGAGTGCAGATTAGAATTGATCCATTTAAAATAATTTTTATGAACTTGTATGCACGATATGGATCATTAACCAATCTAGAAAAAAGTTCCCTTTCATGTTGTTGAGAAACCTTTGAAATTCTCAGTAGCCAATTGAAATATCACTGATATTTATTTGGTTAACCAAAAAATTGAGAGAAAGGTTTCTGATTCTTCCTCAACAGCTCAAGCAAATATATACTTATTAATAATCTAATTAATCAGAGATCAATGTATGCAACCTCAGTGAAAAAAAACAGGTAATTTCTTTTAAATGTATCATCCAAAAACAGGGTCCAATAAAAAGAGTATTTCGTTGCTTTCATTTATCCAATTTTCAATCTGTACAAATTTTCATTCACTTATAGGCCGAACTGAGAACAAAGTATTTCGTTGCATAAATAAATCTGAACTTGAACTACAGGCTGCATACAAAAATTTGGAATAAAATAGTGAGTGAAAAGGAAGCTAGAGAGAATGAAGCATGGTTATCTGACTGGTAAACAGCTCAGCACCTTGTGGTTTACAGTTTACTACTACTCCGTATTACGGTAATTACCTGAAAACGAGAAATGAACCGAAACAAATCCAAGTAACCAAGATCAAAACAGAAAGACTTGGTTAGAAATTTGATCTCTAGTTCTGAATAACTGAATTTAGACCGGGCATTCAGTCTTGACCCTCGATAACTAATTGAAACGAAATAACCAAGATAAATACACAGGCTTTTTAGCTATTTACCCTGAAGCTCCCCTGCAGCTGAGGATGAAAACGGAACAGAAATATCCCGAATTGAACTGTATCGTTTTCTATATTTAATCCGATTGAGTGCGTATTTTCTTGTCCGGCTTTATCATTTTTCGTTTTTCGTATTTCAGATGTTTTGTATTTCAAATGTAAAAGTAGAAAATAGTTTAGACTTTTTTTAATTTGTTTCTACTTTTCTACTTTTAATTTGAATTTTTTGAATTCAAAATTCGGTTTAAATCAAATTTGGTTGACTGTACATGTGACGCAACCCAATTACAGTTTTCTTACCACGCAGTTGTATTCTTTCTACTTATGGTTAGTTGTACTCTCATATATAGACGGTGTCTAGTCTTATTTTTATTCATTGTACACTTATTAATTATTATATACATTTAAACTTGATTATATATGTACTTAGTCATATACTTGGTCACGTGGGTTGGTATTCCGTACTGAGTTTTCATATATCGACCGTGTTTGACATAAATCCACTCGAATTCAAATTTCACGATATCTTGTAAGTTCGTGTTCGTTTTCACGTCCGACTTTACTATTTTCGTTTTAGTATTTTAAATGTAGGAGTTTTTCGATCGTTTTCATCCTTACCTGGAGCTGCTCACTCTGCATCGTCGTTGACTCAGCAACTACGGTGAAAAAAAGGTGTTTTTGTTGTTCGAAGTTAACTATGCCGCTCCTTGCTTATTACTGGCCGTGGAGTGCGTGATCCTTGGAGTGCGTGGAAGCAAACTATTCGGCATTCACATCTGTACTGTAATCTTTTTCTTTTGATTGATTATTAATTAACTTTCTTGACTTGTCCGCCCGCAGAAAAAGGCGAGATTTGGTGCGGTGAGGAGACATTCCACGGAATCTCTTCTTCCCAGCTCATCCTGTTCTTCCCTCCATGGATTGATTCCCCGCGCTGAGCGCGCTGGTTCTTGCGGCTGATGAGCGCGGCCTCGCCGGCGGCGCAGCGGCGATGGACCTCCCGTGGCTGGATCTGCCCTTCACCTTCCTGACGCTGCTCCTCGCCACGCGCCTCGCCTACGACTACTACGGCGACGTCGCCGCCGCCTTCGCCGGCGGCTTCTCGATCCAGGTCTTCCTCTTCTACTGCTTCGCGCGCTGGTACCGCCACACCATCGCGGCCCGCGCCGGCGCCGATGCTGGGGACCGCGACGTTCCGACGCCGTCGGCGCGGCCGCCGCCGCAGCAGCAGCAGCAGCAGGAGGAGGACGCGGACGCCGCGCCCGTCCTGGCGCCGCTGCTGGGGGCGCCCGACAGCGTGCGGCCGTCCACGCTGGCCAACCGGTGCTTCGCCGTGGTGTTCATGGTGTTCGTGCCGCTGGTCATCGTCGTCTTCGAGCGCAGCCAGGCCGACGTCGTGGCCTACGCGCTCTGCCTCGCCAACATCATCGTCATGGTCGTCTGGCTCTCGCCGGACACCGGGCCAACGGTCTCGGCCGCCAAGTCGTTCCTGCGGCTCAGCGACGACGAGGACGACGGCAGCGGGGGCAGCGCCGGCGGCGCAGAGGACAAGTGCTGCGTCTGCCTCGCCGGCATGCGGGAGGGCCAGGCGCTCCGGGCGCTGCCGCGGTGCGGCCACCGCTTCCACGACAAGTGCATCGGCAAGTGGCTCAAGGGCCACCCGACGTGCCCGGTGTGCCGGGCCACCGCCGTGCCGCCGCCGCTCCACAGCGGCGGCGGCGATACGCTGATGACGATATTAGCCCTGTCTAGCTGTTAGCTTCCTCTCAAGTCTTCTCAATGATTGATGCATCTTACTGTATCTAACAAATTTGTGGGGATTCGTTGGAAAATTTGGTGAACCTGTATAGTAATCCATATCGTTGTCAAGCATCAATTGGAAATGTCAGTAGTGATTTGTACATACGGTCGCGTTTGTGTATACTCAGAAAAGCAAAGCCATGTTTTCTTCATGAAAGCTGCAATCATTGGACATTCTGTTCGGGAAAGAGGAGGAAAAATGTATGGTTTTCTTGGGGAGTGCAAGTGGCCGGTGGATTACAAAATGTTAACGTGGTCCTGCCAGCTACTCCACTTCGATGTTGCCTTTGATGTAGCTAGGAGCAACTCCTAAAGCATATACTCCCCCGTCTCGTAGACTTTATCATTAAAAAAAACTGTGCCCTCCTCAAGTGACAAACTTTATAAGACAGAGTGAGTACTAAAAAACTGTACCCTCCTCAAGTGACAAACTCTATAAGACAGAGGTGCACACTCTGTTTGCAGTATTTCTAACTGCAAGATGAAGATGGTCCTGAAAAGAAAATACAAGATATAATAGGGATACAGGAATGATCAACATAACTTCCAAGCAGTGAGGTACACATATATGACTACGCCGGCAACCCACGCCGCCCGCGGTGCCGGCGACTACGAGGCCCGTCGCCTACCCGTCGTCACACGTTAACCGCGATCATCGGCGGTAACCGACGATTGAACGGCGGCGAAGTGGACGAAGAGATCGTGGTTCCCGAAGATGCATCGGAGGCCATCGTTCGAGCTCCCGGCAGCACGCTTGAGCGGGGGGGGCACGGCGTCATTCGGCACCAACCAAGATTGGTCCCATGGCGCCTAAGGTCGATCTTTGGCGTCAACTTCGGAGGATCGAAGTTCGAATCCTTGAAGATATGCGGCAGTGATGAAGATGACTTGAATATGGTGGAATTGGTCCGTCTTTGCATTAGAAGATGGCTTCTCGATGGACGACGTCCTTGCTGTAGAACACCAGTTGGAAGCCGTGCACGTCGATTCGCCGAAGGTGCGTTCTCTATCCGGTGGTGTAGGAGAGAAGACAAAGCGGATGGCGAGCCGGATCGTCGATGGTTGGGTCAAGCGGAACACCGCTATATCACCGTGGCGTGGACCTCTACCTCGCCACGGGATTCGCCCGGTGTTGACGCTGGGTGATGCGATCATGAGAGCGGCCCCGGTGTTCCTTCAACCTCCAACATCGGCGGTGCCGCTCGCAGCGATAGCTGAGAAAGTTCGGCATCGATCCACAATCAAAGGGAGTGTTCAAATTTTGAATTTCCTTCGTATCTGGACTGCTGGGCATTTGGGCCGGTATCGGCAGGGTTCGAGCCCATGTACGAACGGCCTTGGTTCTCTCTTGTCTCGTGCGGGTCGGCATCTAGCGGCTCCCTTCCTGCGAAAAGCTACGGCATGGGTGCGGGTGATCGCTTCTCCAGTTCAGTGTGAGATCTCATCTCCATCTCCACCGACGATGCACGGCGGCAAGATGCCTCGCTTGATGGCACCCACGGCCTTGGCGCTGGTCGTGGACTGGATCGGGACGCGCCCCGTGGTGGTGCCCTCGGCCCGACTTTCTTGTTCCATCGCAAGGACATGGCGGGGCTGGTGCGGCGCTTGCGCCGCCAGGACGTGGTGGTGCTGCAGTTACTGCACAGCCGCACGGACGTGGTGGAGCTACTCATTCTGGCCGGGGCTGGGGCTCTGTCCCTCCGATGGGCCAGGATGGACGGCTACCTCCACTAGCGCATGGTGGTGCCAATCTTTCCGGTGCCGCGGATGCTACCGGTTTCCAGGGGATCAACACGGCCTTTGCCCCTGGTTACGGTGATATTGGCCGCAATGCCGGACGGAATAGTTGGGCACGGCGCCAACCTCATGGACAGGGTGGGCGTGGACGCGCCCCGCCACGTGCTCATCCTGTCCGCGGAAACTGGGGTAGAGGAAAGGCGATTTCTGCGCCAGCTTCGACTGTGGATACGACAACGACTTCGGCTATGGTGGCTGCGACGTCGGCCACTACAGGGGCTGGGTCACAACAGTCGACAATGGAGATCGGCGCCGATGCAGCAAACAATTCCGCCGCTCCGAACGCCGGTATGACGGATAATTTCGGGACGGCGGGTAATGCATTGAAAAACAAAGTCTGTGGGAGATTTTTTTGAAGGGACATGCTACGGCAGATTGCAACACTGAGCTATACTGTTACATTTGTGATGGTCATGATCATGTCAATCATCGTTGTCCGATGTTGAAGCAACCAAAGCCGGTGGCACAGGCAGTGGGCTTCACTGTGGAGGGCCTTGGTTTTCATCACATTCCACATGCTCCTTTGCCGAGGAACAAGGATCCCAGGACTGCTCTTGTCACTGTTTCAGGTGGTTCGATTACCTCTCACCAGCTTATTGCCCAGTTACAACGTATTGTTCCATTGAGATGGAGGTGGGAGCCTACTGTGCACAGTGATAATTCTTTCATGGTGCAATTCCCGTCGAAGGCAGAGTTGCAGCGATCGATAGCGTATGGTGGGGCAGATGTCCTAGATGCAGGGGTACCTACTGGTATGAGATTGAGCTTCTCTGAGTGGCAGGGCAAGAGAAAAGGTTTTTTACTCCCCAAGGTGTGGCTCCAAGTAAAAGGCATTGATGACGAACTTTGTGAGTATCCAGTATTATGGGCAGTGGGTACACTGTTTGGATCTACACAATTGGTTGATATGGTTACAACTAGGTCAAGTGATTATGCTCGCATTTTTGTTGCTGTGCTTGATCCTAGGTTGGTACCATCACAGATGGATGTGGTCATAGGTGATCACTATTTTGAATTGGAAATTGCAATGGAACAAGTGGGGTTTGATGAGCATGGCAATGAAGTGGCGTTCAATTTTGGGCATGATGGGGAAGACGGCAACAGAAACAATGAGTATGGGAATCGAGGTACCGAACAGGGCAGCAAGGAGGCAAATCTGGAAGCTATGGAGGAGGACAAGGAGGATGGTCTTGGTGAAGGGGGAAATGGAACTGCAGGTGATGGGGCTGCAAACCTTCCGTTACTAATGGAAGAGTCATCTCCTTTTTTGGCATATGACACTTCTCAGTCTTTGGAGACTAATGTCAATTCAATGGCTGATAAAATTATAGATGTGGCCTTTGGTGAATTTCTTAATGATTGTGCTAGAGAGGTCATGATGGAAGAGGAGGCTATGGAGGAGGATGGTGATACGCAGGTTACTGATATCGGCCTAGAGCCGACCTTTGTGTCTGCTGTTCAGTCGCAACCGTTGTCGGATGGCACGGGCAGCCAGCCGTTAGCGCCATCAGAGCTGGACCTACAAGACAGTAAGTCGCTAGTGCCATCAGGGTCGGATCTGCAAGGCAGCCAGCCACCACCACTCACACGGCCGGAGCTCCAAATAACCGCCGGCAAAGACCGGCAAAGGAGCTGGCTGTGCAGCAATCTCCGGTCATGGCACATCATTTATCGGTGGGAGGATCAGCAACCAAACTGGCTAATGTCTCTGATAAGGTGTGGGCTGCAGCGGCAATTCAGGAGGCTGTGACAACCCCCAAAAGAGCTAGCCCAAGGTTACTAAGAAACAGCGACATCGACACTATGTCGAAGGCCAAGAAGAGGGCAGCGTGGCGGAACTTGGAATTTTCCGGTAATTCTCCCAGCTCCTTCTTGTATTTTCCTTCCATAGATATTGCTAATCGTCTTGCTAGTCTTGGTGTTAATCTTGGTAACAATCCAGTTGATGTTGATAATTCGGTGCACCTTCTTAAGTCTGTTGAGTCGGATAGATTTATGCCTCTTGTTGATAGTGTTCGTGATTTACCTAGTGTATGTCTTGATGATGGATTAGAGGCAGGCGATTTAGAGGGTTTTGAGTCAAATCGTTTATGTACTGTTTTGTCTCCTACTACGCCTGAGTTACAACCTTCTAATAATTTTGATTTTGATCAAACCGATGGATTTGAGGATGAACACGTATATAGTGATCTGATAAATGATCTTGTGGATGATAGTGCTGATCACCTAAGTTGTGATTTTAAAACTGTCTTTAAAAAGAACAAGGCTTCAATGCTGGCTAGTTCCAAGTGAAAGCCTAAAGTTCGGGTTGTTTTGAAACATAAATCGGGTTCCTCATGAAAGGCATCTTCTGGAATAGCAGAGGTCTTAATGACTTGGCTAAACACAGGTTTTTGTCGGATCTTTCAAGAGAGCATAAGCTAGACTTCCTCGCTATTCTTGAAACAGGGAAGAAAGATTTTTCTAAACCCTTCCTTAATAACATTTGTGGAGGCCAGAATTTTATGTGGCATTGGTCTCAGCCTCACGGACGGTCTGGAGGTATCCTCTTAGGCATTAATCTGGAGGGGTTTGATATCGGCGCAATTGACGAAGGAGATTTTTATGTCAAATTTCGATTGTGGAATAAGGCAGATGGGTTTCTTTGGGTCCTTATAGCAGTATATGGTGCTGCACAATTGGAACACAAAGAGGCTTTTCTTACTGAGTTAGTACAGACATGCTCCAAAGAATCAGATCCTATTTTAGTGGGTGGTGATTTCAATATCATCAGAAATCCACAAGAAAAGAATAACAATCGGTATAATGGCCGTTGGCCCTTTTTGTTCAATGCTATCATAGATAGCCTTTGGATTTGCGTGAGATTCAATTGTCCAATCGCAAATTCACTTGGGCAAATTATAGGGAGAATCCCACGTCACGAAAAGACTTCGATAGATTATTAATGTCTCTTGAGTGGGAGAGCAAATTTCCACTGCCCACGGTTCGAGCATTGACTCGGGAAATTTTAGACCATACGCCTCTTTTATTGGACACGGGTCATGGTACCCACGGCTCGAAACAACCGGGTTTCAAATTTGAGCTCGGTTGGTTATTACGGGATGATTTTCGTAATATTGTTTCGAGTGTCTGGAGTGGGGCTTCTAAAAGGGGTACACCCATGCAAAGGTGGCAATATAAGATTCAGAGGCTACGACGGTTTCTAAGAGGTGGGCTAAGAATCTAAGTGGGAATTATAAAAAGAAAAGGCAGAATTGATCCAAAAGCCGACGCTTTAGAAAAAAAAGCCGAGCAAGACCTCCTAAGTCGGGAAGAGATCGATCTCAAACACCAATACAAAGAAAGACTTGCCTGTCTCTTGCGAGAAGAGGAAGTCAAATGGTACCAAAGAGCAAAGACCACCAGATTATTATCGAGGGATGCCAATACTAAGTATTTCCATATGGTGGCTAATGGTAAACATCGAAACACTCGTATTTTCCAACTTGATCAAGATGAAGGAGTTATTGAGGGTGATGATAATCTAAGAAAATACATCACCAATTATTATAAAAATCTATTTGGTGCTCCTGCACCGAATAATTTTTCTATGTTGGAAAAGCTGACATCACGATATTCCACAAGTTTCCATGGCTGAGAACGAGATCTTAACGGCCCGTTCTCGGTTAGTGAAGTCGAGAGGTGGTGTTCCGGATGGAGCATAACAAAGCTCCTAGACCCGATGGATTCCCAGTGAGTTTTATCGGATCTTTTGGGATGTAATTCATCGAGATATTATGGAGTTATTTGCTGAATTCCACTCGGGTTCACTTCCACTTCATAGTCTCAATTTTGGTATGATTACTTTGTTGCCAAAACAAAAGGAGGCGTCTGAGATACAACAATTTCGCCCTATATCGCCTTCTTAACGTTAGTTTCAAGATCTTTACTAAGGTCTTGACTAACCATATCTCTCTGGTAGCCCGAAGGTTATTAAGCCTTCTCAATCAGCATTTATGAAGGGTAGAAATATTTTGGATGGGGTAGTTGTGCTACACGAGACGATTCATGAAATGCAGGGGAAAAAATCAGTAGGTCTCATCTTAAAGCTAGACTTTGAGAAAGCCTACGATAAAGTCAAGTGGCCTTTTCTACAAATGACTCTAAGGATGAAAGGTTTTTTCTCCTCTATGGTGTCGATGGATTGAGCAAGTTCTTGTTGAGGGGTGTCAACATCAAAGTTAATGATGATGTTGGACATTATTTCCAATCTAAAAAGGAGTGCGACAGGGGGGGACCCATTATCCCCATCCTTTTTTAATTTGGTTGCTGATATGCTCGCCACGCTAATCTCAAGAGCTAAGTCCATGGGACGAATTAAAGGGGTGGTGCCTCATCCGGTTGAGGAGGGTCTCTCTATCCCGCAATATGCGAGATGACACGATCTTATTCTTAGATCATGACCTAGCCCAACCGCTGACTTGAAACCCGATCCTATGTGCATTCGAGCAATTATCCGTCTGAAAATTAATTTTCACAAGAGCGAGCTTTTTCGTTATGGAGAAGCGGACTCTTGCCAAGCAGAGTACACCAATTTATTTGGTTGCCGAGTAGGGGATCTCCCCTTTAGATACCTTGGTATTCCAATGAATCATGTTCATCTGTCTAACCAAGATTGGGCAGCTGTGGAAGAGCGATTTCAAAAAAAGCTTGCCAGTTGGAAAGGCAAACTTCTTTCAGTGGGTGGACGATTAGTATTACTTAATGCTGTACTATCTAGCCTTCCCATGTTTATGCTTTTGTTCTTTGAATTACCAAAAGGTGTGCTTCAGAAGCTGGATTATTATCGTTCTCGTTTCTTTTGGCAGTGTGATGAACATAAAAAGAAATACCGCCTGGCTAAGTGGAGTATCCTTTGTTCCCCTAAGGATTTGGGTGGGTTAGGAATACTTAACTTGGAAGTGCAAAATAAATGCCTATTGAGTAAATGGCTGTTTAGATTACTTAACGAGGATGGGGTGTGGCAAAACCTTCTACGAAGGAAGTATTTGGCCAATAAATGCCTATCCCAAGTCCGACGCAAACCCGGCGACTCTTATTTTTGGGCTGGTCTAATGAAGGTGAAGTCAGATCTTTTAGCAGGCGGTGTGTTCAAGGTGGGCAATGGAGAGCAGGTTAGGTTCTGGGAGGATGTCTGGTTGGGGGACCAACCTCTTAGTCAGACATATCCAAACCTTTATCGAATTGTGAGGCGTAAGAGTGACACTGTTGTTGATGTACTGTCCACAACTCCTTTGAATATTTCATTTAGAAGGGGTTTGGTTAATGCCAATCTTAGGGATTGGATCAACCTGGTCTCCAAAATAGTTCACGTGAACCTTTCAAACCACAAAGATATCTTCTTATGGAGATATACTAAGAAAGGTGCTTTTACGGTGCACTCTATGTACACTGCTCTAGTCAGCCATGGTCTCCTTCCTCAAAAATCAATTTTTTGGAAATTAAAAGTCCCCTTGAAGATCAAGATTTTCCTTTTGTATTTAAATAAAGGTGTCACTCTTACTAAAGATAATCTAGCTAAGAGGAATTGGGATGGCAACACTAAGTGTTATTTTTGTAACTCGATGGAAACCATACAATACCTGTTTTTTAATTGTAGGTTATCAAGATTTAATTGGTGAACTGTACACTTTATTTTTAGAATTCAACCCCCTCATAATTTTGCACACTTGTTTGGATCCTGGTTGCATGGGCTTAGTTCCAAGCTGAGGAGTCAAATAGTAGTTAGGGCAGCCGCTATTTGTTGGGCTATTTGGTTGAATAGAAATGATAAGGTGTTTAAAAAAGTTTCCTCTAAATCTTCTGTGCAGGTGATTTTCAGGGCAACGTACTGGATCAAGCAATGGTCCATGCTACATAAGGCGGAGGATCGACAGTCTTTCTCGGAAGGCTGTAGACGTTGGGAGAATTTGCTGTTGGTGATTTTCTCCAAGTTCGGTTGGAGGACTCATAATCGACTGCCATCATAGTTGTGTTGTCTTTCTTCAGCAACGTTGAGTCTGGTCCTTAGTTGTTTTGGATGCTGAACTTGAGAGTCTTATCTTTTTTCAGTGTGTGGTTGATCACTAGGTGGTCTTGTTCTTTTGAACTTTAATAACTATGTCTTGTATCAGCTGTGTACCATCTTCGGATGGTAGAGGCTGGAACCTTGGTTCCCTTATCTAAAAAAAGATAGAGGGAGTACTAGTAGATCTATAACTAATTTTTTAAAATAATAAACTCTCAAATAGATACAGTCTGCAACAGGTTATCTAAATTAGGTTCTTTATTTTTTCCCTAAATTACCATAACATCACTAATTTAAAACGGATTTTGAATTGATCAATCATGGTTGTATAAGGCTTAAAAAATAGTGCCATCCAGGCCTAGAAAACAACACAAGTCACTTGTTGTGCTGCACTCTTTAGAAGCATCATCGTTGAATGGTACCATGAAATGGTGTTAATGTTCCTATTGTCACCGCTGGATGGTACATGGGTCCGGTGTTGGGGAACGATCTAGTGCAAACTAATTTCCTATAAAAACTCATATAAATCACGGTAAAAAAGTCATCTAAATTCACTAAAAAATTCACACATATAGATGATATGATTATATACTACTTTGCAAAATATTTTATCAAAACTCGACTTCGTTTGTGAGATATAAAAATAATAAATTTCAAACTAAAAAGTTGTCCAAATGACTTGGTAGAAATTTGTTATTTTTATATCTCACAAACAAAGTCGAATTTAGAAAAAGATATTTTGTAGAGTTGTGTATCATCATATCATCTACATGTGTGATTTTTTTGATGATTTAGACGACTTTTTACCGTGGTTTGCACAAGTTTTCACGGAAAGTTAGTTTGCATTAGATATGTTCCCCCCGGTGTTGATGTTCCCACCATAATTACCAGATGATACGCTAGCTCGCTCGCCCGATGACAATACTCCCATTGTCAATGCAGGGATGTTACGCCGGTTTAGCGTTGATGTTCCTATCATCGTCATCGGATGGGTATGCCGAACCGATATTGATGTTCCCAGCATGACAATCGACTAGTTATCTAGACTAGCAGTGATGTACAGTACCACCGTCAGAGCTGAGATGGTGGCGATGAACACCGACTGTCACCAACGATGGGGAAAACCAGTGGTGAAGAGGGGTTTGGAATCGACAAGATGATGAAGTTTAAGTAGTAGTGTGACAAAAGGTCGGTGCCTTTAGCGAGGACATCTACTAATCCTATATTGCTAAGACCCACTAAGGGGTTCCATCCAATCAAATCACTCTATTTTGCAAAAGTGATGTCAGCTGACATCATCAAAGGAGTTACAAGCACTAAGGCTCATTTATCTCCCACTAATTATTTTTTAAAATAGAAAAGTCATAGCACCTAAACCAAGTATCGTAATTAAAATCCAATTGCAGCATGGTGTTCCTCACAATAAACTCTTCAAGAGAAGATCCCATATGGATATATTTAGATAACTTTTTTGGAAACATTTAAACTGTTTCTAAGAAAAAAACCCGTTTCTAAGAAAAAACCTAGCATAACTGTATGTCACATGGATTACATGAGGTCCTCCGAAACATGCTTGATTTTGTAAAGAAAAACTGCCAAAACTTTTAGGAGGGGGTGAAAGGTACTAAATGGCTAGAGGGGGGTGAATAGTCTAATTAAAAATTCTACAAAGAACTAAACAAACCGGTTAGTATAACAAATGGTGAAGCAAGTGTTGCGCTAGCCTACAGGGGGTTGCAAGCCAACCTATCTAATTCTAGCAAACCTAATACACTAGGCACACTAAGAATGGTGTCCTTAACAATCAAGCAACACTACACCCTAATATGATGCTAGACACAAATGAAATCGCAAGGAAGGAACCGAGGAATGCAAACCGTGCCTTTGGGATGTCGTATCAATCACCTTCTTGATCAACAATGAATATCCAAGGCAATGATCCAATCAATCAATGAGAAATCCAAATATGATCTCGATGGATCAATCCCAAATAAACACCAGATTTTTTACCGAGGTTCACGTGCTTGCCAACACGCTACTCCTCGTTGTGACAGCACACTCACTTGGGATTCAACGGCTAATTGCCACCACACCAAGCCTCCAACCGGCACCGCAAGAATCACCACAAGATGAGGGCAACATAAGTCACGAGCATTCTACTAGAGTACCTTTTGCGATCTCCCGCGGGGACAAGGTCAAGAACCCCTCACAATCACTTCCGGAGTGGCCAAGAACAATCTCTAAGCTTGCTCAACTCCGGCTCGCTGCTCCAACCATCTAGGTGGTGGCAACCACCAAGAGTAATAAGCTCAATCGCAGCAAGAACGCTCACTAGTGCCACTAGATGGTCAAGGATAAGGCAAATGCACTAGAAGCTCTCCCAATCACTCTCTAGATCAATCAAGAGGCATGTAAAGTGAGAGAGTTAGTTTGCTTAGCTCTAGGGGATGTCAAGTGTGTCAAAGTGCCAAGAGAAACTCTCTAGAGGCGGCCAATTCACTTATATAGGTGCCCACCAAATCACCCAACAACACACACAAACAGCCCCTGTCTGCGCGTTGACCGGACACTGGTTAAGTGACGACCGGACGCATCCGGTTCTGGCGTCCGGTCACTCTCACCAAGCCACGTGTCACTGACGTTTGAATGTAGCCGTTGCGCGCCAATGGTCGAACCAACTCGCGCCCTTCAGCACATGACCGGATGCGTCCTACGCCCTGACCGGACACGCCAACAGTGGCGTCCGGTCAGCCACCAGAGAGGTTCCAAAAAGCTCCAAACACGACTGGATGCGTCCCCTGCCTTCGACCGGACGCGTCGAGCATCCGGTGCTCACACTGCTTCGATTGCCTGAGTCAGCTCGCTCGACCGGACGCGGCACCGGAGCGTCCGATCACCGGCATCCAGTCACCCCTGGAAAATCACCGGACTCCACTACTTGACCGGACGCGTCCGGTCCCTACCGAGACTGTTGGTATAAATTAACCGCACTCCTTTAAATAAGATTTAAGTAAGATTATCCGCAAGCGCACAGATATCATACCAGTGCCACATTTTACCCGAAGGTTTTAAATATCGTATCCACAGGGAACAGTTGTGATGATGACAAAGTATATAGACTTAACCCTACAATTAGGCTAGATAATATCAAGAAAGAGGAAATAGCTATTGAACTCTAATTCTGACAACCGGTAAGTTTTGTATAATACTATTCTAACTGGGCAACTATCCCGAATAAGAGAAGAAACAGAGTAATCTCCTACCAAGAACCTATAAGCCTATCAGTCCTATTAACGGGAAGTGGACTACAGAGGAACCAACGCAGCTGTCTACGCGGACTACCACTATCCGGCCAATCAGGGGACATCCACAAGTAAACCTAGCCTAGACACCACGCCTACACTATAAAATACTACTTCAACCAAGTAATGACCAAGATCAAAGCACTCAATATGAGCTGTGAACTTTAGAACAAATAAGAACAACTGCTTACTTGAATCAGAATGACAAATACAAAAGTACCTCAGAACGCAGCTCCGGGCGAGGGAGCTGGATCCAGAAGAATACAGCCACGAAGAAGCACCGACAGGCCAGAACTCCTCCAGAATCTCTACTCCTCTACTCAATCTCTCTAATCTCTAAACAAGACTATATCTAGAAGAACTAGTCTCTCCTAATTGCTACAACTAGATGAACTAGAACTAGATGAGCTAGAACTAGATCAATTAGAGGGACCCTAACCCTAATTATGTAGAGAATATGAAGCACCGGGGTGTAGAATGCCTCTAGGAAGGGCCTTGGGGCGTCATTATATAGGCCGAGGTGGAGTAGGGGGTAAGGAACCGCCACGTCATCGATCCGCGTCTTCATGTTGTATGCACCGTCGGACCAAACCGACCTCAGATCGACGGAGGGATGCTTTGCTTGGCTTCCAAGAAAGCGTGGGAGGAAGACTCCAGAAGGGGAGCGCCGCCGCTTGACCTAGGGCGCCGACCGGTGCCGGGGGGGGCGGCCGGCCCACACTGAGGCCCCCCGGGGTTCCGCCGCCGGGTGTCTTCTAGATGTTTTCTGAGCCCGATGACGATGTTTTCCCGACGCGGATAAGTTTCGTGATAATTATGCACTCTAATCCCTCTTTTATGCTTTTCTGGAATAATCCTAGAAAATATAGAATATGCAAAATTAATGGAAATTATCAGTTAAAACCCTAGACTGGTGTGTATTCATGTGTCTTTTTATGTCTAAAGTTCTAATAAAAGTTGACGTTATCCACCGTCAACAACTCCCCCAGAGCTTACCTTTTTGCTAGTCCCTTGGCAAACAACCTAAGCCTAATTATTAAAATATTTGGATCAGAAGTTGCTGCAATACTTTTATTTCTTTTAAGCATATTTGCTTTTAAACATAAATTTTCCTCCGGTTTAGACAAAACTGCTCTAACTTTTAAACTTACCCATTTTACCTTTAGCTATAGGGCTTTTCAGCTTTTGCATAAGTCTTGAGCAATCAAAAGATAGAATAATCAAGTCAAGCACTATGTCTCAAATTCTTCACAGTACCAATATTCCAGAGTTTTGTAAGTTTTCGAAATAAAATTCAGAGCTTAATTGTATGACACCCTCAAGTTTCTTATTATATATGGTATTTATGGATCTCACTGAGGCATTAATGATTGGTGACGGTGGATAGCGTCAACATTTTATGTATCGAAAGGCATGAAACACACATCAATATCTAGAAGGCTAGGGGTTTATCTAACAATTTCCACGAGTTTTGGTGATTTATCAATTTTCATGGATTGAACCAGAAAACACCGAAAAAGGTGCATAACTACAAATCTACATCACGGAATTATCCGAAACTCAGAAATACACCAAACTACTCTAGAAGGATCCAGAAGACACCGGAGCGAAGGAGAGGCGAGGCCACCTCCGGTGGGGCTGGCTGGCCCCACCTGCCAGGCCGGCCGGCCTCCCATGAGGAGAACTGTTGACGGTGGATAACGTCAACATTCATTAGAACTTTAGACACAAGAGAATACATGAAAACACACTAGTCTAGGGTTTTAACTGACAATTTCCATGAGTTTTGCATATTCTATATTTTTCAGGGATTATTCCAGAAAAGCTGAAAAGAGGGATTCAAGTGCAAAATAAACACGAAACTTATCCGCCACGGGAAATATCACGATTGGACTCAAGAAGGCTCGGAAGACACCCGAAACAACAGGGGGCCCGCCCGGGTGGGGCGGCCCCCCCCACAGGCGGGCGGCGGCCCCCGGCTAGGGTTTGCCCCCTCCTTCTCGGAAGCTTCCTCCACCGCCTCTCCGATGCATCTCGGCCCTTGGTTAAGTCGGTTTGATCTGCGGCGCACATTCATCCCACCCGGACTATAAATATATGGGTAGACCCCCCCGGAGAGAGCCAATTCATTATTCATCAAAGGCCTCAAGCCATCAAGTATCAAGAAGCCTTCAAGTTCATCAAGAGCCTTCTAGTTCATAGTTTAGTTAGTTAGATTAGAAGTAGAGGAGATCTAGTTCTTCATCGGGATCTGGAGCCCCCCCCTGCAGGCGGAGCGAGGAGTTCGGTATAGTTCTAGTTCTTTCTTTCTTATTGTATTCATTATTCAGATTAAGGAGACATTATTCTTAATAGTTCATATGTTCTTAATTGCAATAGTCATTGTCTACTTTGATTATATGTCTAGTTTAGTTAGTTTGATCTTATTGAATTCATGTAATTGCTCGTATATAGCGTTTATCCAAGTGTACAATGGGTAAATGATAGACAATTTGTAGACGTGGTGTCTAGATATCTTGTTTGTTTGTGAGTGCACCTTGACATCCCGGGACATGTGGTAGTCCGCGTAGGTGACAGCTACGTTGGTTCCCATGTAGGCCACACTCCATGTGTAGGATAGCGAGGGCACGGTCGCGAAGTTGGATAATGACTCTGTTTCACATCCTTCCTAGTTGATGCCCCCTTACATGTGATCATGATATAGGGTTGACTTAGCGATGATTACTAGATGTAATTGCACTAATTAGAGTTATTCATTGATGTAGTTATAGAATTACCATAGACAATTAACTCCTTAGTTTATCCATTAGCTAACTATGATTATGACTAGACAATGCTCTGATGATTATCTATATAATTATGATACTTGATTATGCTATCACCCGTATTTATCTATATTTATCTTGTGACCTCTGCCTATTATGAGTAGAGTAGATGACATTGGTAATATCACTTATTCATTGTATATACTTTCTTATCAATATAATAGATAGAGTTTATAACGATGCTTTCCCCAATTGGTATAAATATAAATCGACAACCCGGTAGAACTCTCCTAGGTAAAATGCTACAATGGTATAATTATCCGTCCGCTTGCAGAATCTATTTTAATTTATATATATATCTCTGCCTAGTCATATTAAATAATACAGTAAATCTATATTTGCTTCTTAGCATTACAATTAAGGATGACAACTTAATTCATGCATAGGAATGCTAGTGATAAAGAAGTGGCTAGTTCTTTGATGACAAGTTAATTTAAATACCATGCATTTCTAATCTCGTTAATTCGTAGCGACGTTAGAAGTGCCAACAAGCATTTTTGGTACCGTTGCCGGGGAAGGCACAATAAACTTAGAAAATATTGATAACATATATACAACATGGATAAAGTTCTGCGTGGGAAAAATTGTAAGTTTCCAACAACAACATGATGAATCATTCACCAAGCAGGGAAAGATTCCAGAACTACATAGAAGACTGTCCTCATCATGGGATAGAGGAGTGACTATTAATGCAGACTTTCTACCACGGGCTTATCTCTAGCACCCGTGAGTCTATTGATGCTGCAGCTGGGGGAGCTTTCCTATCACTTAAGCTCTCAGATGCTAAAGCACTCGTTGAGAAGATGGCCTCAAATTCAAGCTGTAATGAAGAACGTACTCGGCCCGCAAGAAAAAGGAGGAGGAATCCATCATCTTAAGAAAACTGACATGGCCACTGTCAAGCTAGACCTCATTATGAAGAAGCTCGATATAGAGAAGAAGGAAGTCATGCACATCAATGATTCTTATATGACATGTGAAGAATGTGGAGACTATGGGCACTCGGTTATCAGCTGCCTTACACTACAAGAGGATGTGAACTTCATCAACAACAACACTACTATCGTCCTTAACAAAACCAAGGGTGGAATCAGCAACCTCGATAAGGTAATTACCAAGGTAACAACCAAGATAATAATTTTAATAATTACAATCTTCCACCTTTAAGAGATTTAGTTGCTAATCAATCTAAATTGTTAGATCAAATGACTAGAAAGATAGCTTCAAATGATAAAGCATTAGAAAACATAAATACTAGATTGGACACCTTTGCTTCTGCTATAAAGAATTAGCACAGCTTTAATAAAATGTTAGAATCACAATTAGCTCAACTAGCTGCTGCTCTTTGTTCCTCCATTCGAGAAAGGTAAGATCCCGGGCCAACCGGAAGATTTAGAAACCGCTAATCTTGTTGATATTCACAATGCAACCCAATACCATATTGAGCCTGCAGATGTACAGTGGATTGATCACTCTCTACCTGAGAAGATGAGAGACCCTGGAAGGCCTGTCATTCCTATCGCTATAGGATGTCATAGCTTCCCGGAGGCTATCTGCGATTTCGGTGCTAGTGTCAACATTATGCCCAAGGTAATCTATGAGAAAATATTAAATGATCCCCTGTTGTACACAAATATGCGTTTACTGACTAGCGGTCGTCCCATTTGCTACCCCGAGGGAGTACTAGAAGAAGTTGTCATTAGAGTGGGACAATCATACGTCCCAGTTGATTTCGTGGTCATGGAGACAGGGAGTAGATGAGAAGGCATCCATAATTTTAGGCAGACCATTCTTATGCACGATAAAAGCCATCATCTATGCGGAGTACGCCAAGATCGTCCTATCCATTAAGGACAAGAAAGAAAGATTCACATTCAAGAACCGCGTCCTGAAAGCTCCTGCAGCCCCGAAGCAATTCCATCAACAAGAAGAGCAACTACAGCAGTCAGTGCGGAAGAAAAGAAATAATAGAAGCAATAGAAGATGGAGAGAGATCAAGCATGCACCTGAAGAAACTACTCAACTAATCACTGCTCTCAATACAGAAAATGATCATATGCTACCCAAGCCATTTCCAACAAAGAGAGGTGATCCAGGTATACCAATTATTGAATGCACGATCAAAGACACCACCTTCGGCAACACCATCTGCGACACCGGATCAGCCTGCAACGTAATGTCAAAACAGGTGTATGATGATTTATTTGATAATTTACCTCTATTCCCAACATTTATTCGGTTGCGAGATGGCGGATCAATCACCGAGGTTCCCCGAAGGAGTGGTCAAGGATGTCATGGTAAGAATTCAAGGGCAATATATACCGCAGATTTTCTAGTTCTTGATATGCAGGGAGACGATGAATCCCCGATTCTTTTGGGAAGACCATTTCTCTACACCGCCAACGCGAACATCTACATCGGTTCCGGACAGATCCACTTCAACTTGCCCACTGGAAAGGTACGCTGTCAATTTAGAACATTTGTTAACCAGGAACAGATCAGAAAGCAACACGACAGGAGAAGACGCCAAGGCCACAGTCAGGCTGTCCAGCCTCACTGTAGCTGAAAAGAATTTTCTGGAAAGATTGTGAAGTATGAAGACTGCTACAAGGAGCAAGAAGAGAACATACAAGCACCACACTGGAGTGAGTGGGAAGCAGAAGCTGAAAGAATGGACCAAGTCGCCAAGGCAGAAAAAGAAGAAATTCTAGCACATCTAGAAAAGTGAGAGAAGAAAAAACAAAGCTGAAGAACTGGAGCTAGAAGAGAGAGAAGCCGAAGAAACAGAAAAGAGATGGAAGGAGAAAGAAGAAGCACGTGCTGCACCACCACGAGACGGAGAGTTGACTGAGGTGACCTCAGACAATGAACCCACTGAGTAAGTATTCTCCTCTATCTAAGTCCTATCGGTAGACTTTAAATTCTGTACCCTAGCCATAAGTTTAGAATGGTAGTTATCTACTTAAGTTCACTAGTAAATTTACTTTAATATATAGTAGCATAATTATGTTTGCACATTAAAAAAAAACACATTCATCATATTATTTATTACATCACAAAATTCATAAGCCCCATGTGATTAAACTTATGGTATCCCCGTAGGAATATTCACTGTGGTGGCATAAAAATAAAAATAATAAAAATAGCATTCATATTTAATTCCTGCATCATAAACAGAAAATTCAAAAAGAGAGAAAAATGAAATCCTGCTAAAAATCGGGGCAATTTGCTCATAAAGAAGATCAATTACTCTTTGGCTGACCGCTAACCCAGTTTTAAATTCGAGCCTCGAGTTTTGGTTTCCCTTTTTATGGAGTATATTCATGCAGGAACAACATCGTGACAAGGAGAGAGTCTCGTCGGTGGCAACCACCAAGTGCAAGCTCTTGGCTGGCTCGCTCAAAGAACATCTACACCAAGTATTACAAACATCCAGCTTGGGGGAGGAGCATTCCCTAGTTATCGTGACTACACCTAGGCGATTATTAAGTTTACCTTATATATATTCATAAAATACCAAAAATATGTGGACACATGAAGGTCCACGGATGTTATAGAGTCTTTTGTTAGGTTGTTAATTCAAAACGATAAAAAAATATATACATAATTATTCAAAAACCAAAAAAAATTTAGTTATAGTATATTTAGGTCAGTCTAAACTAGAGTTAATTAAAAACTTGATGAACATTAAAAATTTATTTTGGAGATGATGGATAGTTGCTCTGTTGTCATCCTTGCCAAGCACCTAGTTGCCAAACTTAAATCTTTCTGAGTTTTAAACACTGCTATTTTGATTGTAGAATTTACTCTGAACCTGAACTGTGGAGGCATAAGTTTGTGCTGAGTCTAGGTGGTTGATCGATATGATTCATGAAGGTTGAGCCACTATTTATCTTATTCCTAGCATTACTAAGTTCTGGAGGTTTATTTTGAAAATTTAAAATCTACATGATGAGCTCTTGTATGACAAAATATGAATTCCTACCAAAGCCGAAAATAATATTCTTAGAAGATAGGAAGCTTTTTTCACATTTAAGTTTATGCGCTTTGCATTGAGTTCAGTCAACCTATGTTGTATACCTTATGAGAGTCTTGTCATGCTTTTAAAACCAAGATCACTTACACACTCCAGTCCACATATGCATTATTCCTACCCTAGGAGTAAGCGCACTCATTCACATATTTTTCATCCATGTTCATCACTAAAATATTTCTCTCCTACACTGGGAGAAAACACCAAAAATATACACCCTATAGGAAAACCCCTGTCTTTAATACTCTAAGTCCTGACTGTATCTCTCTAATTGGTTATTATATTCAAGGGATGCATGTGGCCATGCAAAAGATTATAAAAAATGAGAGAGAAGAAGGGAGTAAAATGGACAAATGTCCCAACAATTTAAGCAACGGGTAAAAGATGTCCGCCTCCCTGATTTAAAATAATAAAGATGACCCATATTTTTTCTGAGAAAAGTTTCAAGAGAGTTATCTCCAAAGAGCAAAAGTAGAATTCGAATTAGCCACAAATACCATATATACACCTATCCACCATATTCCATACACATATGCCTCGATTCTCTGTGGATCCATTAGTTGACTTTACAATATATGCATTGCAAGTATGCCTACCCTTGTTATTGCCGACCCTATGAGCTCTACCATATATATATCCTTAGGCTGTAGGAGGCATAACATCATAAATGCCTTAAGGGAGAACCATAAATACCACATACATTGAGAGACTTAAGGGTGTCATACAATTAAGCTCTGAGTTTTATTGTAAAAACTTATAAAAACTCTAGAATATTAGCACTGCAAAGAATTCAAGATATAGCACTTGATTTGATTGTTCTATCTTTTGATTGCTCAAGACTTATGCAAAAGCTGTAAAGCCCTATAATTAAGGGTAGAATGAGTAAGTTTGAAGGTTAGAACATATACTGTTTAATCCGGAGGAATATCTTTGTTTAAAAGCATGTGTACTTGGAAAGATTAACAACAATGTAGCAACTCCCCGATCCAAATATAATAAAAATTAGGCTTAGTTTGTTTGCCAAGGGACCGCAAAGGTAAGCTTAGGGGAAGTTGTTGACGGTGGATAACGTCAACATTCATTAGAACTTTAGACACAAGAGAATACATAAAAACACACTAGTCTAGGGTTTTAACTGATAATTTCCATGAGTTTTACATATTCTATATTTTCTAGGGATTATTCTAGAAAAGCTGAAAAGACGGATTCAAGTGCAAAATAAACATGAAACTTATCTGCCACGGGAAATATCACGATTGGACTCGGATAGACTCGGAAGACACCGAAGAAAATGGGGGGGGCCGGGCCGCCCGTGTGGGGCGGTCGGCCCCATCACGGGGCCGGGCGGCGCCCCCTGCTAGGGTTTGCCCCCTCCTTCTGGAAGCTTCCTCCACCGCCTCTCCTGATGCATCTCGGCCCTTGGTTAAGTCGGTTTGATCCTGCGGCGCACGTTCATCCCACCGGACTATAAATATATGGGTAGACCCCCCTGGAGAGAGCCAATTCATTATTCATCAAAGGCCTCAAGCCATCAAGTATCAAGAAGCCTTCAAGTTCATCAAGAGCCTTCTAGTTCATAGTTCTAGTTAGTTAGATTAGAAGTAGAGGAGATCTAGTTCTTCATCGGGATCTAGAGCCCCGTGCATCCTGTCTGGAGCGCAGGAGTTCGGTATAGTTCTAGTTCTTTCTTTCTTATTGTATTCATTATTCAGATTAAGAAGACATTATTCTTAATAGTTCATATGTTCTTAATTGCAATAGTCATTGTCTACTTTGATTATATGTCTAGTTTAGTTAGTTTGATCTTATTGAATTCATGTAATTGCTCGTATAGCATTTATCCAAGTGTACAATGGGTAAATGATAGACAATATGTAGACGTGGTGTCTAGATATCTTGTTTGTCTGCGAGTGCACCCTGACATGCCGGGACGTGTGGTAGTCCGCGTAGGTGACAGCTACGTTGGTTCCTCTGTAGTCCACCCTCCGTGTGTAGGACAGCAGGGCACGGTCGCGAAGTTGGATAATGACTCTGTTTCACATCCTTCCTAGTTGATGCCCCCTTGCATGTGATCATGATATAGGGTTGACTTAGCGATGATTACTAGATGTAATTGCACTAATTAGAGTTATTCATTGATGTAGTTATAGAATTACCATAGACAATTAACTCCTTAGTTTATCCATTGGCTAACTATGATTATGACTAGACAATGCTCTGATGATTATCTATATAATTATGATGCTTGATTATGCTATCACCCGTATTTATCTATATTTATCTTGTGACCTCTGCCTATTATGAGTAGAGTAGATGACATTGGTAATATCACTTATTTATTGTATATATTTTCTTATCAATATAATAGATAGAGTTTATAATGAAGCTTTCCAGTGGTATAAATATAAATCGACAACCTGGTAGAACTCTCCTAGGTAAAATGCTACAATGGTATAATTATCTGTCCGCTTGCAGAATCTATTTTAGTTTATATACATATCTCTGCTAGTCATATTAAATAATACATGTAAATCTATATTTGCTTCTTAGCATTACAATTAAGGATGACAACTTAATTCATGCATAGGAATGCTAATGATAAAGAAGTGGCTAGTTACTAATGATAAGTTAATTTAAATACCATGCATTTCTAATCTCGTTAATTCGTAGCGACGTTAGAAGTGCCAACAAGAACTCTCTCCCCCTTCTGGAATGTTCTTCCACCGCCTTTGAGGATTCATCTTAGCCCTACGTAAAGTCGGTTTGATCAAACGGCTGTCGTGCATCCCACCGGGCTATATAAGCGGAGCCAGACCTCCCCCTGGAAACCCTAGCTAATTCATTTATTCATTCATTCCATCTCGAGATATTTGGTGATCAAGTCATTTAGAGCTTCAAGTTCTAGTTTCACATAGCCTTCTAGTTCATAGTTTAGCCTAGTTAGATCTAGAGTAGAGGAAGTCAAGTTCTTCATCGATCTTGGATTCCCGACGTTGTCAAGAAGAGAAGAGTCTGGTATAGTTCTTAAGCTTTTCTTTCTTATTGTAATATCTGCGTTTGTACGATCATTACTAGCAACATTATTCTTCATTATTATGTTCTTGATTGCATTGTTCATTGTCTACTTTAATATGTCTAGTATAGTTAGTTTGCTATTATATTCATGCACTGGTTCGTATAGCGCTCATCTATTCAATTGCATGGTGAATGGTAGGCAATATGTAGACGTGGTGTCTAGATGCTTTGCTTATCTACGAGTATCCCCAGTCGTGCCAGGTAGTGAGGTAGATCATAGGTTTGACAGACCCATTGAGTCCTTTGTAGGCCTTCCCCCCGTACGGTGGATTGGTAGAGTGGGATTGTCAGGTTAAGAGGAGGTTCCTGTACTCATCTTCTCCTGTACATTGCTCGGATGTGTTAGGGAACTATAGTAGTATAACTTAGCCATGATTGTTAGATATACTTACACTAAATGAAGTAGCTTTGACTGTAGCTTGAATACTTAGGAGTTATTTCTCTATTACCTGATTAGACAAATGCAGACATGATTAGAGTGCTATGATGGGATTAGTATTATTAGGAGATGATTTATCATATTGATCATATTGACATTGGCTACATCTCTTATTCACTGCATATATAAGTGTTATCAATACTATAGAGTAGCTTCTTAGCAATGCCTTCCCAGTGGTAGAATATAAATGACAACTGGTAATACTCTAGGTAAAATGCTACAATGGTATAATTATCTGTCCGCTTGTAGAATTATTCTTAGTTTATATTTATCTTTATTTATTTCTGCCTAGTCACATAAAATGATAAGATTTAGTACCAGAGTTTATTCCTAGCTTTACAATTAGGGATGACAACCTAGTTTCACAGTTAGGAGTAAGGGTAAAGAGGCTAGTGGCTAGTTGCTAAAGGCAAGTTAATTAATACCAATATTTCTAGTGTCATTGCGTGGGATAAGAATTTAGGTTTTATTGCAGTGACGTTAGAAATGCCAACAAGCATTTTTGGCGCCGTTGCCGGAGAAGGCTAATAAACTTAGGAAAAGTATTGATAACCATATGCACCACAATAAGATCGATCACCTAATGGGCCTCTAACTCAAACAGGCTTATCCTTGTTTTGTCTACTTGTGTATCTTATGCAGGGTAATGAATGAATGAATGGTTTTTGATCTCCCGGACAATTACACTAAAGATCCAGAGAAACTCTTAAGAAGAAGGAAGTTTGCAAGAACGAGGGACATTTTTGAATCACCATCAAGGACACCCTCCACTAAAACTTGTTTTTCACAGGAGCAAGCTCCATCATCCGAAGGAGAAGAATCAGAAGGATTAGAAGTTAACTTGACACCAGTTTTTCAAGCCATGGCTGAGAAGACACTACGTGAATTCTCCGCTCCAACAACCGCCAACATCCATACTGGACCTAATGTCGATATTAGAAACAATGGATTTGAGCTCAAGCCTGCGCTTATTACCATGGTGCAAGCTAATCAGTTTTGTGGAAAGGGACATGAAGATGCAAGTGCACACTTACAACACTTTCTGGAGATATGCAGCACCTTCAAGATCAAAGATGTACCAAAGGATGCTATCTTACTTCGCCTATTTCCATTTTTGCTGCTAGAAAAAGCCAAACAGTGGTTTTATAACAACAAGGCAACCAACATTACATGGGACAAATGCTCTACTACTTTCCTGGCCAGATTCTTTCCAACAGGCAAGATCACTGCACTACGTGGGAAGATCTCAAGCTTTCAACAGCAACATGATGAATCGTTCGCCGAGAAATGGGAACGCTTTCAAGATTACATCGCAGAATGCCCTCATCATGGAATGGAGGATTGGCTACTTATGCAGACTTTCTATCATGGGCTAGTCTCTAGCACTCGTGAGTCCATGGATGCTGCAGCTGGAGGAGCTTTCCTATCACTTAAGCTCGCCGATGCAACAGCACTCATTGACAAGATGGCCTCAAATCAAAGCTGGAATGAAGAACGCACTCAACCTCGTAAGAGAGGGGAAGGCACTCATCATCTCAAGAAAGTCGATACATGCACTGAAAAGCTAGACCTCATCTTGAAGAAGCTCGAAGATAGAGACACTGAAAAGAGAGAAGTCATGCACATCAATGGCTCCTACATGAATTGTGAAGAATGTGGAAACACAGGACACTCAGCAGTCAACTATCCTGAAATCCAAGAGATCGTGAATTATATCAACAATAACACCAACTATCGTCCTCAACAAGGTCAAGGATGGAATCAATTAAATCAAGGATGGAATCAAAGAACCACGACAAGGTAATTTCCAAGGTAACAATAATTACAGCAATTATAATTTACCACCTTTACGAGATCTAGTTGTTTGGTCAATCTAAACTGCTAGACCAAATGTTTAAAAAGGTAACTTTGAATGATAAAGCTTTAGAAAATATAAACACTAGATCGGTACCTTTGCTTCGCTTATTAAGAATCAACACAGCTTTCAATAAAATGTTAGAATCACAATTAGCTCAATTAGCATTTCTTTGTTCCTCCAATAGAAAAAGGTAAGGCTCGGGCCAATTAGAAGATTTAGAAACCGCAAATCTTATCGATATTCACAATGCAGGTCATTACTACACTCAACCAGCGGATGTGCAGTGGGTTGACCACTTACTCTCTGAGAAGAAAGGAGATCCTGGAAGGCCTGTTATTCCTATTTCCATAGGATGTCACACCTTTCCAGAGGCTATCTGTGATTTCGGCGCAAGTGTCAACATTATGCCTAAGGTAATTTATAAAAAGATTCTAGGAGATCCTTTGTTGTACACAACCATGCGGTTGCAGCTTGTAGATCAGTCCATTTGCTACACCGAAGGAGTTTTAGAAGAAGCTATTGTTCGAGTGGGACAATCCTATGTTTCCGTTGACTTTGTAGTCATGGAGACTGGAGGAGATGAAAGAGCACCCATCATATTGGGCCGACCATTCTTATGCACAACTAAAGCCATCATCTATGCGGAGCATGCCAAGATTGTGTTTTCCATCAAGAGCAAAAAGGAGAAGTTCTCATTCAAGAACCGTATCCTCACAACCCCCGCATTCCCACAGAAGCCTTATGAGCAAGCCCAACAACCAGCTGAGCCCAAGAAGAAGAAAAATAATAGAAGAAGGAGGAAGAGTGAGCTCAGTTAAATTCCAGAAGAGACGGTTCAACTAATCAATTCGATTAACACCGAATATGACCACCTGTTAGCACCACCATACATTGTCAAAAGAGAAGACATAGGAGTCCCGACTATTGAACGCACAATTAAGAAAATGGTTTTTCCGAAGACCTTTTGTGACACTGGATCAGGGGTCAACGTCATGTCAAAGGTAGCGTACAATTATTTATTTGGTGATGAACCGTTATACCCAACCTATATACAGCTGCAGATGGCGGACCTATCAACAAGATTCCCAGAAGACATAGTAAAGAACGTCGCGGTAAAAATTAAAGATTATTATATACCTGCAGATTTCTTGGTTCTTGACATGCAGGAAGATGACGATACACCTATCATTTTGGGAAGACCTTTCCTCAACACCGCCAATGCAATCATCTACATGAGATCCAGACAAGTTCACTTCCACCTCCCCGTGGGAAAGGTACGTTGCGACTTCAATAGTTACACTGACAATAATTCGCCCCAGAAGATTCGAAATAGGAGACGCCGATCTCGCCATAGAGCGAATTTACTCTCAAAGAAGGAAGGAGAAGACTATACTAGTGAAGCTACAAGGTACGAGGATCAAATCACTAAACAAGAAGCAATAGAACCTCGCTGGAGCGAGTGGGACAAAGAAGCTGAGAGAATGGAGCAAATTGCTAAGCAAGAAACAAGAGAAATACAAGAACAAAATCAAAGATGGTTGGAAGAGAATAAAGAGACATCATTGCAAGATGGAGAACTGTCTGAGGCTTCCTCAGACAACGAATCCTACAAGTAAGTACTCTTTCCAACCTAGTCTTGTCGGTAGACTTTAAATTCCGCACCCATGCCATAAAGTAATAATGGTAGTTATCTAATTACTTTAGTACATTCATTCTTTTGCATGTTTAAAAAGAAGATAAAAATCTCTTATTGCTTTATTATAAAACTTTAAAAAGCTCCAAGGGATTAGACTTATGGTTTACCCCGTAAGAATATTCACTATGGTAGCACAAAAATAAATTTTTATTTCTTTTCATTATAAATAGAAAAGCACAAAAAAATAAAAATCATGCTACACATTCATATCTGCTCATAAAGATAATCAATTACTCATCTGGCTGACCGCTAACCCATTATCATATTCGAGCCTCGAGTTTTGGTTTTCTTGTTGGAGTATATATTTGTAGGATTATATAAAAGAGTGAGACAAGACAGTGGGTCACTACTCTAAAAGATTATTCAAGTGAAATATTGCGAACATCTAGCTTGGGGGAGGAGCATCCTCTAGTTATCAGGTAACTATACCTATGCGATTTATCGAGTCTGTCTTATAGTTATAAAATACCAAAAAAAATATGTGGGCACATGAAAGTCCACGTCTGTTGAGTCTTTTAAGAGTCTTTAATTAAATAAAATTTAAAAAGCAATAAAAAGAAGTCTTAGTTAATGAGAGTGTGTCTAGAGTCAACTATGAACTAGGAGTTTTTGTTTTGAAAATGATGAATAGTTGCTCTGTTAGAATTCTTCCAAGTACCTAGTTTTTAACCTTGAGTTCTCCTAAGTTTTGGATATGATTGCTTTAACTTGATAATTTACTCTGAATCTGAAACTTGTGGAGTAATATGCTTAAGCTAAGTCTAGGTGATTGACGGATATGATATTAGAGAGTTTGAGCTGCTATTTATCTTATTCTTAACGAAGCTAAATTCTGGAGATTTATCTTTTGAAAATTTCAAACCCTTATATGATGAGCTCTTGTATGATAAAATTGAATTCCTACCAAAGCCATATATGATACATATTTAGATTAGAAAACCTTTGCTCATTTATACTACTTGCTTTCCATTGAGTTTAGTCAACCTTTATCGTATACTTAAGAGAGTCTTGTCATACTTTTAAAATCAAGATCACTCACACACTCCATCCACATATGCATTACTCTCACCCTAAGAGTAGACGCAACCATTTTTCACTTTTATCCATTTCCACCTCAAAAATGTTTTGCTCCTACTCTGGGAGAAAACACCCAAAAATATATAATAACCCCTAGGACAGCCTTTATTTATCTGCTCTAAGTTCTTTATTGTTATTTGTTCAATCAATTATTGTATCTAAGGATGCATGTGGCTAAAAAAAAGAAGAAGAAGAAAGAGAAGAAAAGGGGAGTAAAAGATGGACAAGTGTCCTAGCATCAAAATAATGGGTACTCAGATGCCCGCCTCCCAACGAAAAAAAAAGAGAAGAACAAAGATAGCCCATGTTTTCCTGAAAAAATCTTATACATCTAAGAAAGAAGAGAGATTTATTCTGAAGAGCAAAAGTAGAATTAGAATTAGCCACCACATATACACCTATCCACCATATTCCACACACATGCATATCTTGGTTTGATTGTATGTCTCGATTCTCTATAGATCCATTGTTTGACTTTACAATATATGAATTACAAGTATGCTTATCCTTGTTAAATGCCACTCCTATAAACTCCACTATAATCCTTAGAATTAGGAAGGCATGACATCATGAATGCCTCAGTGAGATCCACAAATACCACATACTTTGAGAGACCGAGGGTGTCATACAATTAAGCTCGAGTTTTATTGCGAAAAACTTGCAAAAACTCGAACATTAGTTGAGTAAAAGAATTGGAGACATAGTGCTTAACTTGATTATTCTGTCTCTCAATTACTAAAGACCCACGTGAACGTTAAAAGCTCTACAGTTAAAGGTAATATGGGTGAGTTTGAGAGTTAGAGCAATTTTGTTTAATCCAGAGGAAATTTCTGTTTGAGAGCATGTGTACTTGTCAGAATAAAAGCATTGTAGCAACTCCTGATCCAACTCTAGGTTTTGCTAAGGGACTAGCAAAAGGTAAACTTGGGGAAGTTGTTGACGGTGGATAGCGTCAACATTTTATATATCGAAAGACATGAAACACACATCAATATCTAGAAGGCTAGGGGTTTATCTAACAATTTCCACGAGTTTTGATGATTTATCAATTTTCAGGGACTGAACCAGAAAACACCGAAAAAGGTGCATAACTACAAATCTATATCACGGAATTATCCAAAACTCAGGAATACACCAAACTACTCTAGAAGGATCCAGAAGACACCGGAGCGAAGGAGAGGCGAGGCCACCTCTAGGTGGGGCCGGCCGGCCCTACCTGCCAGGCTGGCCGGCCTCCCATGAGGAGAACTCTCTCTCTCCTTCTAGAATGTTCTTTCACCGCCTTTGAGGATTCATCTTAGCCCTACGTGAAGTCGGTTTGATCAAACGGCTGTCGTGCATCCCACCGGGCTATATAAGCGGAGCCAGACCTCCCCTAAAAACCCTAGCTAATTCATTCATTCATTCCATCTCGAGATATTTGGTGATCAAGTCATTTAGAGCTTCAAGTTCTAGTTCCACATAGCCTTCTAGTTCATAGTTTAGCCTAGTTAGATCTAGAGTAGAGGAAGCCAAGTTCTTCATCGATCTTGGATTCCCGACGTTGTCAAGAAGAGAAGAGTCTGGTATAGTTTTTAAGCGTTTCTTTCTTATTGTAATATCTGTGTTTGTACGATCATTACTAGCAACATTATTTTTTATTATTATGTTCTTGATTGCATTGTTCATTGTCTACTTTAATATGTCTAGTATAATTAGTTTTCTATTATATTCATGCACTAGTTCGTATAGCGCTCATCTATTCAATTGTATGGTGAGTGGTAGGCAATATGTAGACGTGGTGTCTAGATGCTTTGCTTATCTGCGAGTATCCCCAGTCGTGCCGGGTAGTGAGGTGGATCATGGGTTTGATAGACCCATTGAGTCCTTTGTAGGCCTTCCCCCGTACGGTGGATTGGTAGAGTGGGATTGTCAGGTTAAGAGGAGGTTCCTGTACTCATCTTCTCCTGTATAATGCTCCGATGTGTTAGGGAACTATAGTAGTATAACTTAGCCATGATTGTTAGACATACTTGCACTAAATGAAGTAGCTTTGACTGTAGCTTGAATACTTAGGAGTTATTTCTCTGTTACCTGATTAGACAAATGCTGACATGATTAGAGTGCTATGATGGGATTAGTATTATTAGGAGATGATTTATCATATTGATCATATTTATCATTTTTATCATATTTATCAGTTATCTATTATTTATCTTGTGACACCTTCCTGTTATTGAGGAGAGAGTTGACATTGGCTATATCTCTTATTCACTTTGCATATATAAGTGTTATCAATACTATAGAGTAGCTTCTTAGCAATGCCTTTCCAAAGGTAGAATATAAATGACAACCTGGTAATACTCTAGGTAAAATGCTACAATGGTATAATTAATCCGTCCGCTTGCGTAATCATTCTTAGTTTATATTTATCTTTATTTATTTCTGCCTAGTCACATAAAATGATAAGATTTAGTACCAGAGTTTATTCCTAGCTTTACAATTAGGGATGACAAACTAGTTTCACAGTTAGGAGTAAGGGTAAAGAGACTAGTGGCTAGTTGCTAAAGGCAAGTTAATTAATACCAATATTTCTAGTATCATTGCGTGGGATAAGAATTTGGGTTTTATTGCAGTGACGTTAGAAATGCCAACAATGATGTTATGCCTTTCTACAACTAAGGATCATAGTGGAACTTATAGGAGTGGCAATAACAAGGATGAGCATACTTGCAATTCATATGTTGTAAAGTCAAACAATGGATCCACAGAGAATCGAGGCATACAAATAAGATGTGCATTTGTATGGAATATGGTGGATAGATGTATATATGGTATTTAGTGGCTAATCCTAATTCTACTTTTGCTCTTTAAAGATAACTCCCTCCTTTAAAACTTAGAACTCTTCGCGGGAAAATATGGGCTATCTTTATTCTCTTTTTCTTTATACTCTGGGAGGCGGGCATCTATGCACCCATTGTTTTAATTGCTAGGACACTTGTCCATCTTTTACTCCCCTTTTTCTTTCTCTTTTTTTTCTTTTTTTTCAATACTTTTTCATAGCCACATGTATCCTTTGAATATAAATAATTGGAGAGATAATGATAAGAACTTAGAGCAATTAAATGGGGGTTGTCCTACAGGGTATATTTTTAGGTGTTTTACTTCCAGTGTAGGAGAAAAACAATTTTAAGGTGGATCTGAATGAAAGTAGAAATGACTGCGCTTACGTCCCAGAGTAAGAGTAATGCATATGTGGGTGGAGTGCGTAAGTGATCTTGATTTTAAAAAGCATGACAAGGCTCTCATAAGGTATACAACAAAGGTTGACTAAACTCAATGCAAAGCAAGTAGCATGAATGCGCAAAGGTTTTCTTAATTCTTAATATATCATATATGGCTTTGGTAGGAATTTAAACTTTATCATACAAGAGCTCATCATGTAAGGTTTTTGGGTTTTCAAAATAAATCTCTAGAACTTAGTAATGGTAGGAATAAGATAAATAGCAGCTTAAACCTTTATGTATCATATCAATTAATTACCTAGACTTAGCTCAAACATATGCCTCCACAAATTTCAGGTTCAGAGTAAATTCTTATATCAAAGTAGTCATGTCTAAAACTCAGAAGAATTCATTGTTAAAAACTAGGCACTTAAAAGGAATTACTGTAGAGCAACTATTCATCATCTCCAAGATAAAATTTTAATGTTCTTCAGTTTTTATTTGACTCTAGACACATTCTATGATCACACCTTAATAAATGGCTAAATATATTTGTTTGGTTTTAATTTGTTATTCATCTTTTTATTTCTATTGGACTCACAAGACTCTAAAGACATGGACCTTCATGTGCTCATATATTTTTAGTATTTTTCTAAATTTTTCTATGATACTATTGTGAACCTTCATGTGCTCACATATTTTTGGTATTTTATGACTATATAAAATAGACTCGATAATCACCTAGGTATAGTTACCTGATAACTAGGGGATGCTCCTCCCCCAAGCTAGATGTTTGCAATACTTGGTGTTGATGATCTTTAGAGTGAGCTAACCAGCAGCGTCCTGGTGAGTGCCACTAATAGACTCTCTTCTTGTCATAATGTTGTTCCCCGTATAATTACACTCCAACAAGAAAACCAAAACTCGAGGCTCGAATTTAATAAGAGGTTAGCGATCAGCCAATAAGCAATTAATTATTCTTATGAGTTGATTTCAGACTGACAAGTTTTAGCAGGATTCTCTTTTTTAGGATTTTCTAGCTTAATTATGCAGAAATTAAATATGTGTGCATGATGTATAGTTATATTTTTATGCCACCATAGAGAATATTTATTCTTATGGGGTTGAGGCTTTTTATAATGCAAGAAAGTAAATATAGGATCTATTATTATTTTTTATGCCACCACAAAGAATATTCCTATAGGGTTACCACAAGTTTATTTACGTGGGACTTTTAATATTTTATGATGCAGTAAATGAAGCAATAAAGATTTTTATTTTATTTTATTTTATTTTTAATATTTATGAAGATGAATATGTTAAAGTAAATTTATTAATGTAGACAGAAATACTAATTAATTAGATAACTACCATATTACCTTATGGCAAGGGTACGAAATTTAAAGTCTACCGATAGGTCTTCTTCTTTCACTCTTGTGTATCTCTCTATCTTGAGAGATGGAGGTCTTAATGGTTGCATACCTCTAGTGATGATGATGTCACTTTTGTTCTTTAGTTTGGCCCATAGGTTAAAGTAGAGCTTTAATAGTAGCTGGCAAGTTCTTGCTCAGTGTGCATGTTCACAGAACTTTCACTTGTAGAATTAATAAACTTTGCTCGATGCGTTGTCCTGTTTGCAAAACCAAGGCCGAGGTCAAGTGTATGGGCTCTGCTGGTGGAAAAACACCAACAGAACCAAATTTATCCCTTTTTTATTTTTTCTCTATCCTTAGGCACTTTGAACAAGATAAAGTTGGTGTTACATCATTTGTTTATTTATGACATGAGTGGTAAGATTAAAAGATTAAGCATTGAATGTTGCATTTAAGTTCACATGGCAGAAAAGAATGAAAATGCTTAACCAATAGAAGAATTGTCTATCTCTATATAAATTTTCATATAAATGTGACTATCATCTTCCCAAGATCGAATATAATATTTTAGCTTGGTTGGTTAAGACTGAGATTAAGAGAACGGTGCCATGAATAACTTTAAAGAACAAAGCATGTTGAGTTAATTAGATTAATCAATTTAAATTATAACTCTAACATGTTTGTGTATTTATGTGCACCAAGATCAAGAGAAGAGCAAAGGACCACTTACCTTAGGATATTACCTTCATTATTAGAGCGTGACGGCACTAAGTTATGAAGGGTAAATGACTGGTGGTCCTTTCTCTTGCATCTTGAGTTGTTCATGGACATCTTGTCTCCTCTGTTGCACTTATTCTTTTGCCATCTTTTGCTTCTTTGATCTTTTGACTCTTTTCACTCCAGTCATTATTATGCCTGCAACAGATTAGTGGACAACATATACCCGAAAAGAGTATATAACTTTTAAACACAGGTTGCTTGTCCAAGATTTTATTTTATTCTGTCTATGCTAATGAAAAGATAGTATTGATATTATTTTAGCACAGATCATGTTTTATATAGACATGGCTTGAGGCAAAGTAACTTGCAGTAGAAGATAAAGTGAATGAATCATTAATACTCACAGTTCTATCATTTATGATGAATGAGCTATGTCTTCTTTTTCAAGCATGTGCCCTGTCTCATCTCGAATTCGAATTTATCTCATGACTTACCCAAATTAATTTTAAAAGTTTTTTGCAGGGGTTAGCCTAATAAAAATATCTAATGTCTACTACAACAATTTTTAGTTCAATAACGAAGCTCAACTCTATGTTTAGTTAAGGAAGGCTATTTAACCTAAGCACCACGCTTAATTCAAAAAAAGCCTTTGGAAGTATGTGCAGTATTTTCAAACCAAATATTACTATAGCAAACAAAGGTAATATGAAAATATTTATAGAGATTTATTCATGTAGAGATGAAAAGGTAAATAATTGAACATGAATTAAAAAGTAGATACAACCAATATTAGCAACATAGGATTTTCTAAATAAGTTCATTCCTGCAAGCTTGAATTTTGCAAGACAGATTTAAATTTGGATGGATATAATTAATATTGCATGATAATTGGTTGGACATATCTGTTGCTGCCACTAGTCATTTTTTTCACTTCAAACCTGAAATGGTTAGTGATAAAAAACGTCCAAAGGAACATTTTCATGAATTCACAAGGGCATTATAGCTATGCTATTTTTTTTTTCAAGAGTGGTTATTTTAGAACACAAGGTTATTCTTGGAAAACCTTCTAATTATTGTATGTTGAGTTTGTGCGGCGGTTTCCTCTAGAACACTAGCCTTTGTGCGCCTATATCAAGATTACAACGAGATCTATAATATTTATGATAAACATATGTATCTACAACCACCCTTTTAATGATTTTATGAACAGGTATAAAGAGGGGTTGAAGATCTCATGTGTGGTAATATTAGAGAGACCAAAAGATTCAGGAGATTTCTCATATGACCATGGATTCGATGAAATGTTTATGAGATAATTTCCATGCTCATCAATGTGATTTTCCTTTTTAAACTCCAAGGGTGTTTCTTCATGGATGTCTATAGGCAACAAGTTTGCCTCTATCATTTCATGCCTATGACATTTATTGGATGTTTTATTTTCTAGAATTTCCTATGAATTGATATCCCTAAGGTTGGTCTCTAAAGCTTTCTCTAAACTTGGGTGAGTTCTGTTTATTAAAGAAATTGATTTAAGCTCACCATTTGAATTTAAACCAAGTTTAGATGCTAGTACTAAAGCTTCGTCCTCTTCCATCCATTCTTTTACAATAGCATATGTATTTCTGGTATGTTCTATACATTCCTGCCATTGTCGTTGATTTTCTTGGGCATTCCTATGACTTTTATTCTTGAGATGTCTTGATAGATTTCTAGGGTCATTATAAAGTTTAGTAGAAAGAGCATAAAAAGATTCATTGGGGTCAAGGATGGGTTTAGAGATGGGTTCAGAGACATTTATTGTGGACATAGAAGGGGAGAAGATAGAATTTACTCCTAAGTGGCTTGGCTCTCCTTCTATGACATCACTCAACATGCCATCCTTGAACTCTCCCCAGTGCCTTTTATGAGGGAAAGAAAGTTGACGACACTTTTCTCAAGATGCTCTTCTGAGAAGATCTTATGTGTATTGATTTACGAGCATCTTAGCTAACTGGAAGTCTAAATCATCAAAGTGGAATTTTAAAGGTTTAGAATTGATAGCTAAATCTTGGGAATGTGATGATTGTATTTTTAGCTACCAAGACTTCCATTTCTAGTTCGGGTGATAAGTTCTTCTCATCCTCCTCTGGGAGCTCAGAATAGGCTTGAACAACCTTTTCTAGCATAGGCCTTGCTTCAGTTATAGGTAAGTGAAGAAAAGCTCCTCCAGAGGCTAAATCAAGGGATTCCTTAGATTTCTTGGTAAGACCCAAATAAAAATGTTCAATAAGCACAGGGTCTGAAAAACCAATTAAGGTCAGGGCCAAATGTAACAAGTTCATTAAAATGCTCCCATGATTTACTAAGAGATTCTTGTTCTAATTGTCTAAAAGTTAGAACCTCTTTTTGAAGGTTAACTACTCTATGGATGGGAAAGAAATATAAACAAAATTCAGAGTATAATGTTTTTCAATCATCTTGCATACTCCCTACGGCTCGATTATACCAACATTTGGCTCTTCCAGTCAAGGAAAACGGAAAAAGCTTCCATCTAATAGTCTTATCGGACATGCCAGTAATGCGCAAGCATGCACAGGTCTGCTCGAATTCTCGTAAGTGTGAGTATGGGTGCTGACGGTCATTAAACACCAAATATAATCATCAACTATTACATGAAATGATATAAAAGGGATTACAAAGCATAGTTGTAGGTTTTGCTTCTAACGAGTTCTACGAGTTTTAGTATTCTCACTTGTCTTGTAGGAATATGTAATTTTCTACATACAAGTATCTCAAATAAGGAATTGGACTGCACCATTGTGACGGGCTCGTCAAGACGATCGAAACGGACATATCATTTGCTATATTCGGAGCCCAGAATCAAGAGATATCAACTCCAGATCGAAACATGCTCTATTGGGCCCTAAAAGGAGCAAGAAAACACAAAAACAAAGCTGGGCCCAGGCCACCCGGCATTTCCCTCTAGGCCGGCCGGCCTCCCCCTATGGCCTCTCACGCCCATCTTCTGGAAGCTTCTTCCACTGCCTTTAAGGATGCATCTTGACCGTACCTTAAGTCGGTTTGATCAAAGGGCTCACATTTCTTCCATCGGGCTATAAATACAGGGCAGACCCCCCTCCCTGAGGGCACCACATTATTATGGAGATGTAGAGGCGTCCCTCGAATGGATGACCTCTCACCTCTAGAGAATTAGGGCTAGACTTTCCAATATAGTAGATTAGTTCTAGTTGAGAGTTAGGCAGAGCGGAGCTACGCTCAGGATCTAGAAAAGTCTTCAGAGTTTTGGTATGTCTTTATATTTATTCTTGTAAGACTTATGCTTTAATATATTTTATCTTCTCTATTTACTTTATGCCTTTCATATTATGTTTAGTATAGTTGTTATATCTTAGCATGGGATCTCCGCTCGTATTGAGTGCTCTGGTTATCATATGTGATTAGAGTAGTAATCTTTAGTGTAGACATGGTGTCTAGGCTAGAGTTTACCTGAGGTTGCACTCAATCCCACGGTTAGTTGCGGTAGCCCCAGAGGTGACAGCTCTGTCCGGTCTTCGTATTCCACCATGTTCGGGTTGATGTTTCGTAGAGCTTTTGACAGCCTTCCCCAACTACTTTATTCCCAGTCTTATTCGAGAGTTGGAAAGGTACAGCTGCTCCAAAGTGCTATTGTGTGATTGCTATATCTATTCATGAATTAGTTATTATAGAACCCTAGTAATAGAGAAGTATTTAGGAACCTTGAACTCTCCCGTTGTCCTCTCACTTTAGCTATCTACTCTTTTATCATAGAATTCTCCTGTGTGTCTGTGTCATAACTCCTATCATTCATCATTTACCCCCTACTCTAGTCTAGTTGGTGTATTAGTTAGTAGATACATGATGGTGAACTATCAATGTCTTTATCCATTGTTTCCCAGTGGTAAAATATAAATAACGATACCTGGAATACTCCCGGTAAAATGCTACAATGGTTTTCTGTGCGCTTGCGGAATCCTTCATATTTTAATTGTGCATAAGAAATACTAACAATGGGTTTTCGTTACCTTCTCCCGAGAAGGGTTTATCTCGAATCATATTAATTAAACATAGGCGCAGCTCATAGCCAGGTGTTATGATAGGTTCATTAGATTTTGGTGGCCCGAAGCTTTCGCGTATGCCATAAAGACAGATAGGAATAGAATTAAAAGCATCCATAAGGATGAACACAAAAATAATGAAGAGAATGGGATAAAATAAGAAAAGATAAAAGTATAATACAAGATTAAGTTAGACTAAGTCAAAATCAGCAAACCGTTCCCCGGCAACGGCGCCAAAAATGCTTGTTGGTATAAATTAACCGCACTCCTTTAAATAAGATTTAAGTAAGATTATCCGCAAACGCACAGATATCATACCAGTGTCACATTTTACCCGGAGGTTTTAAATATCGTATCCACAGGGAACAGTTGTGATGATGACAAAATATATAGACTTAACCCTACAATTAGGCTAGATAATATCAAGAAAGAGAAAATAGCTATTGAACTCTAGTTCTGACAACCGGTAAGCTTTGTATAATATTGTTCTAACTAGGCAAGTATCCAGAATAAGAGAAGAAACAGAGTAATCTCCTACCAAGAACCTATAAGCCTATCAGTCCTATTAACGGGAAGTGGACTACAGAGGAACCAACGCAGCTGTCACCTACGCGGACTACCACTATCCGGCCAATCAGAGGACATCCACAAGTAAACCTAGCCTAGGCACCACGTCTACACTATGAAATACTACTTCAACCAAGTAATGACCAAGATCAAAGCACTCAATATGAGCTGTGAACTTAAGAACAAATAAGAACAACTGCTTATTTGAATCGGAATGACGAATACAAAAGTACCTCAGAACGCAGCTTCGGGCGAGGGAGCTGAATCCAGAAGAATACAGCCACGAAGAAGCACCAACAGGCCAGAACTCCTCCAGAATCTCTACTCCTCTACTCAATCTCTCTAATCTCTAAACAAGACGATCTAGAAGAACTAGTCTCTCCTAATTGCTACAACTAGATAAACTAGAATTAGATGAACTAGAACTAGATCAACTAGAGGGACCCTAACCCTAATTATGTAGAGAATATGAAGCACCGGGGTGTAGAATGTCTCTAGGAAGGGCCTTGGGGCGTCATTATATAGGCCGAGGTGGAATAGGGGGCAAGGAACCGCCACGTCATCGATCCGCGTCTTCATGTTGTGTGCACCGTTGGATCAAACCGACCTCAGATCGACGGAGGGATGCTTTGCTTGGCTTCCAAGGAAGCGTGGGAGGAAAAACTCCAGAAGGGGAGCGCCGCCGCTTGACCTAGGGCACCGACCGGCGCCAGGGTGGGACCGGCCGGCCCCACCTAGAGGCCCCCCCTGGGTCCCGCTTGCCGCCGGTGTCTTCTAGATGTTTTCTGAGCCTGATGACGATGTTTTCCGACGCGGATAAGTTTCGTGATAATTATGCACTCTAATCCCTCTTTTATGCTTTTCTGGAATAATCCCTAGAAAATATAGAATATGCAAAACTCATAGAAATTGTCAGTTAAAACCCTAGACTAGTGTGTATTCATGTGCCTTTTTATGTCTAAAGTTCTAATAAAAGATGTTATCCACCGTCAACAGAGACAGTGTCCGGTCACCTCTGAGTGACTGCACTTCGTCCGAAAACCTCCGAGTCCCGCCAAGCTCGGCGGGAGGGGTTTACACCCAAACCCCATCAACTCCTGCTGTCATGTGCCAACACAAAAGTGTCTCACCATTTGTGCACGTGTGTTAGCATTTTCAAATGAATTTTGCAAGAGATTGTTAGCTCACTAGGTCGCTAATGCATATGCAAAGTCATTGCTCACCTAGTGGCACTTAGATAACCGATGTTGCACGACATCGCCCCTCTTAATAGTACGGTTATCGATCCTAAACCCGGCCATCAACTTCTCTACTCACCTGTGGCCGGCGAAATGGAAATGCCCTAGCATATATCTTTGCCTCTAGCTTTTCATTCCACTCCTCTTCTTTCTTCATCTCTAAGGGTGGCACTTGATCATCTTTGGTCTTCACCATCATCTTAATCTCCACTCCACCACTTGGCTTGGACCTTCCCTTTCTCTAATGCTACACACTTAGCAATAGGGTTAGTCCTAGGTTTCATCAATTAGCCAAAACCAAACTAGAGCTTTCAGGAGGGATGACCCTTAGGTATAGTAGGATTGAGGGGTTCAGGTGGATGAGATTTGGGTGATGCCCATATATAAACCCGTTTCTAAGGAAGAATCTAGCAAAACTTCATATCATAATAGATTACATGTGGTCCTCTGAAACATGCATGGTTTTATATGAAAGAAAACTCCTAGAACTTTTGGGAGGAGGGATGACCCTCAGTTATAGTGGGGGTAGGGGTTCGGGTAGATGAGATTTAGACGGTGTGTATATATATTTCCATTTGATGACCCACAGCAACGCGAGGGGATTTCATCTAGTATCCATATGAGCGGGCGCCAACCTCTCGAGGGGAGTCGACCTGTCACCGCTGAGCATGGGAGACACAGGGGATGATGATTAAGGGCATTGAGTTGTTGCAACGAATCAATGCAGCAGTCACTGAGATTGGCAACCTTTATGTTGACTTTAGGCTGCCACTGCTTGTAGTTATCCTTGGCTGCATTGAGGTCTTCGACTGAGGCATGAACCTCACTAAGGTGGCAATTTCCCATGCAAATCCCCTTGGGTTGCTCCTCTAGCCCAATGAGGATGAGGGCAAACTGTTCCTCAACCTTCATGGTGACTTGGAGACACGTATACGGTGCTTGTGCACCAGGATTTAGACATCGGATACTAGATGTAACAACATGGGTTGCTACTACAAGCTACAATATCAACCTATATTGGATTCATTCGATTATAAGGAATTAGCTACCGCTGGTGACTCGAGCCACAGTTCGTCTTCACAAGAACCGGTGTGAAAAGACAAGTTTTAGTTTGCTTCCTCCCTTTCTCTTAGTGCCTATTTGGATCCTCTACTCTAGATTTAACCCCAAATGCTTTGGAGCATTTTAGCTCAGTTTTGAGATATACAGATTTAATGCAAGGTAGGCTAAAATTGAAACTAGATGTAGATCATATGTTCGTAGACTTCATCTCTAAAGTTTACAAGGATCCAATGCCCTGATACATCTCTGTATTATAGTATTCACAGCGCATGCACACTAGATACTGACTTTTTTTAGAAAAGGGTATGATATTTATTATACTGAACTTTTACATCCAAAACCCTACACCGAGGGACCCCTCAAAGAAAAGAAAATTACATTGATACCCATTTGAGGTCCTCAACATTGTCTTTGTCACCATTGGTTGGAGCCGCCACTGCTCGTGCTCTTTCTCGCTCCCCACTGAATGGAAGAAAAAAACACCAAGGATGAAGCTTGAAGCCGACATCCATGTAGACGAAGAAACTTCAAGGTTTTTAACTGCCATCAGTGACACATTGTACTTGAACCACTAAATGCCTCGGCGGACGGCCGATGGCCGTAGCATCGTCATGACGAAGGGGATCTGATGCCTGTTGCCTCAACAGGAGACTCCAATCGACAGAAAACAAAGAACCCAAAAAGGGGATTTGAACACCCGAACCCGAGCTCATGGGTTAAAGGTACACATACCTGACGAGCTCATCACCGAAAGGCACCTTGACACTGCACTCGCTGGAGATAGCTCGCATGGAGCAACACACAGGCGACCATCGGGCGATTCGTCGATCTCGGATGGACCTAGTCGATTCTTCTCCCTCTAGTGGAATCGGCGTTGAATCTCAGCCGGTTGCCCATATTTCTAGCTATAGTTGTAGGTTTGGTAGTCTAGGTTTATTCTGTAGGGTGGGTTGGGATGTCCTCTACACCGGATACCAACTGGTTTGGGCTACATCTACTGAGCTATCAGATGTGGGTTGTGCTTCGAAAGCCGGTTGCTTTTGAGGCCCTCTCCAATGGTGACTGCTTGTACCGTGACAGAAAATTGATTCACTTTCCTCTTAGATCAAATTGTATCGAGAGTATATAAAGTATTATCCTGAACATGTATCGAAGGTTTCCGTATTCTTGATCGGTCAGGTCCCCATTCCAGTCAAATTATGGCATTTACAACCCACGTTTTAGGGTGAAAAATTATCATGATTTTTTGTCCCTATATAAACTTGATTGAACTTATCTTAATATAAAGCTCTATTTGGCCCATCGGTTGTGATCCTTGTTGACTCGCCTTGTAAGAGTAGCTAAACTCAACCAAAAAGACGTGTACTTGAACCACTACTCTTACGAGGCGAGTCGACAAGGACCACAACCACTGATCCGCATAGCTCGCATCTCTCGCATCCTTACAAAAAATAAAAAAAGCTCGCATCTCTCCTAGGCGGACTCACGAGGCGAGTTCCTCCATAGCTCAGCGCTTCACGTGCCTTCGCATCCTCCACGCTCCCGGCGAATTTGCCGCCCCGTAGTACTAGTTGGTGGCTGCTCCTATGCTCCACACCCAGCCCGCAGCCGCACCATAGGCTCAGGCCTCGAGCGTGGTGGTGTCGAGCGTGGCGATGGCATCGAGCGTGCCAGCCATGAACAACAATGGCTGCCTCCGCCACGATGCCGCGCGTTCACAGATCTAGCGACCCCGTGAGTCCTGCCGCCACCTCCACGACCCTGCGTGTTGGCCTCGACCCCTCCTTCCCCTTTCTCTGTTGAGGCTACCATGGTGTCTCTTCGTGTCACCTCTCTTCCCTAGTAGGCATTGGGCAACTCGGTGCCCTATTGGGCCCATGTTGTTCGAGATGGCATGACCCAAAAAAACGACCTAAAGGATCTGCCTGGGTCGTCAGCTAGGCACTGAACGGCACAATGGATCCTGTTGGGTCGTGCCTGGCAAATGTAAGTCTATACATAATAATAGTCTCTACTGGTCCGGCAAAACCGACTGGATCGCTCGATCAGATCACCTGCATGCCCCCACCAGCCGCCATGGCTCGCCATCAAGCCATCCACCACCGGGGCATTGAGGTGCTCGACTTCGTCGTCTTGATCGCCGGTATCGCGACTGCTGCCGTTGTGGCCGCTGCGTTTTGGAAGAACGTTGCCATCATTTTTCTAGGTGGGTTGCCCTCTCTCTTCTGTTTCACCGTCTGCTGCCGTGTGTGCTCGGCCGCTTTCCGCAAGAGGAGAGTATCGCGGTTTCACGTCGACGGTGACGAGGAGGACGGTGCCATGGATCGTCAATGGCACCAAGAGCGCAATGGCCCAAGCCAGGGAATTGTTGCCCGCCATCAAAGCGGATAGCGCGCGCGCGCGCGGTTACTCCACGGGAGGCGTCACTGAGGAACGCACGGCATATCTCGGCAAGATCGGGAACGGCGGCGTGGTGACGAGGCACCTACCGCCAATCACCGAGCGGTCGCGTTGTCATCGATTAACGAGCACACATCGAGCAGTGCTTGTGCGTCGATCCACCCGATCGACGTGTTCAATCTGCCTTTGCAAGCTCGGCGACTCCCTGGAGTTCATGCGCTGCGCCTGAATCCTGTGATGTCGTTTGTTTTAGAGACTTGTTCATGAATAATATTTTCTAATATTTTCTGCAGCCTTATTCTTCATTTGTGATTTCCACAACCAACAATACCACAATTTTATATATCTAGGTTCCGGTGATGAAGTTTTCGTTAGACTTATTAATGAATAAGATTTTTCTATAGCATTATTCATTTAATTTGTGATTACCACAACGAACGATGCCACAATTTTTATCTAGGTCGTACTAAATTTATCTGTAATAGGATGGAATAGCTATTTAATTTCCTTGGACAACTGGAGCTATACATAGCAAATGGTTGAAACTCTCATCACAGAATTTTATTTAGCATATATATTGATTCGTGTTAGAGTTTCTTTTTATTATGTAACTAATTCAAATTCAAAAATTACATTTCTTGTGTGGACTATATATACATCTCAATGTGAAGGTCATACTAATTAATAAGCAAAACATATGAAAAACTCTTTTAGATGCCACAAAATTACTTCGTTAGGAACAGTGCTGGAGCCACTAGCACATCATGTCCCAAAAAAGCCTAGCCCAGCAACAAGATAGAAGCCGTTTTTTGCCATGGGAACCAAACATGTAGCGTAAAAGATGAGCAAATAGACTAAAGGCAACTTTAGCTCATGACAAATGGATCCAAACAGTCGTATGTACCTCGGCCGCTTGGCCAGTGGTAGGCCTGCTAATGAGGGTTAAACTAACCCATACTAGCTTTAATGGTTCAACACATAATTTATTAGACATTTCCCCACTTATGCTCCACTCTGTCACTGTATAAACCCACACCCACCTCAATCCGCCACCTCTTCTCCATGCTGTTTCTCCCGCACACTGCAAGCAGTCAAAGGCTAAGTAATTATCCCCCGAAAACTAGAGGGATTTATATTTTGCTTGCCATCAGTTTGGCTTGGTAAGATATTAAAAACGTGCTACTACGCCGTTCGCCAGACCAACTAATATATACTATGAATACCCTGAGAGTATAGTTGTTACCTGCTGCTCAAGGAAAATTATGTATACAAACTTCAAAAATTTATATTCTTGTACTATGAAAAGTCGGGTAAATATTTGAAAGAGACATGTTCTCATCTCTTACGAAAATGCAAACCATGGTCCATATTTGAGATCCACCAAGGCTCATCACCAAGACATCAACCAACATAAGTGACCTAGGCTCACCACGGCCGCTCAAGTTTTCTAGTCACCTGCTTGGCACTATTTTTCAATGTGGAATTCCTCCACCAACAGAGGGGCCTTATCGTCTTCGAACACCAAGAGTCACCGCCACTCCATACTAATCTCTGAAGGATATATTGCAATGCAAAAGTCAAAAGGAACTTACTGCCACTCCACATTTAAGTAACTATTAGTCAAATTAATTTATTCAAAAACACTGAATTAAGAATTTGTGACAGGTAAATGTAGTTGTTGATGTGTAGGTTAGGTGGTTATGAACATAAGGCAAAAGGAACGAGCTGCTACCAAGGAGATGCGCACAGACAGAGACGGCGGCCGGAGCTTATGGGGATAAGGCCCCAAGGGGAGCTAATCCTGTGCAAATAAAAACTGAGGGAATCAAAATTCTGAATCAAATAGGCAGTTGCTTCTGCTGCTTCTTGTCAGAGGAATCTGGTGTTTGCTTTGGTCAGAGGAATAAATCATATTCAATTTCAATCCAATAAGACGTGCCACATGCATGTTGGCACCCAACGTTTGTGGCCTAATCATGTTATCCATTTTTCTGTGAGCAAACCCATTTAGTCGGTCAATTCTGCCAAGTCTAAACCTAGCTGGACACGTTCAAACTCTTCGTGTTGCAATTAGTAATTTAACGTTCGGATGGTTCCTGCGACCTGCCACTAGCACAACACAAAATAGCACTTTTTTCTATTGTCTGAGACAATTTTATAGGTGCACACATTATATATATAAACATTGATCCAATGCGTGCATTCACAAATCTCAAACTCTCACTCGGTAATGATAGCAACGTCGCAATTGCTTATTGTTCATGTGTCTTGCATTCGCAGACTACCCAAAGCCAATGGCACAGCTAAGCCAGACGCGGTCCATATGAACTGAAAAACATTGACGGGTTGCTTGCAAGTCTCCTCTTGCTTGCGCTTAACACAACACGTACTACTTGCATGCCACAAACCCACTCTTTCCCAACATCGACCAATCAACTCATATACTCCCCATCTCCCTCCACAAAGAACCGTTCGATCTTGGTGATCCACCCGCACGATGGCAGCCAAGAATCACGTTGATCTTGAGTCCCAGAAGCCCGCGGCGACGGCTGATGCCGTCGATGCATCGGCTCCGGCAACTGCCGTGCCAGCTGCTGCTGGTGGAGCCTCATCAGTGGGGAGAAAGTCAGGCTCCGTCGTCGGCCAGCACGAGGCGCCGGAGACCCAGCCACTCCTTGCTGAGCCGAACGGCGGCGACAGCGACGACGAGGGACTGGGAGACGGTGGCGCGGCTACCGACGATGAGACGACGCGGCTGGAGCGAGCAATGGCGAAGGCGTTCCGGAGCACCGCGGAGCTGGCCAAGCACCTTCCCACCGGCGCTGTGCTTGTCTTCGAGGTGCTGTCGCCGGTGTTCACCAACGGCGGCAAGTGCGACGACGTGAACCGCGTCATGACGGCCTGGCTCGTGGGGCTCTGCGCCGTTGGGTGCTTCTTCCTGTGCTTCACGGACAGCTTCCACGACGCCAAGGGGACCGTGCGGTATGTGGTGGCCACTCGCCGGGGCGTGTGGGTCATCGACGGCACGACGCCGCCGCCGCCGGAGGAAGCCTTCGAGAAGCGAGTCAAGTTCATCGACTTCTTCCACGCGTTCCTGTCGCTCGTCGTGTTCATGTCCGTGGCCATGTTCGATCGGAACGTCGGGGCGTGCTTCAACCCTGTCATGTCCTACGACACGCGGCAGGTGCTCACTGCCGTGCCGCTTGCCGGAGGGCTCGTCGGCACTCTGCTCTTCGCCACCTTCCCGTCGACACGGCACGGGATCGGATTCCCGGCCCCCGCCGTTTGATGAGATACACTTATTATTATTATTGTTGCTGTGAATTTGCAGCTGATTTCTTTGTGTTGCGTCTCCTGTTGTCAGATGTTTGTGGTGGTGTCGTATTGAGAGAGCTGACAGAATACCATTGATTGGGATATTCCTGGACATTGCATTATTGTATATACTTTTTTAGCTTGAGACCTTAAGTAATTAAGTACCAGTGGAAATGTATATTGTGCTATTATTAATTTCACACCTTCGGCTTGTTAACTTTTAGTATCTGCTTGTAAATTATCCCAATCTTCACACATTTCAGTGATAGGCTCATAGCTCGTGCTCATGTACAATGTGTTCTTGGTGGTCTAGTAATCATTACCGCCTTCCTTTGCTTACTTCGACAAGGAAGAAATAAGTGACCTCTTGTCTACCATTTCAGCGTTTGGTTACAAATTACTTTTATGTGTAAATCGAACATTTAGGCCTCGTTTGATTACAATTCGATTATAATAACCACTATAAATAATGCAATAGTGATCCAAATAGGACAGATTATAATCCAAGCACCTATAATCCACAAGACACTGAGTAACTGGAGAGTATATGGCTGCTAAAAAGACAAACTTGCCCCCTCTGCCTTATCCTCTTCACTGCATGCAAGGGGACTATTTAGTCATTTGTACTCTAACCGACAATTATCCACCCTTTATAATCTAGGAATCCAAACAGGTAGATTGTTATATTATATAATCCATATTGTATAATGTTATTCATAATCTAGATTACTATAATCTAGTACAGATCAAAACAGGGCCTAATTAAATGATGAGTAAATGTGTCTTCAAATGTTGTTTCATAGCCTGTCTCGTATTGCTTTTATCAAAACCGCCGTCAAAATTGCACACATCAGCGCATGAAGCCAAAACTCTGAAGCCAAAACCAAGCCAAGTTTGATTTACTGATAATGTATCCTGAATTCTCAGACAATCATTAATAAAACGTCCATATCTAATAAACCATAGTCCAAATTTATGAAATTTTACTAGATGATACAAAACATCATGTTAGACAACTCTCAATTGAACATAAGATGACGTGTTATTATGCCGCTAGAAAGCTTATTAAAACCTCGATGACTTTGGTATTGACTGAGAAAACTACTTTGATCCCTAATATGAATGAAAATTGAATTAATCTATTACCATCCGAAACATTTTCGAAACAACATTTGTACTAAAAAAACATAAGTCCTAAACGACATAGTCTAAAATTGTGAGATATCCCGAAAATAAGGAACACAGAAACATTTGTAACTTTTGTACCTTTATTTTTCACGGTTTCGCCAATTTGGCCTTTAACATAGAGAAAACCGATGACCAAACAGGACTGCTCAATCTAAAAAATTAGAATCATTTGCAGCGATCAATCCAACCTAATAACAACTTAGATCTTCATTTATGTGGACTTAAACTTGCAAAAAAAAACCTTGGATCTTCATTTATATGAAATGATCGGTATATGAAATGGATGAATAGTATGGAAACAAAGGGAAAAATGATCTAGCACCACTTGTTCATCTTCTACGTGCCAGTATTCCATTTTGTATCTCCTTTTGTTGATTGCTCAAGCAATTCGAGAAGCGCTCTAGAGGATAGTGTCACAACCTAGGGTCGTTCCAAATAAAAGCCTCTAACAAATTACCCATAAGATGCCCTATCATCCTTCTGTAGAGATCCCTGATGCTCTGAAAAAGGATAAGGACTCTAAATTCGTGAACCAATGTTGTCAGAATACTCGGAGTCAACTCAGATCGACTGAGGTCAATCTTGCTTAAACCAAGAACTAGTATATATCAAATATTGAACAAGATTAACCCAAAGTTTATGACCCAATACCACTAATGTTCTTTGGATTAATCTTTTACTCATGAACACTAAGCTTGCACCCTAATGCCAAAGAATCCTATCCTTAGATCAAATCGCCAAGACAGAGCTTACGGATGCTCCTGTGGACCATCTATCAACTCCTAGAACAGAAGCAATAAGTGGAGAATGAGTATCCCTCCACTCTCTAGTGGACCCCCTTGTCATGGGCACGAATTGGAGAGCCCCTTCAACAGAATTGGACATTATCCCTCACCTCTCTCCTCATTTCACTCCTCTCCCTATATGCATGAACAAGGGAGAACTAGAGAGAGGAAGGAAAGAAGAAAAGATGGAGAAATGGAAGAAAGAAAGACCAACTAGGACAACAAGCTTAGCACCCCATCAAGCTCAAGATCATATCCCTCTTCATCTCTAACCATGGTGATTTCAAGAGCTCAATCCCTCTCATTTGGATTTGGATCTTAAAGCCCTAGCTCTTGATTCTCTCTAGGCATCGATGGAATGAGAAGTGGGGAAAGCTCTCCATTACCTGAAGAGCAAGCCCAATCTAATGTATAGAGCTTAATCATTTCATTTATCTGCTTGGTTTCTAACTCAACTATACGGATCTTTGCAAGAGTATCAACAAATTGGTCAAATCATCTTCTCTAGTTGGGAGCAAGGAAAGAGAAGGTTTACCAAGAACCTCAAATCTCACTGTTAATTTGCCATGCCCAATCACAAGAATTTCTTGCCAATTTATCATGAATTTTAGTTTAATCCAAATCACTAGTTGCCCATACTAACTATAGCTCAAATCCTAGCTAACTTGAGCCCAATAAGTCATTCAAACTAGCCTACGAACCCCTTGAACAAACAAGTTGCACAACTCCCTGCCATCTAGGTTTGAATCACAGGAAAGCCCATGAAGGAGCCCATGAAGGACTATGAACATATGTTCTATCGACCATTTGAGGGAGGATCCATCAAATCCAACAAAGTGTCAGTCAACCGCCCCAAACGCCAAAACCCACAACCGAGCACTTACACCCTCTCTAAATAAGTTGACACTTGATAGATTGTCCATGAAATACCATGGAGGGTTCGCCAGATTATATTATTTTGGTTTCTAGAGAACTTGAGAGTAGCCAGTTCCTAGCGGAGAGTACAACAGAAGTGGCAAAGTCTTCGTGAGTACACCAGCACCCAAAATGCATAAGTCCCAACTCTCTAGAGTATCCCACAAGACCTGCCATGAATCCACAGAGTGTCCATCACTTATGACATAGACTTTTCAACCCATCTAGAGGCAATATAGAAACTGTTACTTTGGAAAGAAGTCCCACGGAATAGTGAAAAAGTCCATGACCCTGAATGAGGACACGAAGGACACTGAGGATGCCAGAAGAATGAGGATCTCCCAGTGGTGCGTTGACACGGCTCTAGCAGGAGAACCGGGAGCAATTGACATGTTACTAAGAGGGTTGCCAGGCTGAAGGCTAGGCTCGACAACACCGTAATGACGGTTCATTGGGTAAATCACTATGTGATCCCTGGGTCATGCATTCTGGGCAGAGGAATATGCTAGAATATACCTTAGCTGACATAAGGGAAATATTATGCTCAAGGAATGTTGTAACTGTATACTATAAAAAGGAGAGCTCGGTCCTAGGTAAAGAGAGAGCATTATTGTGGCCTAAAACTTGAATTCACCAGCATTGTCAATCTTGTGCAAACAACGGCAGGTGACTTGATCTTTGACTCCTTGTTCAAGAAATTGCTTCCGTTGGTACTCACACACTGGCCATGGATCAAAAAGAACATAGCCAGGCATGGCCCACCGGACTCAGCGGACTGGCCTCCTGGCATGGCGGCCTCGGCCTGCGGGTGTTGTCAGCACGAGCAAGCCTCATCTCAACACCTCATGGGAAAGCAAGGATGCCCGAGGTAGTTGGCGAATATCTGCATAAAAAGCTGCTAGGTTTATGTGAGAGAAAAATAGGACGGTAAGCATATTTTTTGCACCACGACTCAGATTTTAGGAGGATCCTAGAACACTGTTATAGCATCTCGAATAATTCTTAGTTTAAAAGATATGGGAGCATATTTATCTAGTCCCTCCAATAAATTTCAAATATCTAAGTCCTAAAATATAGAAGAAATTTTGTATGAGAAATTCTAGACCCTCTATAATGGTAAGCGGTGCCCTAAAAAAGCTTGGGTCCCACCACTATATTTAGGCAACATACTTCATAGGATGCAATGTGTGGCATCGCTCGTCACCACTACAGGGACCCATCAGCTCTGCTATGCAAGCAAAAACAGAATAAACGATGGCAATAACTCCTTCCTCTTTCCTTAGATCCCATGGACTATCGCCGCCTGCTCACCGCTCCCTGTTTTCCATGCAGCACTTAGAGTTCGCTGTACTCTCTCTGCAATGTGAGATCGAAGCCAAAATTTTCTCTTTCTCCTCTTGGCATCACTCAAGGCCAAAACTGCGGAGAGCCTTAGACTATTCCTGAATCATCCTAATAGATTTTATATTATGTTTCTCTTGTATATTTTCACGTATATTTTCATAAGGAACATGTCCTACTCTTTTTTTCTTCTCCATGTCATTCCGCCTTTAGATTAGCCTATGGATACGCAAAAGATCGTATAGACAAGTGGTTATAAGAGCTTCAGTGGCACTATTAGGTTCTTGGTTCAACTCTCTATGGGAGCAAATATTCTTGGATTTAACGACATTTGTGCTTTTAGTGGTAGGGGACGTTCCCATTGACAGCAAGAAACCTACGGTGAATTTGTCAATCTTGAAGATTTACCAGCTCGGTTTTCAAAAGTGCTCATAGAAACATGATTTGCGTATATGCGTTCATATGGGTGAGAAAAAATATTACGTATGGATACACATTGGTATTTATCAAAAGGTGAGTTTCCCTAAGTGCGGAAAGATTAGAGGTCGAGATAAGGAGTTAAGAAGTACATAGTTATTTCAATCCAGTGAAAAAATCTAGATTGAGAATGAGTTGTAAACTCTTCGAGATGCTCTTAGGCTGCTAACTATTAGCTACTAGGAGATCCAAACAATGCCCAAACTACATGGATCAACAAATGTCTTGCTGAGTTTTCAAAAAAAAGGGTTTACTAACCAAAGGGTTCAAAACAATGAGTATATGTTGACAATAGCTTGAATTAGCTTTATTACGTTTTCAACAAAATTATACCCGAGAAGGTTCTAGTACTAATAATATACATGTCACCAATATTCATAGCTTAATCCTACCGACCGTAAGTTGGCACGTTATTGTGCCTGGACAAGTGCATAATTAACCAAACAACCTGAACTTTCGAGCAGTCAGCTGGTTTTAATTTGTTAATACGCCATCATGCTACTATGCTAGCTGTTGTGCCACAGCCGGCAACTAGTATTCACAAATTTTACAACTTGAGAGATTATATATATTGTAGTTCTAGGAACCAATCCCGATCTACCAAAGCATCAACTTGATTCTAATGCTTTCTACTGGTCTACTAGTATAAATGTGCGAGTGTGGAGGCGTAGCTGTCTATCGAAGCTGAAAACAATTGCTTAAATCAGGGGTAGAAAATTAGAGATCACAAATGGAGTCCATGGGTTGATGAGAGACAAAAACGGTTTCTGGAAGGACAGAAACGGGATTGTCGTAATGAAAGACAAATCACCCATATTCATAGCTTATCCTACCGACCGTAAGTTGGCACGTTATTGTGCCAGGACAAGTGCATAATTAAACCAAACCTGAACTTTCGAGCAGTCTGCTGGTTTTGTTAATACGCCATCACGCTAGCTGTTGTGCCACAGCCGGCAACTATTATTCACAAATTTTACAACTTGAGAGATTATATATATGTTGTAGTTCTAGGAACCAATCCCGATCTACCAACACATCAACTTAATTCCAATATGTGCGACTGTGGAGGCGTGTGGCTGTCTATATCAAAGCTGAAAACAACTCAGTATTGCTTAAATCAGGGGCAGAAAATTAGAGAGCACAAATGGAGAGATCCATGGGTTGATGAGAGGCACGGAAAGGAACAAGGGATTACGTGAGAGTGAAACGGTTCCTGGAAGGAGAGAAACGGGATTGTCGAAATGAAAGATTTCGCCAACATATCACCCGTGCTCTTGGAGAGGAAGCTCGCCATAGGGCTGCTCGCTGGCTTCTTCCTGGCGTTGGTGATATTCTTCTCGGCGCCTCCGCAGTTCGCCGTTCGAAGTCCCATTGGTGAGCCGCCCGTCGTCTACTTCACTTCAATTGTCGACATGAGTGTATGGCCTGTTCTGATCTACCTCTCACTCACTGCTCACGGCCGCCTCCTGCATCGTTGAAGTTAACTTGCCGGTGTTACTGGAAGATGGAGGTGCAGGACGTTCGTCGACGGGGGAGAAGAACGATCTTGCGCCACCCCCAGCGCCAGGTAAGGGCAGTCCCTTGGGTATTGACAAATCCTCAAATTAAATTAGAACTTGCATTGCGTTAATGGTGCACGCATCTTGTCCTTAAGACGGGATTAACTTGCTCAAAAAAAATTTCAGAGTTACTTCGCATAAAGATTATTAAAATAAAAGCCATCAACTACTGGAAAATAAATTTACGATGATCAAAGAATGCACTCCGCTGTTGTACATTATACCTTAATAATAACTGGACAATATATTTTCTGATCAACATTTTGCAGCCGATAGGATAGCAGAGGTTGCAGAACAGGACACTGGAAAAGAGCACACGGAATCTCCTACAGGTCTCACTGGTTGATCGAAAAAAAGCACTTCTCTACCTACAAAAGTTCTTATATATGAATATGATTCCACATTTATGTTAAATAAACTTCAGTATAATAAATAAATTTTCCCTTCATTATTTTCTTTCGCAGGTGACGAAAATGCACCAAGCTCTGTTGTCCTTCCTCTGAAGCCGATCTGCGACCTTTCCGACCCGCGCTACGACGGCTGCGAGATGTGGGGGGACGCACGCACGGCGAGTGGCACCAACATGTCGCGGGTCTACTTCATCCCGCCGCCCTCACAGGTCGCTACCGCCGAGGCCGGCACCTGGAGGATCCGCTCCCAGTCCCGTAAGATCGTCGGCGTCCGCGAGGTCCTCGTCAGGTCTCTCAACCTGTCAAACCTCCACGAGGCGCCCAACTGCACCGTCCGCCGGGACGTGCCGGCCGTGGTCTTCGCGCTCGGCGGACTGACGTTCAACTTCTGGCACGCCTTCAGCGACGTGCTGGTCCCGCTGTTCACGACGGCCCGGGCGTTCGGCGGCCAGGTGGAGCTCGTGGCCACTGACGCCCAGGCCTGGTTCCTCGTCAAGTACCACCGCCTCTTTCCGGGCGCTGTCGCGGTACGAGGTCGTCATGCTGGACACCGACACGGAGGTGCGCTGCTACCGGCATCTCATCGTCGGCCTCCGAGGCCACCGGGACCTTGACATCGACCCGGCGCGCGCCCCGAACAACTACGACATGCTCGCGTTCCGCACGTTCGTCCGGGAGGCCTACACCTTGGCGCCACCCACCGCCGCGCTTCCGGTCAAATCCGGAGCCGGTAATAAGAAGCCCCGGCTTATGATCATCCTCCGCGCCAACACGCGGCGGTTCGTGAACGCGGACGCCATCGTCGACGCGATCGAGCGCGCAGGGTTTGACGTGGTGCGCATGGAGCCGACGGCGGACATGGACGCCGTCTCGAGGGAGGTGGACGCGTGCGACGTGCTCCTGGGGGCGCACGGTGCCGGGCTGACCAACATGGTGTTCATGCGCACGGGCGCCGTGGTGGTGCAGGTGGTACCGTGGGGGAAGATGGAGCCCCACAGCGAGTGGTTCTTCGGCTCGCCGGCCGCGCACATGGGCCTCCGCCACGTCTCGTACAGCATCGCAGCCGAGGAGAGCACGCTGTACGACAAGTATGGAAAGGACCACCCGGTGATCACTGATCCTGATGCTTTCTACAGGAATGGGAGTAATGCGAGGTATTACTGGTGGGAGCAGAACATCCGTCTCAACACCACCAGATTCATGCCGACGCTTGAGAAGGTGAAGCGGCTGCTTCAAGAGTGACCTTCTCATGTTAATGTAACTTTGTTTAGCAGATGTAGAGAGCAATGTTGAAATCAATTGGCAGCTAATACTTATGAAGTATTGTGCATTTTGAGCTGTCTTTCATTTGGAACCCGCCACGTGTTAGTAATAATTGCATAGATCCGCAGACAGTAGAACGATGGTCGAAATCCCCAAATAACAAAGTGCTGAATAGGATAAAATTAAGTAAGTTTTTAATATGTAGTAACATTCTATGGACCAAAATATGACTCGACCTTGAGCAACTTGGTCGACTTCTATTTTAACTCATCCGCGACGTGGTGACCATTGTGAGTTTGTGACTACGGCCCACGGGAGGATAATCAACTCATTGTGTTACAACTTTCTGCTCATCTACGTTGCTTCTTTTTTTTTTTTTTTTTTTTTTTTGGAATCGGCAGGGGAGCCCCCTACCTAATCTACGTTGCTTCTACTGTGGCTGCTTGGGGATATTATAGTTTTGCAAAATATTAGACTTTAGTAGAATATAGAATTTTGGGTCTGCTTCCATAAAACTTCAAGACATCTCTTACACTCATCAATAATTGACTATTCTAGCTACTTCTAGTCTCATACACCAAGCATGAACTCTAGAAGACTTAAACCCATGATCAATAATTGTACTCATACCATCGGACGATCTGCCATATATGATCTGCTCCCAGAGTGCGCTGATGAAATTACTGTAACCCATCTAAAACTTAAAAAGAAAAATGGCCACATCGAAATCCTATGCAGACATTGCCACATGTGCCCACAGCCCCACACCACATCGGTATGGCCGATGTAGGCGCAAGTACACCAAAATTGTGCGCTATATAATGGAAACAACGGAGTACGTAAATTACAAGGAGGGAGCTAGCTCGTCAGCACCGATGAGTTCAATTCTGACCGTTAAAAGGTCATCACACACTTGTAACTGAGATAATCTAGAGTTCACCTCCTAGCGAACTAATCGACACTTAAAATGCTTTTATTAGAAGCTGGCCAGCAGAGTCCAATTCCAATCAGCTTCAAGCCTTCAGTTGATCGTCCGCCATGCCGCTCAAGCTCGCCATGATCGTCCTCCCTCCGTTGATCGTAACTATTGTGGTGCTGTGCCTGTTTGGAGCCTCTTGGGACATCATGGCCCGCGTCACCGTCGTCGTCGTCGCCTTCCTCGTCGTCATAGGGCTATGCGACCGCTTGAGGCAGCTGCCCTCGCCATGGGAACAGGCAGCAGCTGGGTCCATGGCCGCTCCTCCACAGGAGTCCGCCGTCGGGCTTGGCGCGTCTGCCATCGCCGGTCTCCCAGTGTACAAGTACGAGAAGAAGAGTGGCGGCGGTGGCAGTGACGAGTGCTCCATCTGCCTCGGCGAGCTGAAGCAGAAGGAGTCGGTGAAGCAGCTACCCTTGTGCACGCACCTGTTCCATGAAGGGTGCATCGACGTGTGGCTGCAGTCTCACCGGACGTGCCCGGTGTGCCGTAGTCCCGTCAGTGTCAACGCCGAGGCAGCTGCGCCGGCGAGCGTGCAGATCGATGTGCGCCATCTGGACATTTGAACTAAGGACTTTGCTGTATCCGATCCTAACTCCTGACAGTTTAGTTCAATCTGCGGCTCTGTGTTGGGAAGCACTGCTTGTACGTTCAAGAGTATGTTACGGATTAGTCGCCAAAAAGAGAGAGTATGTTACAGATTGTCATCAGTAAAAAAAAAAAGGGGGGGGGGGGGTTCGTCTAGATGCACTTGGTTTCGGAGCTATTGTTGCTGCTGGTTGCCACGATAAAACTACCAAAACTCAAGAGCTCAAAAAATCACGAGGCATGGTATTATTCTCCTATCCAGATATAGGTGCGAAATCAAGGGTACTAATTAAAAACCTGAAATAATCTCGGATCCAGACGGCGTGATACAATTCTATGATAAATGCAACATTACTCGGCTATGGCCATCTTTATTGTCAGCCTTCTTACTATTCAACATTTCTTCTCTATAGAACAGAAAAACTACAACCGAATAATTCAATTCTGATAATCTGTGGGTAACTTTGTAGAAAATAGTAGCATTGTTTATAATATAAAATGAGCAGAATATAAAAACATATTCTATAATAAACTTAATAATAATACTAATTCAATACCATAAATCTTATTGTTTTATCTAGAAATTCAGTTAATTTTTTTTGACTTAGGATAACTCTAGATATCTGTTTATTTAGGGATAGAGTGAGTATATTATTGTTTGTTGACACTACGGGGAACAATTTTTTTCTTTGCCGAGTGCAGGAGCACTCGGCAAAGCCCCAAATGCACTTCGGCAATGGCTTTGCCGAGTGCCGCACTCGGCAAAGCGCACTCGGCAAAGAACCTGTCGGCAAAGGTTTCTTTGCCGAGTGCCAAATATCGGGCACTCGGCAAAGCCTTTGCCGAAAGTGCTTTGCCGAGTGCCGCACTCGGCAAAGCGCACACGGCAAAGAACCTCACCCGGCAAAGGTTTCTTTGCCGAGTGCCAAATATCGGGCACTTTCGGCAAAGGCTTTGCCGAGTGCCCGACACTCGGCAAAGATCAACATGAAAAAAAACCGAAAATAATAGTAAAAAAAAATTTTAATCGGGGAGGGCCCCACCCCGCAGCGCCCATCCAAATACCCATCCATCTCTGTCCGGTGGGATTTTTTTCGGTATTTTTTGAAACTATGTGTCCAACGGGATTCGAACTCATGACCTCTCCCTCGCGCGTCACCTCCCCTACCACTGCACTACACACTCACATGTATCTATATTCCGTTTTAGTTTCCTAAATATTATATAAAATCGAGTGAAAATTGCTTGTTTAAGGCTCTAAACGAATTCAAATAAAAAACTTATCAACTACAAAGTTTCATAACTTTTCGAGATCTACAATTTTTATTTAAGGAGTTTCTCCATCCGAGGTCGTTTATAAAATTCGAATTTCAAATTTGAGCGGATTCGGATGTAGTTTCGCATGACAAGATGAATTCAAATGAAAAAATTGCAAACTATAAAGTTTCATAACTTTTCGAGATCTATAACTTTCATTTTGGGTGTTTTCCCATCTGAGATACTTTCAAAAATTCAAATTTTAAATTTGAGAAATGTGAGCGTACTTTTCGTTAGCAAAATTAATTTAAATTAAAAAATATTCAACTACAAAGTTGTATAATTTCTCAAGACCTACATCTTTTATTTTGGTCATTTAATCATCCGATATAATGGTAGAAACATGTTTTATAAATCTTATATATATCTCTTGTAGTATTGTAAACTACAAGAGAGATATGTAAGATTTGTGAATAGATTTAATTTTACTTTATTAAATTAAGAAATGGTCAAAATAAAAGTTGTAGATCTTGAAAAGTTATACAATTTTGTAGTTGAAAATTTTTTCATTTAAATTAATTTATCTGCTCCAAAATATACTCTGAATGTGTCTTTGCCGAGCCGAAAAAAAAAACACTCGGCAAAGATCTTCTTTACCGAGTGTCAAAAAAATAACTAACACTCGGCAAAGAGACTTCTTTGCCGAGTGCCAAAAAAAGCACTGGGCAAAGAGCTCTTTGCCGAGTGTTTTTTTCTGGCACTCGGCAAAGAAGCCTCTTTGCCGAGTGTTTTTTTTGAGGTCTTTGCCGAGTGCCCGAAAAAAACACTCGGCAAAACATTTGACACTCGGCAAAGAGCCGGATTCCAGTAGAGGGTGTAGAGAATGAAATAATATTGGCACATTTGACTCCAAAAGTATATTAGATCGATGGCTAAAATTGTGCTTTGGGAAAAACGTCAACCTCGAAAATAACAAACAATTATATCCCAGAAGTAACAACCTGTCGAGTGTGTAAAACATGCATGTTATAAATACCAGTAGCATTGTTGCTGCCCAAATATTCAGAAACATGGAGGCATGCATCCCTAAACCCTAACTCGTCACCAGGAAGATCAAAGATAAAGTGATCAAGATATCAGTTAAGTTACGTGCTTGGTCAGCAGTGAGCACCCAATATATTAATGTACAACAGCAGTGAGCAGTGAGCACCGTACTAATTAAATCAATACATATTTCATATATTACCTAGTAATAGATGATATCAATCCTTACTTTAGTTAAATGAACGGCTCATATTTATTTGAGAATCACAGCAAGCCCATCGAAAAGACAACAAAGATACTTAAAATTAGTTGAGGGCCTGCTACTTTCTAGAAAACCCAGCAATGTCCAACAATGTCCAGTTTCATTCAAGATATAGGATCAGGAAACATCTATTTTTGTACATGATTTTGACATAACTTACTTAGCATTATCTTTCATACTAATATATGTGGATAGTGTACATGCAAATTTATAGGGTTATTATAATACTAAATGTCAGTAATTTTGATGCAACTTAGAGGGCTACACAATATGTACTTTCCATAATAGTAGAGGTGAGTATTTTTTTTTTAGAAAATTAGATAGAGTCAGTAGCTATTATTGGTGATGATGATTAATAGACTAAAACAAGATGTTTATAATTATTGCGAGAATTTCAGATACATACATATTTTTGTCCAATCCTATCTCGAGGCCTCCAATTATTATTACTACTATCTACGATGTAGATTGTCTCGCTGGCAGGAGGTCATTGATAGCATCCAATTAACATTTAGTCACACTTTTGCTGATCCAAATGCTGACTACTATCTACGACGTAGATCGTCTCGCTGGCCAATCAAAATTATTGCTGCAAGAGACAACTACGACGGCGGGTAGCGGTAAACCTCAAGGCATTTCTCTTGTCTACTTGTCACTAATGACGAACTCTCCCTAGAAAGACTAGCTGTTTTTTTGAGGAATCACAAAAGACTATCCGCTCCTCATATCAATAATTATAATGCCCAGATAAAGCATCTTCTTTCGGTCATGCTTAGAAGTAGTTACCATTCGTTAAGCCCACACTCACCTTGCACGATGTTCTTCTTAGGAGGCAGAGGTGCACTCTTTGTCAGGATCGCGTGTATCGTGTTAATACCACTCTCCATGTTCACCGGCTTGATGCTGTATGTCACCGGCTCGCGGTGGGCCCTCATTGTCCTCGTCTTCGTCTCCGTTCTCCTCTGCGTCCACTGGCCCTTCCTCATCGACCACATAGGTGATAACAACGAAGGCAGGAGCCTCCCGGTGCAAGTGCAGCAGCCGGCATCGGGGACGGAGGCAGGAGCAGGATCCCCGCATGCCGAGCTACCAGAGCAACCGCGTGGCGTCCACTGTAACCGCCCCGGCCTTGGTGCCTCCTCGATCGCGGCCCTCCCGGCGTACGTGTACGACAAGAAGGCCGGCGGTGACGACGAGTGTGCGGTCTGTCTCGGAGGGCTGCAGCGCGGCGAGGTGGTCAAGCAGCTTCCCTCGTGTATGCATCTGTTCCACCAGGGGTGCATCGATACATGGCTGAGATCGCACATCACCTGTCCGGTGTGCCGGGCACCGGTCAACGCCGCGCTGCCGGTGGCCGCTCAAATTATGTTGCGGGCAGAGTAGGTTTGGATGGTGTTTTTTTAACCTCTTTGGCGAACAGGAAGAGTATTTGTAACTTCATAAATGCTAGCATTTGTAACTTGATAAAAGCATTTTTTTTTTTCATGTATGCTAATGGGCGGCTCGCCGTCGCAAAACACTATCACATAGTGTGGCTCACTCAGGACGTCACCTTGTGTGACGATGCTCGATATGCTCGTGTGGTTTGTTTCGAAGCTTGATGGGTAACATGTGCAGCGGCGTTGGTGGCACTCTTTGCACGGTATTGAAAGAGGATGTGGCTTCCTGTGTGTGCTTGCTAAATGCCATCCAGATTCTAGGACCGAGGTGGCCCTTGTGGGCTGGCGTGGTGGCAGTAGGTCACGAGTGGGCGGGTGCCTCCTTCAGTTTTAAAAATATTTTTTGTTTTTTTATAATTTTTTGGAGCTAAAAATATAAATTCGGGGCAAAGATTTCTACAGGTGTAGAAATTCTATTTTTACTGGCGGTTCTGAAAAAACCACCAGTGGAAATAGCTCATGTTCACTGGTCTCTCCCACCGTGGTTTGAGAAAATGCCAGTAAAAATTTGTTACCAACTACTAGTGGCCACGAAAATAAGTAGAGAATAAAAAGGTGAGCCGGAGATAAGGAATGATGAACTGTTTATCTTGTTAACGTGAAAGATCTGGATACTTGCTTGATATGCACATGCAAGAAAAATGATGCCCAAGGAAAAGAAACGTAGATAAATGAATTTAGGTGGAAGCTTTTTGGTATTTTGGAAAAATTTGAAATATCTGTAAAAAAAATATTTGACATCTTAAATTCTTTTAAAGCCTTCAAAATTTTAACCAAATAATGATGATACATTTTAAAATTATTTGAATCACATTTTTTCTTACTTTGAAACTTATTTGTGAAAAAGAACAATGAAAACCTATTCAAGTCTGAGTTGAGTTTTCAAGTTCATTTTTCACTCAATAAAATAAAATGCAAAGGCATGAGTGCAACAACCAACAAACATATCAAATTAAATTCCAAAAATTTGGAAAATCACATTTTGGACTATTTAAGTTTCCAACAACTTATTTAAATCTAGGAAAATTTTATGAAAATTATTAAATTCTTTATTTTATTTAGTGCTTTCTATTCACAGAAATTTTGGGGTGTGACAATAAAGTAAGGGATTCACTCAAATTCAGGTACCTGGATTTCAGTTAAACTTTCAGGTGATAGTTATTTCATATTTTATATTAAAATTGTAGGTTTTGATCGCTGTATTTCTATAGACACACTATGCAGTTTTTTCGATTCTATAAGAATAAAAAACCCATTGATAAAATCTGATATGTGTTGACACTTCATAATTTACTATTATATCTATAGCTAGGCAAGGATAAAAATTTAATATGCACATAAAGAAAAATAACAAATCACAAAAGTAAACGATTTATTTATACTCTAGTTGGTGAGTGTTCCCTGAAATCATGCTAAAATTCAGATGACATTGGATATGTTGTGCATGTTGGGCATGCATATTTGAAGAAGTCAACTTCAGTGACCAAACTTCGTTCATGACTGTATATGAAGCGGTTGGTATCATGGACCCTGCACGCAGATGATAACTATTCTTTCTGAAGAGATGGAGACGATAAATTAATATTGGGTTGGGATGCGATACCCAACGTGTTGCTTTATTGGTCTAGTAGCAATAATAATTGAGAAATAGTTTGTTACGGATCTGAACAACCGTGAAGAAAAGAACAACATGATTAGTTGATTACACATTAATTCTTGGGCGCTAAGCCACCTGATTAGCAACTTCTACACAACTTCAAAGTCCAGCCTGCATCTTCTGCGTATATGCAGAGAACGACAACGTGTAATTAAGCAACTTGTCTTATCCTCAGCCCCTCCGGCCCTCGCCTCCCTTGGATGAAGCTGAAATCACATTCAAAGGGACTACGCCACAAAAAAAAAAAAAAAAAGACAAACATCAGCTCATAGACCACCAAACAATAGTAAATTATTAGCGTCGCTGCTGTCATGGATTAGGTTATTACTTAGTAGACTTGACTACTATATAACGTGTTGAATCAACACACGGTTGATCTCACTTCTGACTTTACTTGATAATTACACGATTTTGTATATGATGTCTCTGCACAGAGAAGAAACTTCGTGCTGTCTTGAGCACATAATAATAATCAGAGTGAAGTGCAATCGTGTGCAGCTGCTCTAACTTCTTCAGCATACACTGTCATGTCGCCGCCGAGCTCATCGCCGCGCCGACTGGTCATTTCGTTGGCCGTGTCCCTGTTGTTCGTCTCCTTCGCCATCTTCTTGGTCGCATCAACGACAGCAATCCTGTTGTGCTGTCGCCGGAGAAGGGACCGCGCTGCCATAGATTCTCAGCAGCACAGGGTGGCCGGCGGCGCGGCGCCCTCCGGCATCGATGCGGAGGCGATCCGTTCCCTCCCTGCAGTAGAGACGACCCTGCCGGCCTTCACTTACTCTCCCCAGGACGTCGAGCATGGTGGCAGCGCACTCGAGTGCGCGGTGTGCCTCGGCGCGCTGAAGGAAGGGGAGATGGTGCGGCAGCTGCCGGCCTGCTTGCATGTGTACCACGTTGGGTGCATCGACCGTTGGCTCGCCGCGCACCAGACGTGCCCGGTGTGCCGGTCGATCACAGCCTGATTCCATCGTACGAGGTGGTAAGCTTAGATCCCTCTGACCACCCACACGTACCAATAATCCGCTGTTTCTTGTTTGGCATCTTTAGTCTGGTACTGGTATGTATCTTACCGCACTATGTAATAATAGCTAGGCATTAGGGATGCATGTTTATTTATGATTTAAATCTTAATAGTATTATTACAGCTGATTATTTTTAATTGAATTATTATTTCCACCGTATATTCGTGTATATCATAAGTAACAATGTCGTGACTAACAAGCCCTGTGTATATGACAGAGAAAAATTGTATCCAGTAGCATTTATTATTGTAGCGAGCCCCTTCCCTGACATGCGTGCGCCAGTAAGGAATAGCTCCGCATATAGATGCCCGTCCGTCTCTATACCCACCCCCATTGTTCTAGTTATTTTGTTAATCTTCCTCGCAAGCCCCTTCCCACGCCCACCTCTACCCAAGCCTACTAGGCTGCCGGTGACCTGCCTGCCGCCCACCCTCGCCAAACGTGCCAACTGACAAAAAGTCTAGCTCCGGTAATATCTACCAACTAATTGCACAAGATGAATTAGATGGTAGCATGACAAAGAGATTATACACGTGCTGCTCTGCATTCAGTTCAAATATGGATCGCTCTATATTCGTATATTCGGCTATAGGGGCTTAGCTATGTGATAGAATGAAGTAGATGGGATCTATATACCAATCAGGAGGCCCCTATCCTCCTTATATAGACCGAGAGGTGGGGTTACACTAGAACTGATTGGCTAACATATGTGTTTTCAAGTTTGTTACTTGAAATGTGCAACACATTGATTCTATCCTATCACCTAGATATGACAGTTGCCATATATCCTGAAAATGAATTGATCTCCAAGCTGGTGGATTCAACTAGCTAGCCCTTGTGGGCCTCCATCATCGTGGTCTTCAACCCAATAGATGGATGTGCTCAAATATACAAGTAGTGCGGGTACCCCTAGTTCATATATTCAAGACCGACTCACCGTAAGTTCGTCGAGGCTCGCCCCCCGCTTCCTGCCCCATCGATCCGGCTATCCTACCCCACCAACACCATTATATCATGGCCGCTGCAACCGACCAGCTAGCAACCTATACGGTCAGAAGAGAGCTCCAAACCTAACCACCATCTTTATCGTCACTGTCTCCTCCTTATCCACCGTTTTGGCAGCGGCAACCTCGTCGTTGGTTGCTTCGCACAATGCCCACTGGCCCCACACCCTTCGTCCTCAAATTCAGTGCGTGTGGTGTCATGTGCGGCATTATGGTTAGCAGAGCACACATGCCGAATAGCAGTTGTGATATTGTAGCGACTCCAATGCTCACTCTCGATAGGGTGTTTGTGGTCATGGATGGCGGAATGTAATTGTTTGGTCCTGCAATTGCCATGCGTGGAAATGACATGACATGCTTTTATCGAGAGAGATGCCTTTCTTATTTATGTCTAGGGTATAATCTTTTAAGGAGTCTTAAATGAGATTTGCATAACAATCTACAGTGTTTAGAATAATTAAGTATTATACAGACTTTCAAAAGGGCATGACGTTGTGGGGTAGAGGATCCAGTGTATGAAGTGTGTTGATTTTATGGTGGTTTGATATGTGAATTTCATGATACTATTAATTATAAAAAATATAATACTACCAACCAATTGTTCTGACTTTCTATAGCAGCCGCAACAGTAGCAAAGGAGAAACAATTTTGGTAGCTCCTTCATGCCCAAGCACTGCCACCAACGAGGTCATCCAGTGCTCGTCTCTTGACACCATCAGTGACCATACGTTCAGCACCACCAACTCTGCCCTACACGTACCATAAAACTTGATAAGGCTCGTTTGTGAGAACCGGCCAGCAATGCATCATCTGTGGCTTCCATCAGGCGCTCTTCATCCATTCTGGCCATCGTTGCCTTGGACTTGGTCATGGGGCAAAGTAATGTCCTAGCAAACGAGCGCACATTGCTACAGAAGATGGAGGCTATGTACATTGGCACTTCTGATATAAAGGAAGACATTGATGATGAACCAGCCTCAGACGATACTCAAGATGACCTTTCTTTCAGCACAGATGACACAGGCATCCAACAAACCATTATTGTGCAGCAAGTTATTAGTGCACAGCTAGAGGCTAGAGAAAGCAGAGAAGCTGCAGCGCCACAACTTGTTTTCAATTATATTCGTCATTAAAAGTCATTGGTGCATAGGTTATCCTTAGTGGGGGAAGCAGCGATAATTTGGTGAGTTCTGATTTGGTCAAGAAGCTCGACTTGATCATAGGACCACATCAGCATCTGTACCGTATTCAATGGTTCATTCCATGACTCATTAAGGCAAAGATAATATAAAAGGCCCGAGTGCATGTTTCACTTGGTACAAATATTGATTCTGTAGATTGTGGTGTGGTACCCATGTAAAGCTTGTTCGCTTTGTTGGGTCATCCATGGGAATTTGCTAATGATGCTACTCACCAAGGTGAAGTACTAAATATACATTTACTTATAAAGGACAAAAAAATTGATTTGGTACCTATGATCCATGAATTGAACAAGCTGGTAGAGAGCCTTCTGCTAATGAAAAAGAAATTAAACAAGTTGATGGTAAAATTGAAAAACAAGTAATTGAGTTCTAAAAATCTTGCTATGCTTTCCACTAAATCTGATCTTGTAGAGATTAATGATGTGTGTATGCAAAGATGCTTTATTTTCCACTGATTATATAGCTAGCACTTGACCATGTCCTGTCACTAATCTTTTGTACGAATATAGTGACGTGTTTCCCACTGAGATACTATTGACAGTGATTAAATCCTCGTGATTCTACCATCAGTAGAGTCAACATCTCAAAGGGAAAATACACATCATATACTTCAAATATTCTATAGAAAATTCATATTGTTGGATGATTTTGCTTTGGCAATGTCTAGCAACTAATCCTGTAAGAGGAATGAAAATGTGACACACAAGACACAAGGATTTATACTGGTTCAGGATCGCGTGCTGATCCCTAGTCTAGTTGGGGTGATTCTACTACTCTTTTTGTGTTCATTAGGCCTCTACCCTCCCTTATATAGACAAAGTGGGTAAGGTTATGTGGACGGTCGATAAGTACCAATTTTACCACCAATTAAATATGAAAAACAGCACAAATGCAATTACCAGCGTAGACTTAGGGGTTTGACTAACTAGTTCCATAAGTTTTAGTGAATCTATGTTTCTGCAAGGATAAATTAACAAAGACATAAAAGAGGTCCAATATGTTAGATTAAAACCATCTCCAACGATGAATTGGAATTCACCATTGCGAAGATCTCAGCAGGACGATCGAAATAGACATATCATTTGCTATATTTGGAGTCTGGGACGATACAAAGATATCAAATCCATAGCGGGCCCCTGCATTAGAAGACAACCCACCAAAGTGGACCACGAGGCGCTGACAGGTGGGGCTAGCTAGCCCCACCACTGGGCCAGCCGGCCTATCCTAGAGCTTGCTTGACTTCTACCGCCTCGTACAGGTTTATCGACCCATGTTATTAATTCTAAGGCGGTTCTAAGTCGGTTTACCAAATAGAGATTTACAGGAAAGGTTACATCATCTTCTGAAGGGTGGAAGGACCCTGGAACCCCATAAAAGGAACTCTGAAACCCTTATCAAGAGGTGTCGCTCGAATGGATTAATCTCTCGAGAGCCAGCTACCAAGAGAAGATTAGTCCTCTCTAGGATCTAGTCTTGTAGATAATAGTGAGATAGAGAGTGAGGGAAGAGTTTGGAGGAGGTGCCGGTCTATTGGTGCCCTCTCTATGGCTTGTACCTTGGCGTGATCAAGCTGTCATTGAGCTTGCTCTGGTAATTAGCTTCTAATGCAAGTAAGTTTTATGCCTATTTTCTTTATCTGGATCACGACTCTTTTCAGTACATTATTCCCTTCCTAAGGGAGCAGAGTATTATCGTAGGTGCAATCGTGGTGCTTAGACCTAGGTTGATCGTGGGTGTAGCCTACATTCCGGAACGTGTGATAGATCATGGTTGTGACATTAGTTCTATATAGCCTCATAGGTAGTTAGCCTCCCTTGGAGACCAACTATATAGCACCATTGAATCCTTTATAATCCAGTTCTCGTTGTAGGCCAAGTAGGACATGGTTACTAAGGAGATCAACATCCTATGTCGGTGTGTCTCCTTACGTAATATCCCTTGTTGAGCAATAGAAGACATAAGCTTACCTAAGTTAGAAGAGGAGATCCATAGTCATCCTCTCTATGCTCTTGTTATCATCAACATTGATTTATACCCTTAGCCACGTTAAACCCCACCTTAGTTATACCTCAATCTAGTCTCTACCCTCACTGAGTTACTATCCCTAGTTAAGTTAAAGTTATTTGTGTCTGTTAACTAATACCAATAGGTTACAATGGTGAGGGCGATCGGCTTAATACAATAGTTTCTTAGTTTATTACATAGAATATGTTGTAGGTTGATACTATGCTATCTTCTAGTTACACCAATACTGGACGTCCTCGATGTGCCTTGGTCTCCACATTGATTGCTCCATGTGGGCCTTCATTCACCTCGTCATCTGGCCCAATAGCTAGATGAGGCTAGATATACAGTTCGTGCAAGTACCCTAGCCCATAAAGCTAACACATACTTTTTGGAACAGTAACACCTATAGGGCCCACTTGGTGAAAATAGGCTAGTTTGGGCCAATGAGGCCATCGCTTGACACCTTCCATGCCATCTGAGGCCCTCCAGACACCAAACTACCTTGGACCACCTCGTATACTTGTCAACCGACCTCAAAAACTCACCTACACCATTGGATTGGACATCAATGGGGAGGAAGCATCAGTCAATGCCACTACTACGTCGTCGCTCGATGCCTCACCTGTAAGAAACCAACTCAAATTTTTGGACATGCAAACAAGCACAGTTTGTAGCAATCCCATGCATTGATTTATGGCGGTTTAATCCGACGGTTGTGAGAAGCCTTCACGTAGGTCCATGCGCCTAGCTTGGACTAGCCGCTACTCTTCCTCAAGCTATAAATCCACATAGTTCTAGAAGGCAATGCCTAAGCCGCACCTTGGCGTGACTAAGTGTTAGTCAGAGGGTGTCTACCTCTCCTATAGGGGTAGGTAGGTACGATGCCTCCGTGGCAGAAGACGGCGCGTCAATGGTGATTGGTAGTGCCAACATGGGCTAGGGACAAGGAGGCGGGCGGCGCAGGCATCCGCAACTCCTACCTGCCTGCAGTGTTCCTCCCTGGACTTCCCACCGGTCGTGTTCGTCCCCAGCTCCCTGCCAGCACACCCCTTGTTGCCCCAATGCAAGGTCAGTCCCCTCCCCCGGCGGCTGCTCTCCCTCGCCAACTGCTCTCCTCCCCTACTCATCTCTCCTGCTCGAAGGTCTCCTCCCCTACTCAAAGGTCGCCGAAAAGAAGGCATAGGAACGCCTAGGCTAGCCTAGGCGCTAAGGGTCAGCGCTTAGATCCTACTTTCCGTCTTGCCAAACGTTGTAATAGACCCCTCTCCCTAGCTTATTTGTAACATAGACTTACACACTTAAGCTCCACACTCTTCCATACTTGTAGTAGTGTCCTTCTAAATAGTTCGGATGTAGTTGTCATAGAGAAAATAGGAACGGAGGAGAGAAGAGCTGGGGAGGAGCAGGCCTGGCGGATCCTCCTCGACTTTGTACCGCTACGGGCCTGACTAATGTTAGAGTAATATCCAGGTTCTTCTTCCGGTATTTCTGAGTTCTCTATTTTTTTATGTTCAATTCTTACTTTAGTTTATTTGTGGGATCTCCACTCTTATCGAGTGCTTTAGTCTAGATCTAGCATAGACATGGTGTGTAGACTAGTGTTTTCTTGAGTTTGTATCCAATCCCATGGATAGTTGTCATAGCTCCAAAGATGACAACTCTGTTAGGCCTCTATAATCACATTCAGATAGTGTTTTTATAGAGCCTTTTGACTGTCTTCCCTAATTAACCACTCTTTCTCACCTCCTTTGTGGGTTAAAAGTTGCTTTTGCTTCAAGGTAAGTATAGTAAGGCTGATTTTATATTATATTTTCTTGGATGTTCTTGATCTGTTGAACTCATTATTAGTTCACTTCGCTGAACTCATTACTAGTACACTTCGCGCTCCCTACGAAAGTCGATTCCTTGGAATATACTCACAGGTGAAGGCTATATCAATAAGCATGTGCTTGTGGACTTTTGTGTGTGTCAACAAATATTATAACAAATACTTTGAGGATTTCCACCCATTCGATGGATTGAGCATCAGATTGACTTGAAACGAGTTTGCTAAATTGAGCTACCTACAGAGCCAACCTTGAGGGGACTGAGGAGAGCTTTAGTCTTTGTGCCGTTCTAGTTATTTTGGTTAAAAAAAAATGACAGTTGGCGCATGCGTATAGGTTGTAAAGCCATTAACAATATTACAATAAGGTATCATCATCATGTTCCTAGGCTATTCCTAGGCTAGACAACATATTTGATAAGTTAACTGGCTCTGTAATTTTTTCTAAAGTAGACTTGCGAGATAAATACCACCAAATAAGAATGAAACTAGAAGATGATGGAAAACTGCTTTTCAAACCTAAGTTCAGTTTGTATACGAAGAGTTAGTAATGCCTTTTAAAACTAAGCTCAGACGCCATCCATTTGGTGGTCCTTTCAGTCGGAGACTAGCAAGACGCCATAATAGCAGGCTATGCAGTACCAAGTAGGGGATTAAATTTTTTTGGAATATAATGGAAATAGTGGAAGAAGTCATAACAGTTCAAACATAAAATTAGTTCTGCTGAGGTTGCATAAGCCTCAGTTCCAGATCCACTGAACAAGAAAAGGAGTTAGTCAATTTGATTACTAAAAATATTAGCCTGCTGTGATATCAGCATATATATATGCCACGACAAAGTTGCTTGGCTAAACCTGTTGGTTAAACCTATGCAGTAGTGAACTTTTTTTTAATAAAAAAATCTATGGACCAGTGACTGGCGGGGGTCTTCATGGCAAGCTGCAAGCATAACAAGTGGACCTGAGGAAAGAAAATCTATTTACAAATTCATTTTGCTATTTAAGTTATAGTAGAACTTGCATCGTCGTCTCTGGTCTTTATATTTTCACATACCTTTGTAGAAAGTATATTATAAACCATGTGTATTCAATTTTTTCATAAAACACAGAAATTATTTTTTCTATAATTCAGTGATTTGGAAAATATTCATACAATGCAAAAGTTCAGAAGATCCGTGCCTTTTTTTCCCACGAGTTCAGCAACTGGAGGAAGACTCAAATCTAGGAGAAGAAATCATGTAGTACAGATAGGTAGATCCATCCCACTGCAAGGGCACCACCGTGACAACCAAATCTCCATGCCTACACCTATACGTCACTGGAAAATTAGAAATCTGTTGATCAATGAAAAAACAAGAAATATGAACGAAAATTTATAAAAAAAACAGAGGGGGGATCAAGTCAAGTTGAATGGATCCGGGTATGACAACATCAAGGGCGAACAATTGCCCCATAATAAACAAATCAAATCCCCATCAGTACGATCGTATAAGACAAATTGGAGTGGGAGGCGGCGTATATTATTGTATTAATTTACTTGTACCTGGAAACAAGAAAACCTGCACCTGGAAACAAGAAAACCTGCAGTGTGCCTTTCGCTCCACAACGAGAATAATGAACACTACTAAATCGCCCTCTACAGCTTTTTCCTACTTTCGGCAAACCACTCGAGAATGAACCCTAAATCGCTCTCTGGACATTTTTTTTCCTGAGATCGGATCTGGGATTGTAATATAAATTCATGCGTGGATGAACAGTTACCAAGTGGGATGAAGAGCTCTCGAGTTGCCCTCGGAAACGGGCCCTTGACTCCGTGAGCATAACATTACTCTAATTCAACTATGAACAAATTAAAATGAGGCAGAGCAACAAACAGTCACAAGATATGATCAACTGATTCTCCTTTTCCCACGAAATCTACAGGTATAGGTCCATTGCCATTGTGATGTCTTATGTTTGATTCAAAACTAATTAACCAGCTATGCAAAATGCAAAAACCAGCTCCTCAGGTCAGCGGAACAAAGAGTTGACACTGTCTCCATTATTTTATCACATGTGTCACTCTCTTCTGGGTAAACGCTCCTTCATGCATATGCACCGTACCCACCGGTATGGTATGAAGCTTCCAGTACTAAATTTCCATGATAATAAATTAGTAAGAGGTACAGCTATACTCCTCTCCTCTCCAATCAACACCTCAATCCATGTCAACGCCATCCGTACCATTCCATGATAAGGCCTCCGCGGCCCGTAGCCATCATCCAAGGCCGTACATAACTCCACATTCGGCGAAAGGATCAGCTGAAAGACGACGGAGTGCCGGCATCTCGTCGCAGCTAGCTGCAGCGTCGCCAGCATGGCTGCTTCTCGCATACCGACACCGACTATCTCAGAATCGGAGCACCGCCCAGCGACCAACAAAGGTACGCTGATCTTCAGCTACACCTGCGTCGGCCTCACGGGCACAGCGCTCGTCGCCGTCCTCGTCTTCTACTGCTACCACCAGTTGTTCCGCAGACGAGCGCCAGTCACGGCCAACGCCGGAGCAGAGAGCAATCCAGGGCCAGAAGGCCACCATATCGGCGTGGACATCACCAAGCTTCCTGAGTTCGCGTACACTCAGTCGTCGAGGCGCAGGGGCAACGGCGACGGGGCGCAGTGCTCCGTGTGCCTCGGCACGGTGCAGGCCGGCGAGATGGTGCGGCGGCTGCCCCTATGCAAACACCTCTACCACGTGGAGTGCATCGACATGTGGCTGGCATCGCACGCAACGTGCCCAATCTGCCGGTCTGACGTCGAACCGCCGGGGGAAGCATCGACGGAGCCGGCGCCGGAGACTCTGCCAGTGTAATTCAGGTTCAGCGCTGATTGTCTGTTTGTGCCTCCGGTGGGTACGCTAAATCGTAGCTTGTCACCTGTGCAATGCATTTGTGTATACATCAAGAATTTGTTGGACCATCCCATCTTCATCTTAATTTTCTCGCTGTTCTAACTACTTGTATTATTGCTAACGTCAACTGCTATCAGCGGCTGCACATGCATCACCTAATCCGTGCGAGGATTCCGTTTAGAGCATAGGAAGGAGTACACAACGATCCTCTTTTTGTTTTTGCTTTTCCTTTCAAATGCAAAATATTACTCCCTCCTTTCCAAATTATAAGTCGTTTTAACTTTTTTACACCCATTTTGTTATGCGTCTAGATACAAAATGGATAAACAAAAAAAGTTAAAGTAATTTATAATTTGGAGCGGGGGAATTAGAATGCAAAAGAGTATTCATTTAAAAAATAGGTAGAGCTTCTTGATTTCAAGTCGAACTCCCAGCTGTGACCTCTTGCGCGGCCATTCCCCTCTACCGGTGTGGCACGCCATATTATCCAATACTTTTATCAACTTTATTTAACACTTAGGTTACTTAAATTAGTGAGAGTTTTCCAAATCAATTGAGTGAGAGTTCTCCGAATCGTCCAAATCGTCGGTTCAAGTTCATTGGAGTAAAATTTAAGTCGATTTCGGTCTTCCTGGAAAAACTGCCTGGCCACCTCCAGCACTACTAACACTAGTAGAGAAACGACTTTTCTGTGGATGGCCAAAAGATATTTAGTCTTGGTTTCAATTGCAGACTGAGACTAAAGGAGACCTGAGACTTTTACTCTTGGTTTGTAACACAAGCTGGAACTAATTTCATCTTTTAGTCCTAGTTGTAATGGTTACCAAGACGTGTCAGTATGAAAATCTTTAAGTCCGGGTTTGAAATACGTGCCCAAACTAAAGGCACCTTTAGTCCCGGTTTCTGTCTCAAACCCGGACTAAAGGTGCTTGTAGACTAAATTTAAAAGTATTGCGTATCTTATCTATGTTAGATGTGTGGTAAAAGTTGAGATGGTAGCGTGTGCATGGGTTGAAGCGAGAGATCTCGAGTTTGAAACTCTATAGTCGCACTCTTTTTTATCAAAATACACACAAATCAAAGACCTTTAGTCCCGCTTTCGTAGTAGCTGGGATAAAGCGGGTTGGGAGCCAGGACTGAGGCACATCTCTCTACCAGCGTCAAAAATATTTGTAGCAACTAACTCCGCTCCCTTTTACAAATAGTTCCGAAATGAGCCGCCCTACTTCATTTGTTGGGACGACTAGCGTTATGAGCCATTCTATGAAAAAAATCTATTTGTTACAAATAGTTTCAAAACGAGCCACCCCTACAATTTCATTTGTAGGGGACTAGCATTATGAGCCATCCTATGAAAAAAGTCTATTTGTAGAGGTGTCACATGCCCAACACCATTGGCAGAATAAATGATCAACTAGAGGACCAAGAGGAGCAGGCACGGGCAGAGCACTGGAACCTATGTTACCCGGATATGGATATGAGTATCGGATACGATACGTAGATACACCATTTACTTAAAAACAGTGACATGGGGATACAACTAATATATATTTTATAATACTAATAATAATATTAAATAACTCAGTAATGACAAATTTATTGAGTCAAATGGAATTTGGAGAGTTCAAAACGCAGAACGAGGAGAAAGAAAAACATTAATAAGACTCCGTGAGGCAGGTAGCGTGTGAGACAGATAGTATGTGGTGAGAAACTTGCCTGCTTCAAGGTCTTGCCGGTGGCCGCTGACCGTGGGCATGACGACGTGAGTGCGAGACTTGAGTGCGAGCGGCAGGAAAATCACTTTCCTTTACTTGCTTGGGCCTGTGAGACTGACTTTTGGTGCTTTGGACTGTATCTAGTTCAGTCCAGCTGTATCGGATACGAGTGTCCAACACCATACGTATTCAGATTTTGGAATACGGCTCGGATATGTATCCGACGAGTATCCAGCACGTATCCGTATCCGGTGAGTATCGGATACGCGATACGCCACCCCCGTGAAATATCCATGCATCGTAGACTGGAACAACGAAATTGGGCCGGAAGAGGCCCGCAAGGGGGAGGGGCGCCGCCACCCTAGGCTTGTGCACCCAGGTCGCCAACGCCGCCGCGTCGCCATTTCTAATCGCCACTTCATCAAGTTAGTTACCTTAATAGAGTTTTTATAGATTTGGAAAGAATTATAATTGTTTAGGAAAGGAAAATCCAATTACTATAAGGATCTCCTGAGATTGTTTAGAGATTAAGTCGAGGATGCTTAGGGGCCAAGTTTTCCAAGGACTATAAATATAAGGGGCATATAATCAAATCGATTAAGAAAGAATAGTCGAAGGACTTTAACCTTAGGTCTCCAGTTTTTGGCCTTTCTCTCCCTCTCCTTCTCGCACGCGCCAGCGCGCCACCACCCCCTACTTGTGCCACTGCCGCTGCACACCGCACCCTAGGGCGGCAGCGTCGCCCGGGCTGCCGCACCCAACGCTGCCACCTCCTCCTCCTACGCCGTGCCCAATCCACCCTACCCGCTTCGCTGTTACAAGAGGGGGCTCTATATCCAGCCCCTACAAATTGATTCGTAAGGGAGGCTCTATATTGAGGCACCCCTATAAATAGACGTCAAATACTACAATTAAAGCCTAAAATTTGAAAATTTTAAAATGACCTCAGCTGGGGAAATGACCAAAATAAGAGCTGTAGATCTTGAAAAATTATGCCATTTTTGCTATTTACAATTTTTTTTCCATTTGGAATTGGTTTCTATTTTGAAATTCAGTTTCAACTTCAGCTTTGATTTCTCTTTTTAATTTTTGGCTAAAATTTGTAACTAGTCTTTTTCCATTTTGCTAACTCCAAATCTGATATTTTTTCTAATTTTTTTTCAATTTTTTTTTATTAATTTAATATATTGTTACATCGATTATTTTTATGATCTTTTCATATGACCTTGACTTATCAATTGAAAACTTGAACTTCAAAAAATGGCAACTTATAATAATATTTTGAAGTATGATCTTTTCATATGACCTTGACTTATCAATTGAAAACTTGAACTTCAAAAAAATGGCAACTTAGAATAATATTTTGAAGCAGTAAATGATTTAAATTAAAATGTCAAACATAAAATTAGTAGAACTCATCAAGATCTATAGCTTTTATTTGGGTCATTTCTTTATCTGACAAAGTGCTAGTAATGTTGTTCATAAATTTTACATCTTTCTTGTACTAAAGGAAAACTATGTGAGAGATATGTAAGATTTGCGAACAATGTTACTATCACTTTGTTAGATAAAGAAATAAATAAAATAAAAGTTTAGATTTTGATGAGTGAGCACAACTTTGTTATTGAGGACTTTCTAGTTGAACTCATTTACTCTTTCAAATTGTTGTTTAAAGTAGACAATTTTTTATATTGTTTTGAGTTAATAAAATAAAGTAGAACTTTTTAGTTGACAACTTTTCATTTGAATTTATGTTGTCATGAAAAACTATATTTGAATGTCTAATATTTAAAACTTAAATTTTTTAAATGACCTCGTATCAAATGATCTTTGATGGACAAATGACTAAAACAAAAGTTGTAGATCTCAAAAAATTATAAAACTTTGTAGTTAACAACCTTTTGATTTAAAAATCATCTTGTCAAAAAAAAAATGCGGTTGACTTTTTCAAATAACCTCGGATGAAAAAAATGACCAATATGAAAGTTATAAATCTCGAAAAGTTATGAAACTTATTAGTTGACAATTTTTTCAGTTGAATTCATTTAGGGCCTAAACGCTCAATTTAAACTTAGTTCGGTATAATTTGAGGAGGCCTGAAATCATATTTGAAAAATGTCACGACTTGCATCGGATTTGTAGGTGGGGCCTCCCTAATGTCAAAACTATTTTTCCTTTTTTGACCTTTTTCTGTTTTTTGCTCGGTTTTGAAAAATTTGAAAATTAGTTTGCTGGGGCAGCTCAATAATGAACCAACTATTTGTAGGGACCGCTGGCTTGCTCCTACAAGATGGTTATAGAAACCTCCCCTACAAATCCTCTAGAACCGCCCCTACAAATGTTTATTGTAGTAGTGCAGGAAACAGTCTAGCCAGTTCTACTGCACCTGTACCTGCAAAAGAAGCAGAAATTCTGTAGCACCTATACCTACAAAAGACGCAGAAATACTGACCTGGCCAATTTAACTGCCCATGCTGATGGCAGACCAGAACCAATTTGATCCTCCCGCATTGGATTTTGTTAAGATAATAAAATTACTCTCACCAATATCGAAGCTAGATGCTCGTCGAACCAACTTGTTAGCCTTACTGCCTTATTATTATTGTGTTTCACGCCGCCGAATATGAAATTCGATAAAAGAAACAATAATATCAAGATATGTATCAAGATTCATAAGTGATCCCTCAAGACATTGAAACTCACAAGCTACTAGTTGTACCACCCGAAAGGAATAACTAGAGGCTCAATATGTCTAACCTTCATGGAAAGCAATAATTTTTCTAAGCTGAACAAGAGAAGTTCGTATTCAGCTCGAATGTTGGTACAATTGTCGTAGTTCAATTGGTTTGATGTCTCGAATAACAACATTGTGGGAAAAATTGAATATGCCAACACATTGACCTTTTTGCAAAGCTGATTAATTAAAATAGAGCTTCCATGGACAGAAATCAGGTAATTGATCTTATCTTCTAAATGAATTCCATGTTCAAAATATAATTGACGAGGATTTGACCTTTCAAAATTCTCAATGGTTCAAAAGCGTGTGTAGTATAGATAGTAATATGTGCTTCGTAACATCGGCCTAGCATGCCATATATAGTAAGTAATATTTTCTAACTTAGCATATGCATAGTAAAGTGGCAAACATAATTTTAAAATATGGAAACCTTGTCTCAGGATCAATAAGACCTTAACTAACATACTCCCTCCGTCCCTTTTTTATTTGTCGCCGTGGGATACGTGCCACAAGTTTGACTTGATTTACGGTAATGCTGGGGGTCGGACATGTCCGCCCCCAAAGACTGCCGGACATGGCGCCAGCGCCACAGCGCGACGCCGCCGCCGCCCGGCCCGGTTAGGGCTCAAGCACTCCCTCCGGTGTAGATTCCGCCGGCCGGGCCGGGCCGGCCGGGCGCGGCGTCGTCGACACGGCGGTGGTGGCGGGTTGGCCGGCGGTGAGCTCGGCGACATGCGCCGGCGCCGAAGCCGGGCGGGGCTGGATGGGCGGTGGGTATGGGTAGGCGGCGGGGCGAAACGCCGGCGAGAGGGAGAGGAAGGCGGCCGCCGCCGCGCTTAGGGTTCGCCGGAGTTCGCCGAACCCTAAGCCAGCGGCGGGCGGTGGCCGGGCGGCGGGGGAGGGCGCGGGAAGAAGGAGGCCGGGAGGAGCTCGCCGGGGCGGGCGACGACGGCGGGCGTCCGACGCACGCCGGGCGTCCGGACGTCCGGCGCCCCCCTACCCCTTGATTTATAGAAAATACGCACAACATTTATATCTCTAAATAATTTTGTTAAAAAACTAGATCCAAAGATCTTTCCGATGATATTAATTATGATACTAATCGATGATATTTATTATTTATTAAAATTGCTGGCATTTATGTCTTGGGAAGCGAAGTGACAAAAAAAAAAGGGACAGAGGGAGTAGATGATAACATCACTGATAAACCTCTTCGACCATAATATATGATGTGAATGGACCTTCTCTCCTTGATGCATGAAGAACTAGAGGTATAATCTTTGAGAAGCATGATTAGCTTAATTTATAGCCGGTTTATGAGTTTTGGCCTAAAAAAGATGGCCATTGACGAACAAAGATCCTATTGACGAACCAAGATCCTAAAGTGCTATGAGATCCATTACCGTTGCAGATAGTAACCAAAATTAACAACCTATCAGTGGAGTCGACCCCTGCAATTGCGATCTTGTCATGGGCTCTTGACCATCGAAGCTACTACACGTAAAGCTCCAGACACAACATAGTAATGATTTCGCCAATATATTTATTTAGACTAAACTAAAACAAATTAAACAGAAAAAGCATGCTTAAACTGTAACCGAGATATGGAGTCCTCTCTTTAGTAGAGATGAAAATGGTCAGAAACAGTCAGAAAACTGCTCAACCATTTTCTACTTCTATATTTAATAAAAAACAGTAAGCCGGACACAATAACGAATGCGAAAATAAGTTTATCTGAATGGAATTATGTCGAACACAGCCGAACACGAATACACAATTACGACGTGCAAATGGAACACAGTAAAAAACAAAAAGTAGAAAACGATACCATCGAAACAAAATTGGTTTCTTTCGCAAAACAAAAGGAAAACAAAAGAAAAGAGAGAAGAGGAAAATTTGAGATTCCAATTCGATTGCAAGAGATGGGCCCAGAGAAGAAAGCTGACGTCAGATCGGTGCTTTCTTTTTAGCAAAGCGTCGTCGGATCGGTACTAGCTAGACTAGAAACTGGCCAATCTAGCTCTCCCTCTCCATCGACCCGGTCCATATGCTGCAACTCGGGCGGGGGACCTCATGCTGCGGCGCGTGAGGCTCTCAGCCATCCAGGCGTGATCCAATGTCAGAACAGTGCCACAGCCTCTGTAAGGACGCGAGGTTCATCGGCGATTAGTCCCACCTTTTGCGCTGGGAAGCACCATGAGGGCGAGGTGGCTATATAAGGTTCCGTTTGGTACAACTTCTCTATCGGTTTTAAAGGAGCAGTTCGAAACCGTTTTGTACCAAACAAGATAAATTAAAATGGCTTCACTTGTGAAGCCCTAAAATCATGCTTTTATAAGACTTTAGGTGGAATGGAGCTAAAATTAATGGCTTCATTGAGTTTCACCTCACCTTACATAGTGTTCCGTGAATGCATGTTTTAAGAAACTCTATACATGAAGCTGTTTTGCCAAACAATTTACCGAAACGGCTCTGACTCCACCAACAGATGTTCTTGGAACCGAAGCTAAAATAAATGGTTTCACTAGTGCGGCGAAGCCGTGCCCAACGAGACCTAAAATGTGAACGGTGCTCTATAGTTATTAATAGTTACCTGAACATTGTCGATGATATTTTTGAATTAGAAGTAGGAAACTAGAAAAAGTTTGGAAAACGTCTAAAACCATATTTCTTCTGATTTTGAATTTTGACTTAGGTGTTTTGTATTTCGAACTGAATTCAAATTTGCCTAAATATGGATTCGATTGGATCAATTATAGAAACTGATATAGTTTGGTACAGGATAAGATGCTGGTGGCTGTTGGAGGCAAAGCGCTTCACGAAAAGCAGCAGACGACGACAAGCATCAACGACGTGGCGGCGGTGGTGCCGTGGGCGTTCATTCTCGCAGACCTGCTGGACTTCATATACTCGGCTTCCTGCCCTGCCTCGTCAACAGCGATTGGCACTGATACGCCGTCGTCACGAACGGGCATAGCCTGCCGCCGCTAATGGGATGCGGGTCATCGTGGGCTAGCATAGAGACCGCAAAATAATAGCGACTCGATGTTGGTCTGGTACTTGCTGCGTCATAAATTGTAAGTTATTTCAATTGTTTTGACACCTATAGTATTTAAAGTTTAACCAAAACTATAGAAATAATTATAAATTTATGGCATAAAAAAGTTGACAATATAATTAACGAAGAATCTAATGATATTTATTATTTGCTATAATAAACGTTATTATTTTATCATATAAATTTGATCAAACTTGATATGTTTTGACTTAGAAAGTTAAAGAGACAGAGGGAGTAGTGATTTACATGGGCGCTTGGTGGACAGCCGAGAAATTTCTTTCTATCAACGGGAACGTAAACATGAGGCAGCACTAGTAGTGTTGCTAACAGTATTGGTGCCTCGCGGACGACTTGAGAAAACTGTATCTGGTGGCATTCAGGGATCTACACATCTCAACGTCCCTCCCCAGATTCTACATCGGATCTAATCCTTGGTCCACGTCCTATTCCACGTTAGTGTCCACGTCTCATATCTCCAGGTGGAGCCAAGCCTAACCTTGCTAGCCAAGTAGTTCGCTGCCGAGAGTCTAGGGTTTCGTGGAATCGTGGTTGTTGGCTTCGATGATCATCATGGATCTGAAGGATGACAAAGTGTTGGCTTCGACGATCATCATAGATCCGAAGGACGACAAAGTGTTGGGTATGATGGAGAAGGTGAGGTTGTTAGAAGATGAGAGGAAGAGTGTAAAGACTCGGGGGGTTGGGAGTTCTCGACGCAGGTCGGATCAGTGGAAAAACTTTTGGCAGACAAGCTGAATTGGGCAGACGTGCTTGAGCTTTCCTAGGCAAGATCTAGTGCCCTTCAAGGGAGTGGAATGCAAGAAGTTTGGGGAGAATCTTCACCTTCCTGCAAGCATCGGGGAAGAGGAGGGCATTAGAGGATGGCCCTTAGATGTTCGGAAGGATTTAGTGGTCGTGGTGGAGTTTGATGGGGAGAAGACAATTGATGAGATGGAATTTAACTTCATCCCTATATGGGGTGAGGGTCACAAAGATATCGTTAGGTCTCATGAACAAGGCTGTAGGGGAGGTGATATGAGTACTTGTGAGGGAGGTTCTAGAGGTAGATGTAGATGATGATGATCTAGCTAGACATAAGTAGTACTTGAGGATCAAGATTAGGCTCGATATCTACAAACCGATTATGAGGAGTCGTGGTGTTGAGTCCCTAGAGAGACAAAATGTTTCCCACTCGTCTATGAGTATCTCCCTGACTTCTGTTATACATGGGCCTCATGGTCATATGGATCATAATTATGAGACTCAATTGGAGAAAGGAGCTACACAAAAATTTAGTAAGGCGCGGTATGTGACACCCCTTAACGTCACTACGAAAATAGATATAAAACATATCCTCAGCAATGGTGCTAGAAATACTGGTGAGCATATTATAGCATCGCCACTAAAGTGCTAAGTTTTCATCCCCAGCTATGACATCAGAAGTATGGTATTAAATCATACCATCATTTAGAATATAGAAATAATATCCGTAAGCGCACAGATCAAATACCATTGTAGCATTTTATCCAGAGTATTACCAGGTTGTTATTTATATTTTTAATTCCTATAGGAAGGTCTACGGGGTATATGTGTAGGATAGTAGAATAACCTATAGTGTAATGAATAGGTATAACCATGTCCTTGCTACTTAATACAGGGGTAAGTCACAAGATAAATGATAAAGATAAGTATATATAAATCATCAGCGTAAACAGATAGAGACTCCTAGCCATAACATTAGGGTTACTAGCAGAACATCAAGAGATATTCCTAAATTATTCCTAGCTACATGCCAACATATACTATGGTTAGTGCAATTACACCTAGTAGTCATCGCTAAGGTTAGCATTATATCTACTCACAGTGGACATACCAGGAAAGTTTGAGAATATAGCACGCCATTCCTTCGTATACAAATCCTACTGTGCCTATAAACGAGGGTTGGAATACATAGGACTCATGAATGGGGTCGCCGTACCCACAACCTACCAAACCCGGCCTATAGGGTGCATTCGCAGGTAAACAACGTATAAGCACCACGCTTACACAATGTTGACCACTCATCTAATGATCAATTAGATCAGCGCTATACGAACCTATGAATAAGTATAATGTCAATCTAGCTATACTTGCATATAACCACAATAGACAAAAAAATATAATAACTATGAATATAAGCAGATAAGTATTCATCAATTCAATTGTAGCAATATCATAATATCTATACAATGAAAGAGAATAAAGGTGAGAGGAGGTAAGAACTATACCAAATCCAAGCTCTTGATGGCTCCAGAATCCAAGCTTTCGCTTGCCTCCCTCTAGTTCTAACTAGCTATCTAGGCCCTAACTAAGGAGCTCTGATTAGGGTTTCTGGCTGATGATCAGACTTCGAATGAGAGAATGAATGAATGTGCCTCCTCCCAGGGGAGGTCCTACCCTACTTTTATAGCCCTGGGCGATGATCGTGAGCCATCGGATCAAACTGACTTCCACGTGCGGCTGAGATCAATCCACAAAGGCGGTGGAGCAACCTGGGCGAACCGGGCCGCCATTGAGCCCACGCCAAGACCGGCCGGTCTGAGGTGGGACCGGCCGGTTCCACCTGGTGGCCGCTGGCCCTCCGCTTCAGCGTGGTGTCTTATGGTCTCTTCTGGAATCTTCCTGCATTGTTGTGGCGTCCGATTTTCCGTTCTATGTTCCGATAAACTCCTGGGATTGCATGTTTTCCAGTTTACACCTGTAGAAACAATGAAACATCAAAACTCGTGGAATTCTATCAGTGTAAACCCTATATCTACTTTGTTGATTGCAATTGCATCCTTTTTAATGGCTAGTTGACGGTTAAATTCATACATTAACAACCATCAACAACTCTCCCAAGCTTAACCTTTGCTAGTCCCTTAGCAAAGAAAACTCAAAAAAAGTTATTGTAAGATATATATGTTTAAGCATTGTAGCCATCTCGAAACAACTTCCTAGAAGTATACCTGCAGTCAGATAGAAATTCTCCTCTAAGTTATGTAATAACTGAGCTGACTTTCAAACTTACTCATATTACCTTTGACTATGGGGCTTATCAGCTCTTCCTTGGGCCTTGAGTACTTGACAGACAGAAAGATCCCTCCCAAGCACTATGTATCAAGCCCTTCGCTCAACTATCATTCTGGAGTTTTTTTTAGAGGTTTTCAAATAAAACTCAGAGTTTTCCATATATGACACTCTCAAGTCTCTCAATATATGTGGTATTTGTAGATTCTCACCAAGGCAGTAATGATGGTTGTCTTTCTTTTCATCCTAGAACTAAAGCTTATGTGGAGCTCATAGGTAAGGAGAAAACTTGAAAGAGCAAACTTGTAATGCACATGTTGTAAGGTTAAACAATGGATCCATGGAGAAATAAGTTATACAGTCGAATCAAGATGTGTGGGTGGATGGACATGGTGGATATATGGTGGAACCTAATTCTACTCAGCTCCTTTAATGCCTATCTCTCTTTTGGACTTTAAAGATTGGCTAGAGGTTATGAGCTATCTTTTTTTTCTCAGGGAGGCGGATATCTAAGTACCCATTACTTTCAGCACTTGGACACTTGTCCATTTTTTTTAACTCCCTTCTCTTTTTCTCTTTTTCTTTCATATATCTTTTTGCATAGCTCATAGCACACCTTTTGGCACAAATGGATTTGGAGAGATGGCAACAGGAACTTGAAGCATTTATTGGGTGGCTATCCTAATAGAATATTTTTGGTGTTTTCTCCCAGTGTACAAGGAAAATATTTTTGAAATGGATGTAGATGAAATGGCATGTTGTTGCGCCTACTCCAGTGTCAATTAGTGTATATGGAAGTGGATCTTGATTCAAGAGCATGACAAGTTTCTCACCAGGGTCACAAAGGTTGACAAAACTCAATGCATGACAAGCAGTATGTATGTGGAAGTTTAACTAGCCTATCTTATCATGTTTGGCTCTGGTGGGAATGTAAGATTTGTCATATTGGAACTCATAATGATTTTATATTTTTCAAAAGATAAATCTCCATAACTCTAGTGTCACTTAGAGTAAGATAAATAGCGGCTCAGACTTTCTCAATCTTATCAATCAGGTACGTAGACTTAGTTCAAGCATATGCAACCCACAAGTTTAAGGCTCAGAGCAAATCGTCATGTCAAAAGAGTTGGAGCTAAAACATGGAAAAACTTTTGTCTAAACACTAAGCTCTTTAGCGGTGTTGTAACAGAGCAGCTTATCATCATTTCAGATCATCTCAAGAGTTTTCTTTTTATTGACTCTATCCAGACAAACATTTTTATTTGGTTTTATATTTTTTCAAGACTCATACTATATAAGACTCTAAGGACTCTATAAAGCATGGACCTTTATGTGGCCATATATTTTTGGTATTTTAGGTTTTCTTATGATACTATGGTGAACCTTCATGTGCTCACATATTTTTGGTATTTTTTTTATTTTTATGACTGACTCGATAATCGTGTTGGTACACTTACCTGGGTACCTAGGGGATGCCTTCCCCCAAGCTGGTTGTTGTCGTGGTTGAGCATTGAAGCTGAGCAGTCCTCTTGATAGAGTTCATGCTTGCAAGAGCTAGTGTAGCCAGGAACCCTAATCTTGTCCAACAAGAAGTTGCTTCCTCCGAACAGTGTTTAGCTGTGTATAGGGAAGGTGTGCTTCAAGTGATGTAGATAATGATTCTTAGGTGGACTAGCTCTTGGAGTCATTTTGCAGCAAACATCCCATAAAACACCAATACTCATGGAATAGATTAGGATAAACAGTTAGTGGTTAGCCGTTTCACAGACTAGTTATTGTGAGAGGTTTTCAAAAGGTTGTTGTTACAATGCTTACAGTGCAGCAAGATGCTCAATAATCATTTTTGGATTTTTCTTTTATCAAAAAGAAAATATGCATACTAATTTTTATTTTATTTTTAGGCCACCACGGTGAACACTCCTTTAGTTCGCACTGCAGGGATGTCAATGGGGCTTTAAGTTTTTCAAATGTTTATGTTGTTTTCTATATAAGGCTGATAAAGACTATCTATGAATTAAAAGTGGAAGAATATAAATAGATAACACCATTGTTATCTTATGGTAAGGGTTTGGAGTTTAAAGTCCTCCAGACAAGACTTATTGTCTTTGTCACTTCTAGGGTGCTTCATCGGATCCCAAGGATGGTGACCCTGATGCTGGACCTCTTGGTGATAATGATTCAGTTGAGAAGGTTACCTTTTCCTTCCATACCTTTATAGGTTGGGGATGTTCGTTAGGTGTAGTAGATTCTTCTTTGATTGCCTCCTCATCAACATTGCTCTTTTGAGAGTGATTCCTTCGGCGCTAGCGTCTCTTCTTGGACTAGGTGAACGCTGCTAGTCTAGGAGAGTTATAATATTTAAAATGACAACGTACCTTTTCTCCTGGGAATTAAAAGTGGACTTAGCCCAATCCATTGTAGATGATGGCGATGGTGGTGCTGAGGAACGACCTCCCAAGGATAATGGGTGTCTCATCTTCTTCTCTCATGTCAAGTATCATGAAGTCGGTCGGGACATAGTGAGTATGGATTTTGACCATGATGTCTCTTGCTACTCCCTCCGGAAATCTTGTCGTGTTGTGTATCAGCTGCAGCTGCATATAGGTAGGGTATAGAGGTGTGTTGAATAATAAGTCGTATACCTTTTTGGACATGATGTTGATAGCTGATCCGGTGTCGCAGAAAGCATTGTAGAAGAAGCATTATCCAATAGTGCAATTAGTGGTCGGCATGCATGGATCCTCTCTCTTGATTAGGAATGGTGAAGCTAAGAGGTGGTCATGCTCATACTCAACAACCTTGACTACTTCGACTTGCTTTCTCACTTGTCTCCTGTTCTTGTTCTTTTTCTTCCCATTTGAATTCTTCTTCTTTGCTTCTTCAACTGTTGGCTTAACTGGAAAGTAAGCTCTTCTTGGATCTATAGGACCTTCAAGGGTCTTATTCTTAAAACTGAACTTCTCTTTATTGCCCTTGTTGGTAAAATAAATCTTTGCATTATCCATGTAGATGAAAGCCTTTGCAGTACTCAGGAATGGTTGGCCAAGAATGATTAGACTTTTAGGATCTCTGCCAGTATCTAGGACTACAAAGTCTATAGAGACATATGATCTCCCAATTCATATGCACACGTCATCTAAGATTCCTTCAGGGTGCTTAACCGTCTGGTCTGCAAGCTGCAAGCACATATTCATGTACAACAAAGATGCCCATGGAAAGACTTGGTCAAGGATTACCTTTGGCATGATGTTGACACTGGCGCCTAGATCACAGACAACTTCAGGGAAGTCATGATGCCCAATAGAGATGAGGATTATAGGTCTCCCTGGATCTCCTCCCTTGGGTGGCATGGACTCATCGTTCCATCCTCCTGATGATGATTCAATATAGTACCCTGCATGTACATCAACAAGATTCACGGTTTCAGGCTCTAGAGGTTGCCCTAGAATCTTACCTTCATTGGTTGGTAGAACAGCGGTCTCCAACTGAGCCAATTATTGTTGTATCACTTTATTGAAGCTAAGCTAGTTCTTAACAGTAGAGGTAAAGCTATCCATTTTAGTGTTTATGTTTTTTAGTATTTTATCATTGGATGATACCTTCCTAAATAATGTCTCAATAATTTTATTTTGGTTGGAGATCACTTCTCTCAAAGGCAATTGAGCATAGCTATTGAAATTAGTGCCTTAAAAATTACCTTAGTAGTTGGGCCTTTGCTGATTCCGTCCTTGATTTTAAGGACGATAGTTGTTGTTGGTTTTAAAGTTCACATCCTCATGGGTGTCAGGGCAGTTGTTGCCTGAGTGTCCCATATTGCCACACACTTCACAAGTCATGCATGAATCACCGATGCGCATGACATCTTGTTTCAGGCTGGCCTTGTCTTCCAGCTTCTTCATGAGCAGATCTATCTTGGCAGGCAGCATATCTACCTCCTTGAGCTGGTGCATTCCTCCACTCCTCTTGCGGGTCGATTGGCACTCTTCACTCCAATCTTGATTGGAGGCCATCTTCTCTATAAGAGCAGTAGCTTGTGGTATGGTCAATGATAAATGCACCTCCAGCAGCAGCATCAATGTTGTTACAGGTGCTATTGGTGAGCCCGTGATAGAAAGTCTGCATGAGAAGCCAATTCTCCATCCCATGATAAGGACATTCTTATATATAGTCTTAAAAGCATTCCCATGCCTCTAGGACTGACTCATCATGTTGTTGCTGGAAACTTGAGATCTTCCCCCTTAGGGCACTTGTCTTACCCATAGGAAAGAAACTTGATAGAAAAGCTGTGGAGCACTTGTCCCAAGTTATATGATTGTCTTTATTGGTGTAGAACCATTGCTTTGCCTTTTCTAATAGTGAGAATAGGAACAGATGCAACAGTATGGCGTCTCTTGGTACATCCTTCATCTTGAAAGTGCTGCAAATCTCTAGGAAGTGTTGGAGATGAGCACTTGCATCTTCATATGCTTTCTATAGAACAGGTTGGCTTGCACCACGGTGATAAGAGCTGGCTTGAGCTCAAATCCATTCTCCCCAACTTCGACATTAGGTCCAGTGCGAATGTTGTTGGTGGTCAGAGCAGAGAACTCGCGTAGTGACTTATCAGCCATTTTCTTAAAAACTGGTGCTAAGTTGCCTTCTTCTTGTTCTTCTTCCTCACTTATTGGAGCTTGCTCCTCCAAAGAACGAACCTCAGCAGTGGTGTCTTTGATGGAGATTCAAAGATGTCCCTCACTTGCTAGAATTTTCTTCTTCAAAAGAGTTTCTCTGGATTTTCAATATAGTTATCTGGCAGATCAAAACCACTCATTCATTACCATGCATAAGATATCACAAATATAGAAAGCACAAGGGTAAGCCTGCATTGAGTAGGAGTCTATGATATCCTCTATCTCATTAATTTGTTAGGTCTATCGCTATTCCTTTTTACACTCGCCATTACCTTCCCCGGCAACGGTGCCAAAAAATGCTTGTTGACACCCCTTAACATCACTAGGAAAATAGATATAAAACATATCCTCAGCAACGGTGCCAGAAATGCTGGTAAGCATATCATAGCATCGCCACTAAAGCACCAAGTTGTCATCCCCAGCTATGACATCAGGAGTGTGATATTAAATTATGCCATCATTTAGAATATAGAAATAGTATCCACAAGCGCATAGATCAAATACCAGTATTTTACCCAGAGTATTACCCGATTGTCATTTATATTTTTCCATGGGAAGGTCTACGGGGTATGTGTGTAGGATAGTAGAATAACCTATAGTGTAATAAATAGGCATAACCATGTCCTCGCTACTCAATGCAGGGGTAAGTCACAAGATAAATGATAAAAGTAAGTATAAATCATCAGCGTAAATAGATAGAAACTCCTAGCCATATCATTAGGGTTACTAGCAGAACATCAGGAGATATTTCTAAATTATTCCTATCTATATGCCAATGCATACTATGGTTAGTGCAATTACACCTAGTAGTTATTGCTAAGGTTAGCATTATATCTACTTATAGTGGACGTACTAGAAAAGTTTGAGAACATAGCACGCCCTTCTTTGTATATAAATCCTACTGTGTCTATAAACGGGGGTTGGAATACATAGGACTCATGAATGGGGTCGTCACACCCACAATCTACCAAACCCGGCCTATAAGGTGCATTTATAGGTAAACAACATATAAGTACCACGCTTACACAATGTTGACCACTCACCCAACGATCAATTAGATGAGCGCTATACGAACCTATGAATAAGTACAATGTCAATCTAGCTATGCTAAGCATATAACCACAATAGACAAATAACATAATAACTATGAATATAAGCAGATAAGTATTCATCAATTCAGTTGTAGCAACATCACAATATCTATACAATGAAAGAGAATAAAGATGAGCAAAGGTAAGAACTATACCAAATCAAAGCTCTTGATGGCTCCGGAGTCTAAGCCTTCGCTTGCCTCTCTCTAGTTCTAACTAGCTATCTAGGCCCTAGCTAAGGAGCTCTGATTATGGTTTCTAGCTGATGATCGACCTTCGAATGAGAGAATGAATGAATGTGCCTCCTTCTAGGGGGTTCTGCCCTTTTTTATAGCCCTGGCGATGATCGTGAGCCATCGGATCAAACCGACTTCCACGTGCGGCTGAGATCAATCCTCAAAGGCGGTGGAGCAATCTGGGCGAAGCTGGCCGCCATTGGGCCCTGGCCTAGACCGGCCGGTCTGAGGTGGGACTGGCCGGTCCCACCTGGTGGCCGCTGGCCCTCCACTTCGGCGTGGTGTCTTCTAGTCTCTTTTGGAACCTTTCCGCGTTGCCGTGGCGCCTGATTTCCCGTTCTATGTTCTGATAAACTCCTGGGATTACGTTTTTTCCAGTTTACACTGTAGAAACAGTGAAACACCAAAACTCATGGAATTCTATTAGTGTAAATCCTATATCTACTTTGGTGATTGCAATTGCATTGTTTTCAATGGCTAGTTGACGGTTAAATTCATACATTAACGACTGTCAACACCGTATTTTATCCCGGAGAATTTTAGGGAGGTGGGCCGGTTAAGGGGTGTAGAACAGCGACCACAGTTGTTGTGGTGGAGTTCTAGGGGGCGTGGTAAGAGGGGTCGAAGAGTTGGGGTAGTGGAAGTAGAGGTGACAGTGATGGGCCAAGTTGGAGAAAGGACCAATCTTCTCATGAAGGGAAGAAACTAGAAGAAGGGGAGGATCAGGCAGTGGACAACCTTGTGAAAACGGTGTCGGATGAGCCGATGTAGAGTGGATCAAAGAAAGTTCTGTTCCCCAAATCACCAGACAAGTTAACGGTGAAGGATGGTGTGCAGTTATTAGTGGGGAAGGATGGTGAGAAGTAGCTATTGTCAAAGGGAAGATGGACGTGAATCATGCAGTCTGGTAGTGATATGAGCGAGCAGGATGCTAAGAAGAAAGGAGATGGGGATAGTGGCCGCCATTTCAAGCACCTAAAATGATCACCAAGCAAAGGGCCAAGTGACAAGGTGGAGGGGCCGTGGATATGGATGTTGATGATGAAGGGTGTAGTCTGAAGGTGGGAAAATCAGTATGTTCAGTGTATGCCAAGGACTACAAGCACCAATGAATAATTTCTTCAAAGTACCGAGGGCTGGGAAACGGCCCGGCAGTTCGAGGACTTCTAAAATGTCAGAAGTCTGAAGAGACTAATGCCCTCTTCCTGTCGGAGGCAAAACTTGATGAGAAGCATTTGGAGAAGTTCAAGGTGTGTTGTTGGGCTTAGCGAACATTGAGGTGGTGGATTGTGAAAGAAAAGAGGGGAATTGTTGCGTTTTGGCGGAGAGGAGTCGACTTGATTCTTTGAAGTAAATCAAAGAACTATATTGACGTGGAGGTCCTAGAGATGGGTGGTGGAAGATGGAGGTTCATTAGAGCTTATGGGAGGCTCGTTCACATCTGAAGTTTAAAACATGGGAGTTGATGGACGATCTCAAGCTATAGCACCCTGTTGGGGTCCCGTGGCTATGTGCGGTTCACTTCAATGAGATCCTCTTTCACCATGAAAAAGGGGAGTGCACCGCGATACAAAGTTGCTTGGATCGGTTCAAGATGACTCTAGAGAGAAGCGAGCTTTGTGATCTTGGGTTCACGGCGGATGTCTTCATGTGGCGCAATAAACAGACAAAGGCAGATGCTCGGCAGATGCTCACGTGAGACAGAGGCTTGATGGGCTGTGGGAAACGTGGAGGGGAGGGGAAAATTTCCTACAACCCATGTGAAGAATGGGGACCCTTATAAATCAGACCATCCTCCGGTCATTATTCTCACCGTGACGTGGCAGTCGGCAGGATGATCAAGTGGGTCAGGTGGGTTCAGGTTTGAAGCGAATTGGTCAAAGGAGAGTGATGTCTTGATGTAGTGGAGTCAGCCTGGAATGCGGGTCTGGGGGCATGGTGAGTTTGAGCTTGAACCTGAGAGGTATTGCTTGCAGCCAGAAGGAATGAAGTTCAAATGTTCTGGGGGATCTTGAGAAGATATTGAAACATGCAAAAAGAGAGTTGGAACGCTAGAGACAGGCTCCTATAATTGATGAAGCTGTAGGAAGGGAGGCAGTGTGGAGCTTGAAAGTTGATCATTTGGAAGATCAGATTGATATATATTGGAAGCAGCGCGCCCATATTAATTGGTTGCAATTGGGGACACAAATGCACACTACTTTCATAAGACGTGCTCTAAGAGGAAGAGGAGAAATAGGACAGGAAATTCAAGGACGGAAGATGGTAGCTGGGTGGTTCAGGAGGGGAAAAAATCTTTTACTACTAACCATTTTATGCAGCTTTTCACTTCAGCAGGACCAGGTGATGGGGTGCACAAACAGAAAATCCTGAATGCTGTAGAACCCTGAGTTTCCGACGTGATGAATGAACATCTTACTGCTGAGTTCTCTGAGGAGGAGATCAATATGGCTTTGGATGCGATTGGTGACTTGAAGGCACTAGGTCCAGATGGAAAGAAATTCTGTGATGTGGTGGGCAGTAAGCTGACAGAAGAAGTGTTGGGAGTTCTTAATGGCAAGGAAAAAAATATCAGCTGAAATATTCTGATATTTCTGAGATATCCCATTTATTGATTGGGTCCGAAATTTGTACTCTATCACCCGAAATTTTCAGAATTTTAAAAGTTGTCCATCCAAATAGACATCAAAGACTACCCGATACTTAAACTTAATCCATGTTTCATTTTCTAATATATTCTCTTCTAGATTCAAGTTGCCACCAATGCAACATACTCGTATCTCTAGACACGCCGCTGCCCTCTGCATTGAATAGGCAATTGATAATATGATTTTATTTAGTTTTTTATGCTTAATGGTTTAGTAATGATCTATGTATTATCCTAAACAAAATGAGCTATTTTTTGTCTAAATATTTTTTGCATTTTTTTCTATCACCGATAGATTTTCAATATATCTGATATTCCCGTTTATCAGTGACTACTAAGATTTTAGAAATATTGGTAGTGTAAACCTTGCTTAATAGTGACAAAATTCCTCACTGAGATTTTAGAAATATTGGTAGTGTAAACCTTGCTTAATAGTGACAAAATTCCTTATGGCTGGAATGAGACAGTTCGAAGGTGGAAAATGTGGAGAAGGTAACTGAGTTGAGGCCTATGTAATGTCCTATACAAAGTTGTTTTTAAAGTACTGTGTCTAGAGATTGAGAGATGTGCTATGTTAAATTATTACACCATTCCAAATTGCCATTGTTCTTGTTCCCGGTCGTCTCATATCAGACAATATACTTGTTGCCTATGAGCTTACCCACTATCTGTTGAACAAGCGAGAAGGGAATGTTGGGAATGTTGGTTATGCGGCCATTAAGTTGGATATGAGTAAAGCCTGTGATAGAGTGGAATGGCACTTTTTGCGAGATATAATGGTGAAAATGGGTTTCTCAGAGAGGTGGGTAAACACTAAACTTGATCACGGAATGTGTTACTACCGTATATCATATCAAATCAAGGTGCATGATGAGTTGACTGAGTCCTTTATCCCCGAGCGTGGCCTATGCCAGGGGGACCCCTATCTCCATATTTGTTCCTCCAGTGTGCGGTGGGCTTCTCGGCTCTACTTCAGAAAGCAGAGCAAGAAGGAAGGATTGCAGGAGTGAAGGTCTGTCCACAGGCTCCTTGCGTCTCACACCTTTTGTTTGCCGATGACTTACTAATTTTGATTCGAGCAAAGAGGGGAATGTTGTGCAGCTACATGACATTCTTGGTCTCTACAAATCTTTCTCTGGCCAAATGATAAATAAAGGAAAGTCAGCAGTCTTGATCAGCAAAAACACTAGCAACCAAAGGCGATGGGAGTTGTGTGATAGGTTGCTAATCACTAAAGAGACAATGAATGAAAAGTACCTTGGGCTTCCTGCCCATGTGGGCAAATCAAAAGGGAGAACATTTGCATATATCAAAGATAGAATATGGAAGGAAGAGTTTTCTGTCATGGGTGTTGACGGTCATTAAACACCAAATATAATCCTCAACTATTGTATAAAATGATATGAAATAAATTACAAAGCATAGTTGTAGGTTTTAATTCTAACGAGTTCCACGAGTTTTGGTGTTCTCACTTATAGGAATATGTAATTTTTTATCAAATAAAAGTATCTCAAATGGGGAATTGGACCGCACCATTGCGAAGGGCTCATCAAGACGATCGAAACGGACATATCATTTGCTATATTCGGAATCCAGAATAAAAAGATATAAATTTTGCAAATAAAGGAAGATTCTAGAACATGGAGTCACGGGATTAAATGGGCCAAAATCAGAATTTAGCCTATAAAGGCCTATGGGCGTTTTTATGAGATATGGTGGGAAGATTAGCACCACATCACTTGCTAAAGGTTGAGGGGAGGCCAGGCGCCCCATATAGGCAACCCAGGGGACAACACACATTATTATGGAGATGTAGAGGCGTCCCTCGAATAGATGACCTCTCATCTCTAGAGAATTAGGGCTAGACTTTTCAATATAGTAGATTAGTTCTAGTTGAGAGTTAGAGAGAGCGGAGCTACACTCAGGATCTAGAGAAGTCTTCAGAGATTTGGTATGTCTTTGTATTTATTCTTATAAGACTTATGTTTTAATATATTTTATCTTCTCTATTTACTTTTATATATTACATTTGATTGGTTAGTATAGTTGTTATACTAAGCATAGGATCTCCGTCTATATTAGGTGCTCTAGTTATTATATGTGATTAGAATAGTAATCAATAGTGTAGACATAGAGTCTAGGCTATAGGTTACCTGAGATTGCACCCAATCCAACATATAGTTGTGGTAGCCCCAGGTGGTGATAGCCCTGACGGCCGACGTATTCCACCATGTAATGGCTGGTGTTTGTAGGACCGTAGTCAGATCTTCCTAGTCCTTTCTCACCCGTTTCCGTGACTAGTGTTTCGATGTCCCGAAGTGTTATTGTGGGATTGCTTTATTTACCATGAATCAGTTATTATAGAACCTTAGTAATAATGAAGTATTCAGGAACCGTGATCCCTCCCGTTGTCCTCTCACTTTAGCTATCTACTCTTTTATCATAGAATTCTTCTATGTGTCTATATCATTTACGCATAACTCCTATCATTTATTATTTAACCCTACTTTAGTCTAGTTGGTGTATTAGTTAGTAGATACATGATGGTGAACTATCAACATCTTTATCCATTGTTTCCTAGTGGTAAAATATAAATAACGATACATGGAATACTCCCGGTAAAATGCTACAATGGTTTTCTCAGGCGCTATGAATCCTTCATATTTTAATTGTGCATAAGAAATACCAACAATGGGCTGGGAAGGAGATCCTAATCAAGACAGTGGCGCAAGCTATTCCTACCTATGCCATGAGCTATTTTGATCTGACCAAATTGTTCTGCAACCAAGTGAGCACAATGTGCAGATACTGGTGAACCAACAGGAGGGCAAGAATAAAATTCATTGGTTACATTCAATGTTCTGATGAAACAAAAGAAGGAAGGAGGGCTGGGGTTTAGAGATATCCACTCCTTTAATCTTTCAATGTTGGCCAAGCAAGCATGGAGACTCTGGCAATATCCTGATTCTCTATGCACTCGCTTCTGAAGGCTAAATATTATAATTCATCCACTATCTTGGAGGCGTAACCGAGAAGCGGGATCTCTTATACTTGGAGGAGTGTCTTGAAGGGGTTGGAGCCAATGAAGAAAAGCATGGTGAGGTGTGTAGGTGATGGAAGGGGCTTCAAAATATGGTTTGACCCCTGGTTGCCACTAAACCATTCCAGAAAGCCGATCACCCCAAGAGGAAGGGCCCTGATCACTGATGTAGATGAGCTAATTAATCCAGTAACAGGCACATGGGATGAGGAGTTAGTGAAGGACTGTTCTAGGAGGAGAACCAGAAGCTGGTTCTTGCTCTACCGGAATTGGAAGGTCGTGACAACCTTCTGGCCTGGCACTATGATAAATTGTTAAGCGTGGTCAACTTAGCGTTCGAAGTGCGTATTGAGTCTGTTGGGATGATGCCCTTAGGCGCAGGAGTGGTGGTTCCAACCAAGGAAGCAGTGGATAGACTACATAGCCGTGCTGGAAATAGATTTGGGGACTCAAATGCCCAAGCAAAATTAGACATTTTTTATGAAGGTTTACTCACAATAGCCACCCACTTCGCATGAACCCTCATTGGGGAATGAAGATTGACGTAAGATGCCTGGTATGTGATTATGTTGGGGAGGATGGTGGTCACCTATTCTTCAAATGCAGTCTGTCTAAGCAGGTTTGGAACCTGATCTTGTTGGAGGGGCTCTGCTCGAAACTCGCTGCCCAAATATCTGCACAAGATGCTGTGGCCATCATTCTACATGAAAGGGAGGCGACCAGAATTACTGCTGTGATTGCACTGTGGAGTATGTGGACAAATAGAAATGCAGTTTGAGAAGAGGGAAGAGGGGGGTCTGAAGGGGATATCGCTCGAGGTATGAGGGCCTACTGCCAAGAGATGAAGCAAGGTCGGTCAGCCAGGAATGCCAAGAAGTCGAATGGCAACTGGGACATCCCCGTCGGGTATAGCCAAAGTTTTAAATCTCCAGCTAAGCCTCTTAGCTGCTGACTTCTCAACAACTAAGCGCAGCTATAGCCGGAGATAGCTGCAGCTAAGCCATTTAGCTGTTTTTGCAAAAAACAAAAAAAAGACATGACCTTGGCATAACTTTCATGACCTCCTCGTCGGACTTCAGTGTTCGGAGATACGGACCTCCTCGTCGGACTTGCGCCGCTGGCTGCTGCTCAGCTGCCTTCAAAGCCGCCGCCGCGGCCGTTGTTAAGTCGCCCGCTCAAAGTAGCAGCCGGTGCCGGTCGCCTCCATGAGCCGGTGCCGAAGGGCACAGCCTCCTGCGTTGGTCGATCCACTTGCCGACGGCGCCGGGGCACCTTCTGTTTTCTTGCAGCTGGGAGGGCGAGTGCTTCGAAGTTCGAATGGATAGTGTGTCGACGGGTGCGTACGAGCTAGGTTTTGCAGCACTTTAGCCACCTCTCGACTCTAGTCTTAATGGGCCGGCTTCCTCCTGGGCCAGGCCGGCCAGGTTTCATAGTTTAGCTGCACTAAATTATGGTCAGTTTAGCGGCTATCGCAGGCTAAATGACGCTACTAGCGCCCAGCTATTCTTAGCGCTAAAAACTGCATCTCTTAGCTTCATTCGTCACCAGCAGCTATCTCCGGCTACAGCGGCAGCTATAGCCGGAGATTTAAAACTTTGGGTATAGCCCTCCCATCCCGTCCTCGCGGGGTAAACAATTTCCCCATCCCAATCCCTGTTAAAGTTGGCGGGGAACATTTTCTCCCCATCTCCGTACCCGAGTGGGGATGGTGTCCCCAACGGGTCCCCACCGCCACCTAAGTAGGTGTGCAAATCAGTGTTTCAAAATAAAAATTGACAACTACAGAACACTTCTTGCAACATCAATAATCTAGAAAAAATCACAAATACAAAATGCATCTGTGTTATGGTTAGGATTCATTTTATATGATGATCCTATTACTTGGGCTTGGACCAATATTGTCGGGGGGCCAAACAACCGGCCTGTTAGGCCCCTGGCTAAGCAGAGCGAAATGAACCGCCATTAGAGCTCACATCCGGCTCAACGAGGGCTGGATTTTGTGGGCTGTCATCCCGACAAGCCGTAAAGGGCCCAACGGGATTACAACAAAGGCCCGCAGGAGGACCGCGCCGCGTAGCCCCTGGAACGAGGGCACGACCCCTAGGGCACGCAGCTCGCACGACCCCTAGGGACAGGAGGGCTCCTGGGGCGTGACCCAGGAGACCGCGGTTCGCACGACACTCTGCAGGCGCCTTCGTCCAGAAGCAACTAAGGCTTACGTCCCACACATACATCATGACCTTGTGACCTGCGCGACGGGTCAAACCACGTCCTCTCCGCCTGAGTCCTGTGCAGGGAATGGGCAAGAAGCATCTTGACCACACTGTGCGTCAGTGCAGGGCGTGGACGCGAGTACTCAGCGGCACTGTTAGCCAAAGCAGGGCGTGGCCCGGCATTTGACTGCACTGTTAGCTAGAGCAGGGTGTGGCTCGGCGTCTAATCGCTCTAATGGCTTGACAGTCCGGATGACCCGTTCGTCACGACCCACTCCCGTGCCGTACGACGTCATTAAGTCTGAGCCAATACAATAAGCGCTCTAATCAACTGTTCAGCCTCTCCGTCCACTATAAATGCATGGGCAGACACTCTAGCGACATGACCACACCGGCGACCACTTCAGATCAGCACATGCGACGCAAGGAGAAAGGACACCCCGACCCCAGGAAGGCAGACATACCACTCCACCATTGTCCATCTTTTTTCTTTCTTTACACGACACACCCATACTCCTTCTATAGAAACATGTAAGGCCACCCCTCCATTCATCTATAAAGGGAGGGCGAGCCGTTCTACAAACAAGGCCACTTAGACCACCAAAATCCATCACACGCATCGCCACACATGCCACGATATTGGCACCACGCTCAATCAGAGACTTGGGAGCCCCTCCCTCTCTCGAACCGTTTGTAACCCCTACTACAAACTTCCGCTAAGTAACACGACTCCTTCGAACTGGACATAAGGCCTCTCGTCCGAAGCAGTATACCTTCCCATGTCCTCTTAGCGAACCATCCAGGCATAAACGCGTATGTATAAATTTACTAGTTGGTGCTTTCATGAAACACCGACAGTTGGTGCGCCAGGTAGGGGCCTTGCGCGTTTCGTCTCTAAACCTAGGCTCCGGATGGGAAGCCACGCTATGCCCTAGGCCCCCGAAGCGCTTGTACGCTTCGGGAGCCTAGACTTCATCGTCACCAAGGCGGGGACGCCGCGGAGGATCTCGACCGCTCCGCCCTTCCCCGATGTCCCGAACCACCACCGAGGCTTTTGGAGGCCTTCGCCCGACTGTCCGAGGGACAAACCCCGGACGGCGATCCTGCTGTTCCAACGAGGGACAGGCAGGACCTCTTCCACCGTATCACGGAGATGATGGCATGACACCGCGGGCAAGCGTCGCGCCATGGCCCGCCCGCTGCGGTGGAATTCCCCTTTGGCCTTCGCAATGCCACCGCGACCTTCGGCAGCCCTGGTTAGGGGGCTCACGAGGCAGTGCGCGGTGGAGTCGAGTTCGTCGGGATGGTAGATTTCGGTCGGGACTCGGTCCTTGACATGCTGTCATCTGGGGAATCTAGGGAGGTCTCGGACTCACGCTCCAACGGAGGAAGCGACCATCCCTCTCGCGAGTCCTACATGGCCGACATCGAGGAGGAACACGGGGAGCACGACCCCGAGATCCAAGAGGTCACCCCGCAGGCAACCCCGCCACACGGTCACCAAGACCATGAGGCGGTGGGGGAACCACAGGACCAGGGCCACGTCTACGCCGATGAATACAGCCCTGCCGAACCAGCTCTGGCCCCGGAGGGCAACACGTCGTATGCCAGACACGAGCCCAGCGAAAGGCACGAAAGCGAGTACTACCGCCCGCAAACCAACACTGCGAAGGCATGCGCCGCACGGGGTTGGCAGGAAACGCGCGAGCTCGTGTCCGCGACATTCACCGCCGTATCCAGGAAGACGCGGGCCAAACACCGTTCTTCTCCCGGGCTAGCTGAGAATATCGCGGTGGCCGCCGCACTCTTGCAGCAGCCTCCCGAGCCTGATACCCCGGAGGAACGGAAAGCCCAGTGAGACATCCAAGAACTGTTCAACCTCGCGGCTCAACAACAAGCGAAGAGCTCAATGTCACGATGGCACAACCCGACCCCGAGCCGCCAGGCATCGTCTTATCCCCGGGTGGGGGCATCATCGGCTCGTGTTTCGATCCGGAGCTCTGACATTCCTCCCGCGCGTGAATGACTGGGGCCGATCCGCGACGCCCGGGCCGCCCTCAGCGCGCGGCAACGGAATGAGAGGGATCGGGAGCGTTCGGCCGCACGGGACTAAACCCCCCGCCGCGGCAGCCGCTACGACCCCCCCAAGACAACCGGAGCGTGAGCCCGAGCGAGCCGCGGCGCCAAGACCACGACCTTGGAGACGTCCCACCTCCCGCCAGGCCCTGGGCTTTTGGCCATAACATCCTCCACACGCCCTCGAATATCACCAAATATTTTGGGGAGACGAACCCCGGGATCTGGTTGGAGGACTACAGGCTGGCCTGTTTGGCCGGGGAGCGGACAATGAGGCCTTCATCATTCGGAACTTCCTGCTCTACCTCGCCGACACGACCCGGGCTTGGCTCTATCACCTTCCTCCTGCCTCAATCAATTCATGGGCGGACCTCAGGGAGATCTTTGTTGGGAATTTCCAGGGGACCTACACCCGACTAGGAAACCCCCCGGGATCTCGCGCACTGCATACCAGAGCCCGGTGAGTCCCTAAGGGATTACATCAAGCGATTCTCTCAGCAATGCACTGAGCTCTCCCATGTCGCGGACGCAGATGTCATCAGCGCCTTCCTCTCAAGGACAACCAACAAAAACTTGGTGCATGAGCTGGGGAGGAACCAGCCATGCTCCATGAAGGAGCTACTCAACATCGCCACCAGCTTCACGTCTAGGGAAGACGCGGTCGGGGCCATCTTCGACCGACCGAAAGGCAAGGGTAAGCGGGCGGAAGGAGCCAGAGAGGGTGCCTTCAACCGTGTCTCGAAAAAGAAGAAGGGAAAGCAGTGGCGAGATGTGGAATTTGTAGCCGCCGCCGAGCCGAAAGGCAAGAAGGCCTCCACCAAGGAGACGCCTAACGTTTTCGAGAAAAAGCTCAATGAGCCCTGCACCAATCACACCTACAAGGTTGACCACCTCCTCAAGGACTGTAGAACTATGAAAAAGTTCTTGCTCGAGGAAGCTAAGAAGGTGGAAAAGAAGAAGAAGCAGCCTGACCTCCCGGGAGACGACGCCGGGGGGAGGAACAGGGCGGCGACGAGGTCTTCCCGGCCAACTACATCTGCCTCATGATCTTCGGCAGGCCGGAGAGTTACGCGTCGAAGAGGGCCCAGAAGCTCGAGCGATGGGAGGTGTACCACGCCGAACCAGCGAAGCCCGCCTTTCGCAGGTGGGTGTTGACGGTCATTAAGTACAAATTCTATACCGTCAACTATCACTTGGAAAGAACTAATAATAGAAACATAGAGGTTATTACTGACAAATTCCATGAGTTTTGGTGAATTGTCTGTTTTCCAGGGAATTATTCAGAAAAGCTTAAAAGAGGGATTAGAGTGCATATTCATCACGAAACTTAACCGCGACGGAAAATATCGCCAACTGGACCGGGAAGGATCTAGAAGACACCCGAAGCAAATGGACACGCAGCCAGACACCGGTGGGGCCGGCCGGCCCCACCATGGCGCCGCTCGGCCCCCTAGGGTTAGGGTTTGGCCTCCCCTTCTGGAAGCTTCCTCCACCGCCTCCCACGGTGCATCTCGGCCCTTGGTTAAGTCGGTTTGATCCTGCGGCGCGCGTTCATCCCATCGGGCTATAAATAAAGAGGCAGACCCCCCTTCAGAAGGGAACCAATTCATTCCTCCTGCTTCATTTATCAAGAGTAGACAAAAGTTAGGGTTTCTAGAGATTAGAAGTAGAGCTCTAGTTCTTCAAGTTCTTAGTTTAGGCGTCTAGCAAGGTTCAAGTAGAGTTGGGCGCTACGCTCGGGATTCCAGATCTGTTCGTCTGGAGATCGGTAATTTTATCTTGTATCTCATTATGACTTTGCTCTACTTTAATATATTGCTACTTATTCAGTTCTTAGTTTATTCTAGTTGCATATTTGATATAGTTGTGATTGATGATGATTATTGTCGTATGATCGTAAAGCGCCTAATTCAGTACTCGAGTGAGTTAGGTGGTGTGAATTATGTAGACGTGGTGTCTAGATATATTACGTACCTACGGAGGCACCCTGACATGCCGGGTCATGTGGTAGTCCACGCAGTGACAAGCTGCGTTGGTTCCTCTATAGTCCACCCTCCGTACGTAGGACTAGCAGAGCACGGTCGCGAAGGAGGTGACCCTTGTGTCTTAAAATCCTCATTAGTTGATGCTCCTTATGATGTTTTCTGAGTTGGTTATGCTATAGATGAAAAGGTATAATATGGCGTAGGCTGTAGACTTTATATTTAGTAATTACATAGGTTTCCTTTACTCTGGCTGGATCGCAAGATTGTTTTACTATTTTAGTGAGTCTCTATATTCTATCTCTGAAATACCATTTACCTCATTTACTCAGTTATCATTTATCATATTATTATTGACTATCTATCGCTAAAGTATTAGAGTAATTGGCTATGATAGGTCCGTATGTTTATTATCTATTGAGTCTTTATAAGTTGTTTACCCCTAACGAATAGAAGTGTCTCTTTATCCTTTTGGCATAAAATAAATAAACGATACTCGAAATACTTACCGGGTGAAGTGCTACAACAGAGAATTATCTGCTTGGCGCTGGGATATATTCTATAAGAGTCATTGCGTGTAGATTATTTTTTATCCTTGGTTTTTGGCATCATGTTAGGGATGACAACTTAACGCGAAGTGATGTTAAAATTACCAACAAGCATTTAAAGCGCCGTTAAGGGGGACGGCAATTTTATTCATTAGGATAATTTATAAAGGTTCGTTGATTCGCCAGATATATACATTTTTTTAGAATTTCATATAAGGATATTTTGTTTTCATAGGAACTAATATATAGAAAAAAATTAAATGAATAATAATAATAATAAACTCTAATATAAATACCTATACATAGATCATAGCCTTTTGCTTTAGCAGACTTACCCCGTGTTTTGTTTAGCTATTTTATAGGGTAAGTGTAGGATTGGTTGTGGTACTTTAACTCATATCAGGAACAACCATAGGAAGAAGGGTCTTACATCATTTTGAGAAGCAATGGCTGAGAAAACTCTGCGTGAATTCTCTGCTCCAAGCACCGAGAACATTCGCGTTGGTCCAACCTTCAACCTTGGAGAACATGACTATGAGATCAAGCCAAGCCTCATCAAAATGGTGCAAGCTATCATATTTAGTGGAAAGAAGGATGAAGATGCAATTGCCCATCTGCAGAATTCTCTCGGAGATGGGTAATACCATTAACATTCAGGGGCATTACTCAAGACGTCGTGCTACTTCATTGTTTCCTTTTTCTTACAAGGAAAGGCGAAGCATGGTTTTATCGAGTAAAGATCAAGTCAAGACATGGGAAGAATGTTCAAAAGCTTTCCTAGAGAAGTTTTTCCCAATAAGCCGAACCAATATCCTACGAGGAAAGATTTCAGAATTTCGTCAGCAGAAAGGTGAACCTATTCCAGAAGCTTGGGAGCGTTTTCAAGAATATATATCAAACCGCCCACGTCATGGAATAGAAAAGTGGTTGCTTATGCAAACATTTTATCATGGACTAACCCAAAGGTCATGTGAACAACCGGATGCCACCGCCGAAGGATCGTTTATGTCACTCACCCCTGGAAGAGCTGAAGATATTATGGCAAAGATAGCAGAAAATCAGAGTTGGATATATAACACTCAGACATGCCATAAGAGTAAAGAAGTTCCAGAGGAGCTATGTGCATTGTCAACCAAGATGGATGGACTGTTGAACTGGTTAGAGCAAAGGGATAATTACAAGAGAGATCGTCAAGCCATTCAAGATGCATTCAATTCTCAGAATCAATGTAGAGATTATTTAGGAGTTGAATTCACTCCAGAAGATCTTAGTGCAGTCATCAAGAAGCAAGGATGGAGTCAACCTCAGGCAACAAATTAAGGTAAGTACCAAAGTAATTATAATTCTTCAAATCAAAGACAACCACCTTTGAGAGAATTGATATTAGAACAAGCTAGAATTAATGAGAGTATTTATAAGAAGCTTGCTTTTAATGATAAAGTATTAGAAGGAATTAATTCAAAATTGGATAATTTCTCTTTAGCAGTTAAGGATCAGATAATACTCAATAAAAAGATAGAATCTCAAATTACACAGCTAGCTTCTACTCTGTCTGTCACTAACCATGAACAGGTAAAAGGAATATCAACTAGAGGAGGTAAGTCTACACGTGATCCACCTTACCCAAAGGGGCACATAGACCACCACATTTAGTGCAGGTAGAAGAAGAAGTTGAGAAGGATAACAGAGAAGAAGAAGTTGGAACACCTTCACCACCAGTTGAACCACAAGAACAAGAATTAACACAAGACTTTCATGATACTACTATCTTACAGTTCCCACGAAGAAGGAGAAACATCAAAACGGATGATCAATTTAGTAAGTTTGTAGAGGTAATTCAGAAATTATATGTCAACATCCCGTTGTTGGATGCCATGCAGGTACCTACATACGCAAAGTATCTTCGAACCATCCTCAATAATAAGGGACCACCACCTTCTACTGAAGTTGTCAAGCTAACGGAAGAGTGTAGTGAGGCAATTCTGAATTCTTCTCCTGTCAAGAAGAAGGATCCAAGATGCCCTACTATCGATTGTTCAATAGGCAACCAGATGTTCGAGAACGCCTTATGCGATCTCGGAGGAAGCGTCAGCGTTATGCCCAAGACAGTCTTCGACAAGCTCAACTATTCCACGCTCATGCCAACTTCGATGTGCCTGCAACTAGCTGACCAATCAGCCCGCTATCCTGCAGGAATAGCAGAAAATATTTCGGTAAAAATCCGCAACTTTTTCGTTCCTATAGATTTTGAAATACTTGATATGCAGGAAGAGAGGAAGATACCTCTTATCCTCGGGCGACCATTCCTAAACACTGTAAATGCAACTATCAACGTTGGAGCCGGAGAAATCATATTCACCATCAATGGGCAAGAAGAGCGGTTCGCATTCAAGCCAAGACTCGAACAATGTCAAGCTCTGAAGAATCTGTTGACATTTCTAACGTCATTACTAAAAATAGAGATAAACCCTACCTCTAGCAACAGCGCCAAAAATGCTCGGTATTAAATTAACTTGTCATTAGCAACTAGCCACTCATTTATTACTAACATTCCTAAGCATAAATTAAGTTGTCATCCTCAATTATAGTACTAAGGAATAACTATAGATTTACATGTATTCAATATGACTAGGCAGAGATAAAAGATATGAATATATACTAAATAGGTTCCGCAAGCGGACAGATAATTATACCGTTGTAGCATTTTACCTAGGGAGTTCTACCAAAGGTTGTCGATTTATATTTATACCAATTGGAAAAGGTCTATATGTAGGACTTATAACTATAACTTGTACTATTGATGTGAACGGTAAACCATAACTAGAATTCTACTCATAACAGGGATAAGTCACGTGATAAAAGATATAAGATAAATAATGATCAGTCATCATAAATAGATAAATATCAAAGCTCTTCTAGTCATAGTAATAGCTAGCCAATAGATAAACTCAGGAATAAATACTAAGGTAATTCAATAACTACATCAATGAATAACTCTAATTAGTGCAACTACATCTAGCAATCATTGTTAAGTTAATCCTACATCATGATCACATGTAAAGAGGCATTAACTAATGAGGGTATTAAAACACAAGAGTCACCTCCTTCGCGACCGTGCCCATGCTAGTCCTACGCACGGAGGGTGGACTACAGAGGAAACCAACGCAGCTGTCACCGCGCGCGGACTACCACACATCCCGGCACGTCGGGGTGCACTCGCAGATAAACAAGATATCTAGACACCACGTCTACATATTGTCTACCATCTACCCAACGATCAATTAGGTAAACGCTATACGAGCAATTACATGAATTCAATAAGATCAAACCAACTATCCTAGATATATAATCAAAGTAGACAATGACTATTACAATTAAGAATATATAAGAGATTAAGAACAATGTTGCCTAAATCATAATATTGAATACAATAAGAGAAAGGTACTAGAACTATACCGAACTCCGCGCTCCAGACAGACGCCCGGGGCTCCGAATCTCGCTGAAGAACTAGAACTCTTCTACTTCTAATCTAACTAGGCTAAAGCTATGAACTAGAGAGGCTCTGATGAACTAAAGAAGGCTCTTGATGGATTGATCTCCAAATGACTTGATGCCTCCAGAGAGGGGGTCTGCCCCTTTATTTATAGCCCGGTGGAAATTGTTAGTTAAAACCCTAGACTAGTGTGTATTTATGTATCCTTTTGTGTCTAAAGTTCTAATAAAAGTTGACGTTAACCACCGTCAACAACTCCCCCAAGCTTACCTTTTGCCAGTCCCTTGGCAAACAAACTAAGCCTAATTACTAATATATTTGGATCAGGAGTTGCTACAATGCTTTCATTCCTCAGAGGTACACATGTTTTCAAACAGAGATTCTCCTCTGGATTTAAACATTAACTGCTCTAACCTTCAAACTTACCCATTTTACCCTTAACTATGGGGCTTTACAACTCTTGCATAAGTCTTGAGTAATCGAAAGACAGAACAATCAAGTCAAACACTATGTCTCAAATTCTTCACAGTACCAATATTCTAGAGTTTTTCATAGGTTTTTAAAATAAAATTCAGAGCTTAATTGTATGACACCCTCAAGTCCCTCAATATATGTGGTATTTATGGTTCTCTCTTGAGGCATTAATAATGTTATGCCTCCTATAGCTAAGGGTATATATGGTAGAGCTTATAGGAGCGGCAATAACAAGGATGGGCATACTTGCAATGCATGTATTATAAAGTCAACTAATGGATCCACAGAGAATCGAGGCATACAATCAAACCAAGATGTGCATGTGTATGGAATATAGTGGATAGGTGTATATGTGTTATTTGTGGCTAGTCTCTAATTCTATATTTGCTCTTTGAATGATAACTCTCTTTTGAACTTAGAACTTTTCACGGGAAAACATTGGCTATCTTTATTCATTTTCTTTTCTCTCTTCTCTTTTTTTTTCTTTCAGGGAGGTGGGCATCTAAGTACCCATTGTTTTAATTGCTAGGACACTTGTCCTTCCTTTACTCTCCCCTTTTTTTCAATAACTTTCCTTTTGCATAGCCATATGCATCCTTTGAATACAATATGATAATTGGAGAGATAGCAATAAGCACTTAGAGCAATTAAACAAAGGCTGTCCTATGGGTTTATATATATTTTTGGGTGTTTGACTCCCAGTGTAGGAGAAAAACAATTTTAAGGTGGATCTGGATGAAAGTGGAAAATGGTTGCGCTTACTCCTAGAGTAGGACTAATGCATATGTAGATGGAGTGTGCGTGTGATCTTGATTTTAAAAGCATGACAAGACTCTCATAAGGTATACGACAAAGGTTGACTGAACTCAATGCAAAGCAAGCAGCATAAATGTGCAAAAGTTTTCGTAACTCTAAATGTATATATATATGGCTTTGGTAGGAATTCATACATTGTCATACAAGAGCTCATCATGTAGGATTTTGGGTTTTCAAAATAAATCTCTAGAACTTAATAATGCTAGGAATGAGACAAATAGCAACTCAACCTTCATGAATCATATCAATCAATCACCTAGACTTAGCTTAAGTATATGCCTCCACAAGTTTTACGCTTAGAGTATATTCTTATATCAAAGCAAATCATGTCCAAAACTTGGCAGAACTTAAGATTGAAAACTAGGCACTTGAAAGGAATTACAAAGAAAGCAAATATTCATCACCTCCAAGACAAAATTTTAATGTTCATCAATTTTTTTTCAACTCTAGCCTAGACACACTCTAATATAATTAATACTAACTAAGACTTCTTTTTATTGGTTTTTAGATTTTATTTAACCACGCACTCATAAAAAGACTCAACAGGCGTGGACCTTCATGTGCCCACATATTTTTGGTATTTTATGAATATATATATAACAAGTAAATTTAATAATCGCCTAGGTGTAGTCACCGATAACTAGGGGATGCTCCTCCCCCAAGCCGGATGGTTGCAATACTTGGTGTAGATGTCCTTTAGAGTGAGCTAACCAGTAGCGGACCTGGTGGGTGCCACTGATAGACTCTCTCCTTGCTATGATGTTATTCCTGCATAAATACTCTCCACAAAGAGAAACCAAAACTCGAGGCTCAAATTTGTTAATGGGTTAGCGGTCAGCCAAAGAGTAATTGATCACCTTTATGAGCTAGCTTTAATGTTGTCTAATTTAAACAGGATTTCACTTTTATCTTATTTTTGAATTTTCTATTTATGATGCAGGAATTAAATATGAATGCTATATTTTTGTCATTTTTATTTTATGCCACCACAGCGGATGTTCCTTCAGAAAAATACAATAGGGTATCCACATGGGGCTTTGTGATGCCATGAGTAATGCAAGAAATATTTTTGTTATTTTTATATCTTTTAATGTGTAAACAAAATTATGCTACTAAACAAATTGCAAATGCATTTAATGAGATAACTACCATTCTAACCTTATGGCTAGGGTACGAAATTTAAAGTCTACCGACAGGACTTAGATAGAGGAGAACACTTACTCAGTGGGTTCATCGTCTGTGGTAACCTCAGTCAACTCCCCGTTTCGTGGTGATGCCGCACGTGCCTCCTTCCATCTCATTTCTGTCTCTAGCTCTTCAGCTTTATTCTCTTTATCCCACGCTTCTAACCGTGCTGATAACTAGGGGATGCTCTCCCCTAAGCTAGATGTTTGCTTATGGTTGATCGTTGAAGCTGAGTGGTCCTCATGGAGGAGCTCATGCTTATAAGAGTAAGTGTGCCTGGAATACTTCAATCTCATCACCCAAGAAGTTACTTCATTCATACAGGGGTCAGCTGTATGTCAGAAAGGTGTACTTCAAGTGATGAAGATAAAGATTTCTAGGTAAGCTGGCTCTTGGAGTCATCCTGCAGAAAGCTCTCACAAAACACCAAAACTCGTGGAACGGTATTAGGATAAAACGTTAATGATTACCGTTTTTAGAGGATTGGGTGTTGTGGTGGTTTCAAAGTATTTTTAAGACAGCAGTATTGCGCAGGATGCTTAGTTAATATTTTTGGATTTTATGGGTTTATATGCATAAGATGCAAATGCCTGATATATATTTTTATTCTGTAGGTCACCACAGTGAGAACTTCTACAGCTTTTACACTACAAGGGTTTCACATGGGGCTTAATATTTTTTTAAGATGCATGAATGTAGCCTAATGCAAGACTATTTATTTTTATTATTTCTATGCATTGCCAATATAAAAAAGTAAATATACTAAAGAGAAATTAACTCATGCAATATAAGAAAGTAGATATAGATAACTACCGATGTTACCTCACGGCGAGGGTTCGATGTTTTTAGTTCTTCGAACTTGACTTCTCCTTGCAGTGGTTCATTGAGTACTTTGAGTTGCTCTTGATGGTAAGGATTGAGGTGGTGCCTCTACTAGTGGCTCCCAATGGCGGCGTCACCTTCTTTCTTTTTGTTGTAGGCGTCTCAAAGCCAATCTTATGTGCATCATTATTACTAGTTGAGAACTTTTACTTGTAGCATTTAGGGAATTGTCTCCCCACACTTTAATTGAAGTGTGTTCTGCCCATAAAGACAAGATAGAGATCAAGTGCATGGGCTCTGTTGGTGGGAAAACACCAACAGAACTAGAAATTTATTTATCCTCTAACCTTGGGCACAATAAGATTGATATTATTCATATTGTTTATTCCTATCATGGGTGAGAGGACCAGAAGTATAAATATGATATTTAAACTTGTGAGCTAAAGAGTAAAGTAACTTAACCATTAGAAAGACTGTTCATTTTTATAATATATCAAGAATAATAGATGAGATATTTCTAGCTTACTCGGTTAAGACTGAGATTACAAGAATAGCGCTATGAACGAATTTAGAGAACAAATCATGTTGAGTTTAATCAGGTTGATCAATTTAAGTTGTAATTCTAACATGATTGTATTTTCATTTATTGCATACCAAGATCAAGAGGAAATTAATGACCACTTACCTTAAGATGTTACCTCCATTATTAGAGCATGATGAAGGGTAAATGAATTTTAATGGTCTCTTTTTTTCTCCTTTTTTGTATCATGGGTTATTCATTAGCATCTTGTCTCGTATGTTGTACTCCTTTCTCACTCTTCAGACCTTCTGCTTCTCTCATTATGTCTTTTCTACAAGGGGTTAGTGGAGAACACATACCCAAAGGAATATACTATTTATCAAAGTATGGATAGTGTTTGCCTAAGAGTTAAAGATTGATTTGTAGCTCATGTTTTCAATGATTCAATACTATTTTAATTTTTTTTTTTCATCAAGGTTAAAGTAAGGATATTATTTTGAAGCATACCCTTAACCTTGAATTGATTCTATGAATAGTCTCCTAATATGATTTAAACATTTTTTAAGTAGGAGGGGTTAGTCTATATGTACAACTAAATTCTTATATAAGTATGCTTGATTTTCATAATGTTTAAGTAATATTCTAAAGCATACTTATAATAGAATAAGGAAGTTTGCAAGACTAAAGGTATTTATTCACATGGAACCAAGAATATGTATGGTGGACCACAGGAGCATTTTATTATATATATATTTTTTAGCAAGTTATGTTTGAGCATAGCATAGGGTAGAAATGACCAAGATAAATTAGCAACATGGTATGAGATGTTAATTGTAGTTACATGTTGCATGAGGCTTGAACAAACGTACCTCATATCTTCATCTTTCTAAGTAAGTGATGACGAACTTACTTGGAAGAGGAGGGTTCGGGTTCATCTGTTGGTGAGAGCTTTCCTTTTATCTTTTTCGCCTTTTCACCATTCAATGAAACTATAGAAGATTACATGCTCTTCACTCATCAACCTTTTTCTGACTTCTTTGATTAATTTGCGGTTGATGAGCTGGGGTCTATTGGAGATGCAATAATGTTCACTTGAAAACTTTTTCTCCAATAGATTAAGGTTGTTCTTTCCTGCAAAACATTAATAGACACATACCCGAGGGAATAACAAGATTAAAATACGGGTTTTGTTATCCATACTTTTTTTAATTTTCTTTTATGCTAATCAAGATGATATATGGTTTAAGATTATTTAGCATAAATTGTGTCTATCGTGTTTTTATGTTGTTGTTGCAATCTAGCATGGTTCAAGACAAAGATAACTTGTAACAAAAGATAAATAAATAAATATTAATACTCATAAGGCGGACTTCTTGTGTAAAGTTATCATCTGCCTTGATTCATCCCCGGTGTGAACTTATCCCTTGACTTTCCCACTTTCCCAGATTTAGTTCAAAATTTTCTTGTAGGGGTTAGTCCGACAAAATATCCAGTATCTACTACAACATACTATCGGCTCAAAAATCAACCTAGACACCACGCCTAATTTAATTTAGGAAGGCATTTTAATCTGAGCTCGCTTTAAAAAGCCTTTTAAAAAGTAAAACCACCACTCCTAAACTAAGCACCATGCTTCATTTAAGAGATTTATGAAAGTACCTCAAAGCCTAAACATATATCATAGCAAATAAAGGTAGCATAAAAATATAGTAGAGATTCATTCAGATAGAGATAAAAGAGCATGATCATGGTGAGTTTTTTTTTATAATGCACGTGAGATGAATATATGAAATGGAACAAGTTATGGCTGAGGAAATTTAAACTAAATAGTGTGAATATATGGATTAATGTAAACATGCAGTGGAATGTAAAAGATAACTACTCATAATTGTTGAAGTCCATGAGCAAGACTTTCTCACCTTTATTTGATCATACTTACCATGACTCATATTCTGAATTTGTGAGTGATGAAACATCTTTGTTCCCCGTCACTTGAGATATGAATTAAAGTCCTATGACGTTGACCTCTTTCTCCAACATTAGATTTGTTATGTTTCTTCTTATTTTGTGGGGGCATGCCGGAAGGTCGTAAACCGGTCGTTTATTACCCTGCATAAGATATTAAAGTAGACAAATAAGGGTAATCCTGCTTGAGCAGGAGTTAATGGTTATCTCGATCACATAATTGAGTATAAGTCTATCAATGTTCCTTAATTGCCTAGCTACCTTTCCCAGCAACGGCGCCAAAAATGCTTGTTGACATTTCTAACGTCATTACTAAAAATAGAGATAAACCCTACCTCTAGCAACAGCGCCAAAAATACTCGGTATTAAATTAACTTGTCATTAGCAACTAGCCACTCATTTATTACTAACATTCCTAAGCATAAATTAAGTTGTCATCCTCAATTATAGTACTAAGGAATAACTATAGATTTACATGTATTCAATATGACTAGGCAGAGATAAAAGATATGAATATAAACTAAATAGGTTCTGCAAGCGGACAGATAATTATACCGTTGTAGCATTTTACCTAGTGAGTTCTACCAGGTTGTCGATTTATATTTATACCACTGGGAAGGTCTATATGTAGAACTTATAACTATAACTTATACTATTGATGTGAACGATAAAACATAACTAGAATCCTACTCATAACAGGGATAAGTCACGTGATAAAAGATATAAGATAAATAATGATCAGTCATCATAAATAGATAAATATCAGAGCTCTTCTAGTCATAGTAATAGCTAGCCAATAGATAAACTCAGGAATAAATACTAAGGTAATTCAATAACTACATCAATGAATAACTCTAATTAGTGCAACTACATCTAGCAATCATTATTAAGTTAATCCTACATCATGATCACATGTAAAGAGGCATCAACTAATGAGGGTATTAAGACACAAGGGTCACCTCCTTCGCGACCGTGCCCATGCTAGTCATACGTACGGAGGGTGGACTACAGAGGAACCAACGCAGCTGTCACCTGCGCGGACTACCACACGTCCCGGCACGTCAGGGTGCACTCGCAGATAAACAAGATATCTAAACACCACATCTACATATTGTCTACCATCTACCCAACGATCAATTAGGTAAACGCTATACGAGCAATTACATGAATTCAATAAGATCAAACCAACTATCCTAGATATATAATCAAAGTAGACAATGACTATTGCAATTAAAAATATATAAGAGATTAAGAACAATGTTGCCTGAATCATAATATTGAATACAATAAGAGAAAGGTACTAGAACTATACCGAACTTCGCGCTCCAGACAGACGCCCGGGGCTCCGGATCCCGCTGAAGAACTAGAACTCTTCTATTTCTAATCTAACTAGGCTAAAGCTATGAACTAGAGAGGCTCTGGTGAACTAAAGAAGGCTCTTGATGGATTGATCTCCAAATGACTTGATGCCTCCAGGGAGGGTGGTCTGCCCCTTTATTTATAGCCCGGTGGGATCGACGTGCGCCGCAGGATCAAACCGACGTAACCAATGGCCGAGATGCATCAGGAGAGGCGGTGGAGGAAGCTTCCAGAAGGGGGAGGCAAACCCTAGCAGCAGGGGGCCGGCCTGCGCAGGGGTGGGGCCGGCGGCCCCACCTGGTAGGGTCTTGGCCCCCTGTTGCTTCCGGTGTCTTCTGGATCCTTCCCACGTCCCGTTTGTGATATTTCCGTAGCGGATAAGTTTCGTGGTAAATATGCACTTGAATCCCTCTTTTAAGCTTTTCTGGAATAATCCCTGGAAAATATAGAATATGCAAAACTCATGGAAATTGTTAGTTAAAACCCTAGACTAGTGTGTATTTATGTATCCTTTTGTGTCTAAAGTTCTAATAAAAGTTGACGTTAACCACCGTCAACAGAATCGAAAGAACAAGATATAGCAACATCTCCGGCAGCAGAGATCAATCATGAAGAATAATTCAACTGGAAAAATCCGGGTCGATGGACTTAAAAATCCCGAGCCTTCACCGGGAGGTAACTCGGTATTTATCAGTAATTTAAAACTCTCGCATTAAATAGCATATTTATTCTATCAATTGCATTATTAAAAAGAGATAAAAATAAGCATGCCATAGATAAAACCTAAGCCCCATGTGATTACTACTAACGGAATGTAAAACCCCCGTCAGTAAAATTTACTGTGGTGGCAGAAAATTATAAAAAGATTATCATTAGAATTCTAATTTTTCATAGATTCATAAAAGTAATTTAGTTTTTCATTCTTGTGTCATTATACGGTATAAATACAAGAGACATATGGGACCCACACACATCACCTCACATACATCTCACCCACCGATTATTCACTACACTCCACTCATTCAAATTATCACACTCACATGCATGTACCTCCTCCATTCTTTCCTGCCACCGAAAGCACCACCTAGGTACTAGCATTTGGATCACTCACATGCCAATGTCGACACCAGGAAAATGAGAGCACCAGCAGGCAGCAGGTGGGGCCGACCGGCCCCACCACCACACCGGCCAGAGAGCCCAGTTCCTTCTCATTTCCAATTACGACACTACAATCTTTCAAATCCACCATTAATTAGCAAGGAAAAGAAAAGAGAGAGGAAGCAAAGTGCAAGTTCATCAAAAGGAATCCCTCTCTCCCTTCTCTTTGATTTGCTAATCTTAATCCTTTTCAAGTTTTCATGTTCTTGTTTGTTCTTGCCGTGTTCTTCGTGTTCTTCATTCTACAGTCAAGATGAGCAAGAAACTTAGGAGTACAGCAAAGAGTCTCGGAAGCGTGCTTTCCTTCCGCAGCACCCGAAGCCAATCATCATCTCAAGTGCCTTCATTTGCCAGCTTCGGAATGGACATCGATCCCTCATCACCTTTCGAGTATGACAACCCGTCATCCTCTTCCCAACGGGAAGAGAGGTATGAATTAACGGATATTGCCCAAATTTCATTACCACTTAGACCTCAAACTAAAATATTCAATGTGGTTAAGTTAAAAGAATTTACACATACTCCAATGTTTGATGACACTTTGCTCCATGAAACCAGAATAGATTCCGAGTTTGAGCTCATATTTAGAAATATTGGATGGAAAGATGCATGGCAAGTCACTGAGCAGGGGACCAAATTACTCACTATAGAATTTATTAGCACCCTAGACTTTGATGATGATAATGTTAGATTTAGAATGTTCAGTAAACCTTTCACCCTCTCATGGAAAACCCTCAGTATAGCACTAGGATTTTCAAATCAGTGTGTAGTTAATATAGCAGAAATTCTCCAAGATTTTAATAAAGATGATTTTTGGGAGAGCATCACTGCAAAGAAACCAGAACGTAAACAAAAATATACCACTGAGGAAGTCCAGCATCCAACACTGAGATTCATGCTTAAATGGCTAGCTTTCACTTTCTTTCCTAGAGAGGAATTAAACACTATAAGACAGGACGAACTACCCCTATTATATATCATGATTTAAAAGAGAAAAGCGTCACCTATGAAAATGATGTTGAGTTATTGGAAAACTGTTCCTCCCATGAGAAAATGCAGTATTTCTTTTACTTCCTGGATTATATGTTTAGCTACAGGGCTAGATTTGCTATCACATACTACACTCGCTTTTATCTCTGATGCCCGTAGAATCATTGGCTATGACTTTTTCTTTTGTGCTCACATGCTGAAACACCGAAATAATAAGATAATCATGATTTATAAAAACTATCCAAATAAGTACGAGCTGCCTGACAGGGAGTTAGTAATTTATTCTGTTGAGAGCTTTATTTTTCCAGATAGTAGAGCTAATATTGGCAGGTGTCCGTCAGCATGCATCAGCAGGGCACCGAGGACTCATTACACTGGAGCTGATCCAACACCATCTGGGCCAGCTTATTTTCATTATACTAACTTTGATGATCCAGGAGCGTCGCAAGAGCCACATCAGCCGTGGTCCACTCATGCAGGATAGGGAGACCAACCTAGCAAGGAGAATCATCCACAGCAGCAGGGTGGGATACATCCCCCACAGAGGAGCCAGACAACACAGAAAATGATTTTCAGAGAGGCCGTGCATCCTTTTCGGTGCGTGGAAATATGGACTTCACCACTGGTGGACCGTATCCGTTCCATGCACCACCCGAAGACAATTACTATCGGCCACCTGAACAGCATTTTGGGACTCCCATTAATGATTTTCCAACTTTATCTATTCATATCACTAACATTGAGCAGGGACAGCATGCGATGAACGACACCTTGCACCAAAGACGAAAGCGTTGGCGACACCAAAGTTGACAAATTTCCACCAGCGAGAAATAAAGGCAGCACCGCGCATTAGCGATTCGAGCAAATACATCATAAACAATATCAGACACAGAGCGGGTTGGAGTACCTGATACAGCAGTTGGGATACCCACCGCCACCACCACCACAGTACTGAGTACGGTGACATCCAGCTTGGGGAAGAGCCCCGCTAGGTGAGTACCTCTCACCTTTGTATATACTCTCAGTTATTTCAGTATTTATTCGAGTATTTATTTTAGTCTTTAATTTTGTCATTTTTATTATCCAGTCTAGTCTGTAGGGTAAGTAGAACTTGAAGTTCTTAAAAAAAACTCTCTCCGAATGAAGTGATTAATTACCTATAATTGCTTAGCATTTGAATTTAAAATTCTCCTGTGGATTATATGAAGTTTATCTACCCTGATAATTTATTCTGAAACCTGATATCTGTGGGTAGCATAAGACTTTTAATTAAATCAAAGTAATTGATGGAAATGATATAAAAAGGTTTGAGCTATTGTATATTTCATTCTTAGTGATATCTAAGCTCGAGACACTTTCAAAATTAAAATCAAGCAATTTAATAATTTGCTCTGCTAATATGGTTTAAGTAGACTATTCTGTTATGTATTCATGACTGAATCCACATGCACAAAAAGGATTTTGCTTTATGTAAAAATTCTCTTTTAAAAGTCTAAAAAGAGAGTGTGGGCTATAAAATTAAAAAGATGTCATACCAAAGAGTATGAGCCCAAAGGATGCCATATCAAAAGGGTATGTACCAAAATAAAAGAAAAAAAGAGTAAAACAAGGGGTGCAAAGACACCCGCCTTGAGAAAAAAATAGGTACAAAAAGTATCCACTAGGGAGATAGCCCACACTTCTCAGAAGACAGAAAAAGAGAGAATATTGCATAAGGGTCTGAAAATAAAAATTTTATCACTAGCACATTCAGTCATAATGTATAGCTTAGTAGTCCACTGCAATCTTGTTAGTAGACTCTCATTATTCCCAAAAATAATAGTCCATACATATTTAATAAGAAGAGAAAAAACTCTGAGTGGTGCATGAGCAAAGAATGAAATATATAGGGCTTGGTTGATTATTCTATCTTTCAATTACCCAAGATTTAATTAAAGTTTGAGAAGCCTCATGGTTGAAAGGAATAAGAATAAGTTTGAAAGTTAGATTAATGAATTTTAATCTGGAGAAGAATTTTAAATTCATTATTTAAGTATTTGCTGGGAATTATGTACATGAAACCCTGAAAATATTATTTCAAGTCTACTTTGCTAAGGGACTAGCAAAGACTTAGCATGGGGGGTATTGTTGACGGTCATTAAGTACAAATTCTATACCGTCAACTATCACTTGGAAAGAACTAATAATAGAAACATAGGGGTTATTACTGACAAATTCCACGAGTTTTGGTGAATTGTCTGTTTTCTAGACACCAGGGGCCTACCGGCCCCACCATGGCGCCGCCCGGCCCCTAGGGTTAGGGTTTGGCCTCCCCCTTCTCGAAGCTTCCTCCACCGCCTCCCACGGTGCATCTCGCCCTTGGTTAAGTCGGTTTGATCCTGCGGCGCGCGTTCATCCCACCGGGCTATAAATAAAGAGGCAGACCCCCTTCAGAAGAGAACCAATTCATTCCTCCTGCTTCATTTGTTAAGAGTAGACAGAAGTTAGGGTTTCCAGAGATTAGAAGTAGAGCTCTAGTTCTTCAAGTTCTTAGTTTAGGCGTCTAGCAAGGTTCAAGTAGAGTTGGGCGCTACGCTCGGGATTCTAGATCTGTTCGTCTGGAGATCGGTAATTTTATCTTGTATCTCATTATGACTTTGCTCTACTTTAATATATTGCTACTTATTCAGTTCTTAGTTTATTCTAGTTGCATATTTGATATAGTTGTGATTGATGATGATTATTGTCGTATGATCGTAAAGCGCCTAATTCAGTACTCGAGTGAGTTAGGTGGTGTAAATTATGTAGACGTGGTGTCTAGATATATTACGTACCTACGGAGGCACCCTGACGTGCCGGGTCGTGTGGTAGTCCGCGCAGGTGACAGTTGCATTGGTTTCTCTGTAGTCCACCCCCCGTATGTAGGACTAGTAGAGCACGGTCGCGAAGGAGGTGACCCTTGTGTCTTAAAATCCTCATTAGTTGATGCTCCTTATGATGTTTTCTGAGTTGGTTATGCTATAGATGAAAAGGTGCAATATGGCGTAGGCTGTAGACTTTATATTTAATAATTACATAGGTTTTTTTACTCTAGCCGGATCGCAAGATTGTTTTACTACTTTAGTGAGTCTCTATATTCTATCTCTAGAATACCATTTACCTCATTTACTCAGTTATCATTTATCATATTATTATTGACTATCTATCGCTAAAGCATTAGAGCAATTGGCTATGATAGGTCCGTATGTTTATTATCTGTTGAGTCTTTATAAGTTGTTTACCCCTAATGAATAGAAGTGTCTCTTTATCCTTTTGGCATAAAATTAATAAACGATACTCGGAATACTTACCGGGTGAAGTGCTACAACAGGAGAATTATCTGTGCGCTTGCGGATATATTCTATAAGAGTCATTGCGTGTAGATTATTTTTATCCTTGGTTTTTGGCATCATGTTAGGGATGACAACTTAACACGAATTGATGTTAAAATTACCAACAGTGGGCCAACACCCCCATCACCTTCGACCGCTCTGACCGCCCCGACTTCATGCCACGACCCGGGTGTTACCCCCTCGTCGTCAGCCTCATCATCGCCAACAAGCGCCTCTCGAAGGTCCTCATGGACGGGGGAAGCGGCCTTAATATCCTCTATGTATAGACCCTAGACGTGATGGGGATCAGCCGATCCCGGCGTCCTGACGGGGCCCCTTTCCACCCCGTCGTGCCTGGAAAGCAGGGGCAACCGTTGGGGCAGATCGACCTCCCGGTCACGTTCGGAACACCATTCAACTTCCGAAAGGAGACCATCACCTTCGAGGTGGTTGGGTTCCCCAGAACCTACCACGCCGTATTGGGCCGGCCATGCTACGTGAAGTTCATGGCTATCCCAAACTACACCTACCTCAAGCTAAAGATATCAGGCCCGAAGGGGGTGATCACGGTCAGCTCGTCGGAGCATCAGTCCTACGAGTGCGAGATGCAGAGCTGTGACCTGACCGATACCATCATCAACTCAGAAGGACTCCACCTCCTCCACAGTTTGGCAGAAGAAGACGACCTCCCTAACGCCAAAAAGCCCACCGGAGCAAACTTCAAGCCGGACAAGGACACCAAGCTGGTGCCCCTCGACCCCAGCAGCTCCGACGGGCGAACGGTGCGCATCAGTGCGTCCCTCTCCCCCAAATAGGAAAGCGCGCTCGTCGACTTCCTCCGTGCGAATCAGCGAATATTCGCGGGGAAACCCTCGGATATGCTGGGAGTTTCAAGGGATGACGCCGAGCACGCCTTATGGATCAAGGCCGGCTCCAAGCCGGTGAGGCAGCGACTGCGGCGCTTCAACGACATGAGGCGTAAGGTCATCGGTGAGGAGCTCAAGAGGCTCTTGGTGGCCGGATTCATTAGGGAGGTGCACCATCCCGAGTGGCTAGTGAACCCTGTTCTTGTAAAAAAGAAGAATGATAAATGGAGAATGTGTGTCGATTACACCGGTCTTAATAAAGCGTGTCCTAAGGATCCGTACCCTTTGCCGCGTATAAATCAAATAGTCGACTCAACCTCAGGGTGCGAAACCCTCTCCTTTCTTGACGCCTACTCGGGCTACCACCAGATTCTGATGAAGGAATCCGACCAGGAGGCAACCTCGTTCATTACCCCGTTCGGGTCGTACTGCTACACGACCATGCTGTTCGGGCTTAAGAACGCAGGTGCCACGTTCCAGCGATGCATGGTCAATTGTTTCGGCAAATCTATTGGCGAGATCGTTGAGGTCAACGTAGACGACATCGTCGTAAAAACTAAGCACACTGACCAGCACGTTGCCAACCTTCAGAAGGCCTTCAAGAAAATGATCAAGAAGGGGATTAAGCTAAACCCTGAAAAATGCATTTTCGGTGTCCCACGAGGGATGCTCCTAGGTTTCATCGTGTCCCAGCGTGGCATCAAAGCCAACCCCGACAAAATCAAGGCCATCACCATGCTAGGGCCAATCCAAAACCTTAAAGGGATACAACACATCATGGGGTGTCTCATGGCCCTTAGCCATTTCATCTCACGCCTCGGCGAATGAGGCCTGCCCCTTTACAGACTCCTGAAGAAGTCAGATGGTTTTGAGTGGACACCCGAGGCCCAAGAAGCCCTCGACGGGCTGAAGCACCTCCTTTCCAATCCGCCCATCCTGACCCCCCGAGCAAGGAGGAGCCTCTCCTATTGTATCTGGTGGCCACGACCCAAGTGGTCACTGCCGCTGTCATGGTAGAAAGGGAAGAGGAGGGCCACACCCTCAAGGTGCAGAGGCCGGTGTACTTCATCAACGAAGTGCTTTCCCTGACCAAGACCCGTTACCCCAAAACCTAGAAGCTTCTCTACACGGTGCTCATCGCTCGTAGAAAGCTCAGGCACTACTTCGACTCTCATAAAATCACCGTCGTCTCCTTGTTTCCGCTTGGGGAGGTCATCCAAAGCCCTGAGGCAATAGGGCGGATCACAAAATGGGTCCTAGAGCTAATGGGGCACGACATTACCTACCTACCGTGAACCGCTATCAAATCCTAGGTACTGGCAGACTTTGTCGTGGAGTGGACAGAGGTCCAGCTTCATCCGGCCCCGGTGGCACAGGAATACTGGACGATGTACTTCGACGGCTCGCTGATGAGGAAGGGCGCGGGGGCTGGACTCGTCTTCGTCTCACCGCTCGGGGTACGCCTGGCTTCTAACAATGAAGCCCTGGTGAACGGTCTGTAAATCGCCATAGAGTTGGGAATTCGTCGTCTTGAAATCAAGGGTGACTCGCAACTGGTCGTCGGACAAGTCATGAAAGAGTCCAGTTGTCACGACCCCAAGATGGTCACGTACTGTCAAGAAGTTCGGCGGTTAGAGGACAAGTTTGATGGCCTCGAGCTAATCCACATCCCTCGACGGGATAACGAGGCCGCCGACGCACTCGCCAAGATGGCGTCTGGAAGGGAGCCAGTCCCAACGAGCGTCTTCGCCAGCGATCAGCTTAAGCCTACAGTCCACCTCATCGACCCTGCCCCTCACGAGGGGGCGCAACCCGCGGTGGTCGGGCCCCAACCCTCGGGGGCTGACCCCTAGCCCTCGGGGGCTGGCACCGAGCCTGACGGGATCGAATCCCAAGCCTTAATGGCGAGCGTTCGACCCTCGGAGGTTGGGTCACGGGCATTCCTCGCCTATCAGGGAACCCCTCCAGAGGTCTTCATTACAAGGGCCGCTGACGAGGCATCCGAGGCGGATGCTGAGCCTTCCGACTGGAGGGACCCATACCTCGACTGCCTCATCAGGGAGACCCTGCCCACGGATAAAACTGAGGCTTGAAGGCTCGCCCGGAGTGCTAAATCCTTCGTCATCATAAACGGCGACCTATATCGGAAGGGGCACTCGAATGTCCTGATGAAATGCATCCCGATCTCCCAAGGAAAGGAGCTCCTCAAAGAGATCCACATGGGAATCTGCGGCCACCATGCCGCACCCCAAATGCTAGTGGGAAACGCCTACCGACAAGGTTTCGACTGGCCCACGTTGGTGACAGACGTGGAGAACCTGGTGCGCTCGTGCGAAGGATATCAGTTCTACGCGCGGCAGACACACCTTCCCGCCCAAGCACTCCAGACAATCTCCATCACCTGGCCCTTCGCAGCCTGGGGGCTGGATTTGGTCGGATCGCTAAAAAAGGCACCCGGGGGTCTCACACACGCGCTCGTCACGATCGACAAGTTCTCAAAATGGATCAAAGCGTGGCCAATAACAAGAGTACGCTCTGAGGAGGCTGTACACTTCTTCACCAACATCATCTATCGGTTTGGGGTCCCCAACTCGATCATCACCGACAATGGGACTCAGTTTACCGGGAAGAAGTTCCTCAACTTCTGCGACGAGTTTAACATTCCAGTCGATTGGTCAGCGGTACCACACCCCCGGACGAATGGACAGGTCGAGCGCGCGAACGGAATGATCCTGCAAGGGCTGAAGCCCTGAATCTTCAACCGTCTCAATAAATTCGGGAGGCAGTGGGTCGAGAAGCTCCCCTTGGTACTCTGGAGTCTACGAACGACCCCTAGCCGGGCTACGGGGTACACCCTATTCTTTATGGTCTATGGTGCGGAGGCTGTCCTCCCCACCGACCTTGAGTACGGGGCCCCGAGGGTACAGGCTTACACCTAGCAAGGAAACACCGTCTACCTAGAAGACGCGTTGGACCAAGTGGACGAGGCCCGCGACGTCGCTCTACTACATTCTGCCAAATACCAGCAAGCCCTCTGACGCTACCATAGCCGTCTCATTCAGGGACGCGCCTTCAATGTCGGAGACCTTGTGCTACGCCTGCGGCAGGACAACAAGGACCGCCACAAGCTTTGGCCACCATGGGAAGGACCCTTCATCATACACCAGGTGCTTTGGCCAGGAACGTACAGGCTCAAGAACCACAAGGGGGATGTCCTCACCAACGCATGGAACATAGAACAACTACTTCGCTTTTATCCCTAAGTCCCTTTGAAGCTTGTACATAGTCGAACCATGTAAAGAAGTTTCCGATTATCGAATAAAGAAATGTTTGTCATTTCACTTTGCCTTTTTTCTCAAAGTAACGCATGATCCCACCCCCGGGAACAGCCGTCACTTGGGGGCTAGTAGAGGTAGAGGTAGACGCCGCGTGACAACCTCAAAAACAACTCTTTTTTCGAAATTTTGATTCTTGCCTCAAGGGTCAGGTCACGAGCTGAGGACAAAGCCCACGGATCACATCGGCACGACAGCCCACGCCCGAGGGCGGGGGCACCTTCTCTACCGTTTTCGAAGCCAAAGGCAACGACCCCAGATCACGATCTCACCACTATAGGCAAGAATTCGCACCACAACCTTCCAATAAAAATCTAAAGTAAAGGGTCAACGCGCCACACCGATCGGACCCCGGGGGTTGACAAGACGACCTACGTCTCAGCGACTATGGCCCGGATCGAGCCGACCCCCCTCTCCGACCCGCGGCCACGATCCCACACTTTAAAAAACGCCGAGAAAAAACTGAACGAAAAACGATATCAAATTACCTAAGCCGAGCAAGGCACTAAAACAATATCTCTCATACATCAAATGTTTTGGCACGACGGCCGAACCCCAACACTAACTAATCAACCTCTACGTGGCAAGACACTTCCGGTTATACGGTCAGCCAAGGCTCATGACAGCGGCTCCACCCGGGACTCGATATCCTCCAGCTTGCCCTCAGACCAGCCGCCAGCGTATCCCCCACACAGGACGTCAAGCTTCATGTTCTCCTCAAAGTGGGAATAGACGACGGCAAACGAGCAGTTGAGCCGGCACGGAAAGCCTCCACCTCAAGCTCGTGCACCCGGTCAGTCACCTGGGCCACGTGGGCCACTAACCCCTCGGTACCGAGGGGCTGCCTGGCGCCAAGCTGGTCGCAGACAATCCCTGCAACCCACGCCAAGTGGTCGCGTTCAATCGACGCTGCTTCGAAATGAGCAGCTTTTCAAGCTATCCAGTCACAACAGCGGCAGACGTTAAAACGACTCGGATAAAGGTACGAACTTCACTCTGAATCCGATAACTAACCTTCAACCCTGGATTTCAACGCATTCTCCTCATTGCCGCTACGGCTCACCTCACTCTCGAGGGTCTAAACCTTGGCCCTCAACTGGGCCACCTCCACTATTAGCCCCGCCGAGTGCGTGGCGGCCTCCACCTGCAATTGCTTGGCCCCCTCGACCTCGGCCTGCAGGGCCTTGACCTATCGATCCAACGCCGGCCATGTCCCACTCCTTCAGCAGCACCGCTTCCAACATGAGGAGACGCTCTTGCTCCCCCGCCAACTCCTTCGCCTTCTCCTCCGCCTCCTGGACCCGCCCAGCCAGCTTGCTGCAAGCCTTTTCGGCCTGGTAGGCATGACTCTCAGCCTCGTCCACCCGAGGCCGGCTTGAGCTCGCCCCGGCAACAAGCGACTCCCATGACGTCCGCTGATGATGAAGGAAGTAGGATTTGTCGAGGGATTTCGCCAGCACCGACTGACAAGGGCAACCACAAGTAACGCGGACGTAAGAGATGGCTCGAGGATTTACAAAGCAGGCACCAAGCTCAGAACCAGAACCCAGACTTACCTCGAACGATGCCTCCGCGAGCTTGAGACGTGACGACCCCTCGCTGACCCAGGTCCTGACCTGGTGAAGCAGCTCCCTGATCCTGCCCAGATGGGTTCCCAGCTCCGTGAAGTCTCGCTCCTCCCCCGGGTTGTCGAGCATGAAGGATTTTGCCCCTCGCGCTGCCGGAAACTCGACCCAAGGCTGCCCAGTGGCAAAGCGGACCGGGCGCGCGCCGTGACCGCTCGAACGACGGCGCCCCTCGCCCGAGGCACCAAAGTCGAAGGAGGCGGTTTCCTGCGGGAGCACGACCAAGGAGGAGGTACCCGCGGCGCTCGAAGCCATGGCCCCCACACTCCCTCCACCTTACGCCGCATTGCCACCACCGGTCTTCTGGGACAAGCGCCGCCACCCTCCGCGCGGCCTTCCCCCCGCCGAAGTCCGACTCGACGGAGCCTTTCCTAGGGGCGCGGCCTCGCGCCCGGCAAACTTGCCAACGGCGGCGCCCCACCCCTCGACGCCAGAGTCTTCCTGGCACCGGTCGGCACCGATGCGCTCACCCACCTGTGAAGGAACGGCAAGCTTGTCAAGCGGTGCACCATAAAAAAAACGAAAAACAAACAACCAGCCGACCCCCACAAGAAACTCACCTAGGAATCTGAGGACGCCGGGGACCGGACCCCTTGCCATCATCAGAACGCGCCGGCCACGGACGTTTCCGCGACCCGTGCTCATCGGAGGCAGCCGGCGAAGAAGGCCCCTCTCTCTGAGGCGACACATCTGAGGATGCGTGGACGGGAGCCACACTGGACGAATCGCCTAACCCCGCTTGCAACACGGTGTCAGGCGGGGAACCCGTCGGCGCGGTCGGCGCAGAGAGCACTGGCGTCCCCGTGACGTTTGGTGGCGCGACAATCTCGGGGCCGCCGCCGAAGGGCGCGGGCAGACGACCCAAGAACGTCACCTGGGCACAGGCGCTCGTGTCGATCGCGCTGGAACCAGCCCACTCGGCCTCGGGGGCTCCCGTTCCCGCGTGACATTCAAGGAAGGAGCCGACTCCTCCCTAAAGAAGGCGTCGGAACCTTCGCTTGCAAGGAGGGCGAACGGTGAGGAAACAGGCAACTGAAATGGGTCGAAGCCAGGATGCTTACCTTCGTCATCATCATCCTCATCCTCCTCGGTGGTGTCGGTGTGAATACCTCGGGCTCTTTTTCCTCCCGTGCCTGATGCTTGTCCCTCTTCGCCTTCTCGTCCGCCTTCCTCTTGCGCTGGCGCTCGTTCTCCGCCCAGTTGGCCACCCGCTGCGGGTGATCCCTCGACAGGGGTACCCCGTAGTCCCTCAGCACGTTGTAGGAGGGCTACCAGAGAAAGGGGCGAGGTTAGCATACCAGAACGAGAGAACAAAGCATCATCAATGGAACAGGAAGGGGGCGAGACTTACGAACTCCACGGACCCCTTCTCTGGCCTCATTGGAGGGCACCCCTCCACCGGGAAGGTCCACCTGACCCGATCGTTCGCTGGGCCCACCGCCGGCTCCAGCGCCTTATTGATCCGCCAAGCGACTTCCTCGTCGGATGGCGTATCCACAGGCAATGTGGTCCCCTCAATCGAAGCGTCCGGGTTCACCTCGAACAGGCGAAGCGTTCGCTTCATGAGAGGCGCCACCCGCCTCTTGTGGTAGGCTCCAATCAGCCCAGGACCATTGAGACCCCTCTCTCGTAAGATCACAATGGAGGCTAGGTGATCCTAGAGCCTTTCCTTCTCCGCCGCCAGAATGCCCCATTCGCCCCAACGCTTCGGCTGAACGATAGGCAACTCCACCATGAATGTCGGGAGGGGAGGGTCAGACTTCCGCAGATAAAACCATTTGACATGCCAGCCACTGTTGGAGGAAACCTTCTTCATGGGAATGTAATCCCTCGCTCTGTTCCCACAAAGATGGATGCTGGCACATCCAATCTACCACGTCTCCGACCCACCCTGCACCCGCCGTTCAGCAGTCAACAGCAAAGAAATATCTCCAGAGCTCGAAATAGGGGTCGATCCCTAGATACCCCTCGCACAATGCGATAAACGATGCGATGTGCTGAATCCCATTAGGATTCAGATAGTGCAGGGGGATATGGTAGAACTCGAGGAGCGCGGTGAAGAAGGGGTGAGCCAGAATCGCGAACCCCCGCTCGTGGAACACCAGAAACGAAACCACTGTTGGCATTTCTTAGCGCATCACTAGGTTTGGACCCCTGGTAACAATGCTAGAAATGCGGTTGATATTTCTTAACATCATTATTGAGAATAGAGGTAAATCTATCCCCGGCAATGAGTGAGAAATGCTTGGGGTGGTGTACCTCAGCTATCATATCACTAAATCAGCCATGGCACTGGGGCACACCTCACCAGCTATTCCCTTTACTGCTACTAGTGATACACCTCCTATGATAGTTTCAGAATAGCCTAGCACGGGCACTGTGGTATGCCAAGACTATTCTTACCTCTGTCAAGAGAGTTAGATCCCTAATAACATTAGGACTATAGCCTTAGCGGCTAGTGTCTTGGAGATGCTATACAGCGCACTTTCAGCATCCCTTAACACTAGTACTAAAACTATATTCCCAATTACAGTAAAGAGGTAACGGTGATCCTGTAAACCTTTGCAGTTTTGGATGTTAATCCGCAAGCGCACGGAATTACTGTTGTAGCATTTCAACCCGAAGAAATCCTAGGTGTCGTATTTATATTTTCCCAAAGGAAAGCTAGTGTAGATTTTAGTATGAAACCATAATCATGAATATTATACGTTGTATAAAAGGTAGACCAATGTTCATAACAGGGGTAAATAATACAGTTTTCATGATAGTGGACACACACACAGATAAATGCCTCTCAAGCGGGGAAAATGAATGAAGCATAAAGAATAAAAGAATAAAGAATAAATAAATATCCTACGGGAGCAATGGTCCAAATACAGCTAATGTCTAGATAGTGGTTAGTCATACAAATACATGAGTCAGAGATAGAGTTGTGTTTGCGATGGATCGAAAAACCACCGGCCGCTAGTCTGCCAGCGAGATGGGTGGTAATTTAAACTCCTACACCATAGCCAAACGTGGGGGATTACAAGGGACGGACAGGGCTGTCACCACCTGCCGCCTACCACCTCATCCATGGACTATGAAGTGCAATCACCAGCTCCCCTATACCTGAGCACCATGCTCACATATAGAACAGCTACCCAAGCCCCTCGGGTCTCTCACCCTACGGATGAACAAGTAAAGAACTAGGATATTGTGTGATGAACCACCATCCCTCCCACAACTATATTCTTAATCATCTAAGTGTATGAACGGTTAAGAACAGAGTTCTATATGCTAAGAACACGATATGAACACTATGAACTAGCAAGCATATCATGAACAAGGCATATGAACTAGAAGTTCTATGTTCTATGATCCTATCACACAAACTATTACTTAGTCTACACAACAAGATCATAGTATAAGAACTATACTCTAATTCTAGAACATTGTTATATTGATAAAAAGAGAAAAAGAGCATAATGGAAAGAATAGTATTCATATCAAGAGTATCCAAGATATCTCCTCCTCTTACAAGTTGAGCCTTGCTCCTCTACTACTACTAAGGATAAAGAGAAAAGTGGAGAGGTACACTTGAGAGTACAAGTGAGAGGTGTAGTGTGTGTTGTGTCTTGTGTGGAGCTCCACCCCTAGCTTTATAGCTTGATCCAGGTCGGTTTGGGGGAGGGGGAGTGAATGCCTGGCCAAACCACCTTTGCAACCGCCTCCACAAACCGCCAGAGGAAGATGGGCTGGGCTGGCCTCCTTGGGGGTGCGGCCGCACCCTGCGTGCGGCCGCAACAGGGGTGGGCCCCCTTGGCCCCACTTCGCCCATGGCCCTCTTGATGCTCCTGGACCCCTCTCTCGTGGGTTGTTGGCCCAATTGTGTCCTTTTGATTTGGGCTTTGCTTATTTTATTGAAATACGCCTTGCTGAAAGGCGTATTCTTGTGACCTTTTCCTCTATTTCTTGTATGTTTCCTGTAAATCAATAATTCTGCAATACAAGTAGAAATAGGTCAATAGTAAAGGTATATGTGACTATATCTATGATAATTCTCCCTTTTTGGATAATAATTGGCGGTTAAAGTATGTCGGTAATTACCGCCAACAACCACGAGCCCCGCTCCTGGGCCCAGAACTTCCTCGGCTCCCGGGTGAACCCAGTCGTCCCTCGTGGAGGAGGCCGCGCTGGATGAGCCCCTCGATCTTAGATCACGAAATCACCAATGAAGACCAGTTGGCCATAGCTACAGATCTGGACTCGCAGCGGCGGCGGTGCAACCAGGATGGCAGGGTGCAGACAAGGGGGCAGAAAAAGCTGTGCGGGGTGTACAAGCCGCCTTTTTTCCTATTTGTAGGAAAGTTTGGGACTGACGGACCCCACTGGCCCCTACGACTGCGACATAGGGGGGTAACGTAGCATCCAACCATGACGAAACCCTTCAGCCCACCTACCGCACTAATTCAGGCACAGGGCTCAAAACTGCAGCTCTGAAATTACGCCTCCCCCAGATAAGTCCTGGCGTGGGCTCCGAAGCCCGTCAGACCGATGCGTCCCATCAGCTGCGTGAAGGTTCAGGGGCACCATCATTGCTGGGGGCGAATCATCCAGCAACGCGTCCGAAATCGACATGCACCACCACCCCGAAACAAACGCTTCAGTCTCTGCGGATGTGGCCCACGTCTCTAGAGACTCGGGGGGTTCAACCGGCGGGTGCGCTCGCGCGCACCCACCGGAGAAGTCGGAACGACCCCTCGACGGCAAGTCCCTGTAGGCGTGGACCTACACCTGCAAGGACTCGGGTGAAGGGTCGAGATGGCAGACTAGAGGAGGGTGAATAGTCCTTTCTAAAATCTAATCGCAGCGGATGACCGAAATAAATACGAAATTGAAAGTATCAGTCTAACCAAGACTTCACCCCTCTATCTAAGTTTAAGCACCATACAAAAGAGTCCTAGGTTGAGCCACTAAGGTGCAAGGCTAGGCAGTGCTCGCCTATCCAATACTAGGTTATAAGGTCACACAAACCTAGGCAACTAGTACTCAATCAAACCGGAGAGCACCTACACATACTAGTGAGCAAAGCGCACGAAGCCTAAGCACACTAGTAGTTCTCACTAGCACGGCTACACAAGCCTAACTAGTGAGCTTAATTGCTTAAATACACAAACTAAGCAAAGTGACTAGCAAGGCTACACAAGCCAACTAGTCACGCAATCGCTACTTCTAAGCTACACAAGCTAAGAAGGTAACTAGCAAGCTACACAAGCAAACTAGCTACTCAAGAGCAACACTACTCACTAGCACAAGTATGAATCAAGTAATGACAAGCTAGTGAATGCAAACCGACGAGAAGAGTAGACAAGATGACATGTCGATTTTTCACCGAGGTTCACTTGGTTGCTATCAAGCTAGTCCTCGTTATGTCGACCAACTCTTCATGGTTCGGCAGCTAAGAGGTGTTTCACTAACCTCGTCCACAATTGGACACCATAAGAACCTACCCAAGAGAGGTAGCTCAATGACACTCTTCTATTAGAGTTGCTCTTTGCGATCTCCCACGGGGTGAGCACAATCCCCTCACAATGTCACTCCACGTGACTAGCAATCGGAGCACCACTCAATCTCCGAGCGTGCTACACGATGCCCACAAGCCTCCAAGCCGTCTAGGAGGTGGCAACCTCCAAGAGTAATAAGCACCACTGGCTTGCAACTCGATCACCTAGTGCCACACCTTGCAATCTCTTAATGCAACACACTAGAATCGCTCACTCGCAATCGGATATAATCACTACAAGCATAAGCGAGTTAGAGGGCTCTCAAGCACCATCAAGCAAGGACACAAAATCCCCAAGTCGCTCAGCAACCAGCCAAGGCCGGCCACCATCTCAATATATAGCCCCAAGGGCTAAAGAGCCATTGCCAACTCCCCTCAGCCAGCACGAAGGCATCAGATGATCAGATGCTTGAGCATCGGACGCGCGCCCCAGCGTCCGACGCTCACCGCAATGCCATGTGTCGCCACGTCTTCAAACTAGCCGTTGCCACCAACGGTCAGCTCACTCACGCGCACGGCACGCACTCATCGAACGTGCAGATGACCACCACCGGACGCTGCTCCCTCACATCGGACGCAGTCCAGAGAGGTCTGCAAACTGCCACCATCGCATCGGACGCGTCCGATGCACGGGCATCGGACGCTCCTCAGCGTCAGCTGCTCCCGCTGCTTTTCTCTGCTACCAGCGCTGCTTTGCACCGGACGCACAGACGCTAGAGCGTCGGACGCGCCGATGCACACTGGCTAGCGCGAGCTCACCGCCGACAAGCCATCGGACGCTGGCCCAGCGTCCGACGCTGTTGCCACCAGCGTCCGATGAACGAGAAACACTCCGACGACTTCGCCTCCAATTCCGGCCTCCGGCGCAATAGAAAATAAGCACTTTATTTTCACGAAAGCGCCGAATCCCACCTCGCAAGCTCGGCGGGAGGGAGAGAGGATCCCAAACCCCTCTCAACCCGACAAACATCATCCCCTTTGCAAATGTGCCAACACCACCAAGTGTATATCACTATGTGCAAATGTGTTAGCATTTTCACAAACATTTTTCAAAGGGTTTTTCACTTCTTCTCACAACGCCACTCGATCCTAGCAATACGATGCAAAGTTAGATCGCTCAAGTGGCACTAGATGACCGATATGCAAACAAGTTTGCCCCTCTTGATAGTACGGCCATCTATCCTAAACCTGGTCATCAACTTCTCTACACACCTATGACCGGTAAAATAGAAACGCCTAGGTTATACCTTTGCCTTGCGCTTTCCACTCCATCTCCTCCAATGCCGACGCAACACATGCACCAACATCCACATGAATGATATGATCCACTTCATATCATCACACGGCCTTTGGTCCATCGATCTTGACCTCACTTGCTCTTCGCCATCGCTTCGGTCCTTCGGCACCAAGTCTTTGCTCAAGCCTCCCGACACTCGGTACCAACGGCTTCAAAGCCTCCAAATTGCCCTTCACCATTGCGATTGGTCCATCAAGCCAAGTCTTGTCTTGATCTGCACCTCTAGCCACATGACTCCATGTCATGTATCATGCGTTAAGCTCTTTCATCATCATATGTGTGAGCCTTGCAACACATCACACCACCTCTATGGCATAGTTGCTCACACACATACACCTGTGGACTAAATCTCTGCAAATCTCAAATAAGCATAATTAGTCCACCTAGGTTGTCACTCAATTACCAAAACTAAATAAGGACCTTTCATCGGGGGCTACTGTCGGGGGCTAAACAACCGGCCTGTTAGGCCCCCGGCTAAGCAGAGCGAAATCAACCACCATTAGAGCTCACATCCGGCCCAACGAGGGCTGGATCTTGTGGGTCATCATCCTGACAAGCCGTAAAGGGCCCAACGGGATTACAACAAAGGCCCGCAGGAGGACCGCGCTGCGCAGCACCTGGAACAAGGGCACGACCCCCAAGGCACGTAGCTCGCACGACCCCTGCGGGACAAGAGGGCTCCTGTGGTTGTGACCGAGGAGGCCGCGGTTCACACGAATCTCTACAGGCGCCTTCGCCCAGAAGCAACTAAGGCTTGCATCCCATGCATAAATCATGACCCTATGACCTGCGCAATGGGTCAAACCACGTCCTCTCGGCCTGAGTCCCGTGCAGGGCATGGGCAGGAAGCATCTTGACCGCACTGTGCATCAGTGCAGGGCGTGGATGCGAGTACTCAGCGGCACTGTTAGCCAAAGCAGTACATGGCCCGGTGTTTGACTGCACTGTTAGCCAGAGCAGGGTGTGGCTCGGCGTCTAATCACCCTAATGGCTTGACAGTCTGGACGGCCTGTTCGTCACGACCCACTCCCGTGCCGTACGACGTCATTAAGTTCGAGCCAATACAATAAGCGTTCTAATCAATTGTTCAGCCTCTCCGTCCACTGTAAATGCATGGGCAGACACTCCGGCGACACGACCACACCGGCGACCCCTTCAGATCAGCACATGCGACGCAAGGAGGAAGGACGCCCCAATCCCAGGAAGGCAGACATGCCACTCCACCATTGTCCATCTTCTTTTTCTTTCTTCACGACACACCCATACTCCTTCTACATAAACGTGTAAGGCCACCCCTCCCTTCATCCATAAAAGAGAGGGCGAGCTGTTCTACAAACAAGGCCACTTAGACCACCGAAATCCATCACACGCATCACCACACATGCCACGATATTGGCACCACGCTCAATCAGAGACTTGGGAGCCCCTCCCTCTCTCGAACCGTTTGTAACCCCTACTACGAACTGCTGCTAAGTAACACGACTCCTTCGAACTGGACGTAGGGCCTCTCGCCCGAACCAGTATACCTTCCTGTGTCCTATTAGCGAACCATTCGGGCATAAATGCGCATCTATAAATTTACTAGTTGGTGCTTTCACGAAACACCGATAAATATATACTTACTGGGCCTATTTTAGATACGGGTAAACGGGACAGGTATATAGGAAACGTTCCCGTACCCGCCATCCCCATTGGGGATGGATTCTTGCCCGTTAACATCCCCGCGGGTATGAATTTTGTCCCATCTCCATCCCCTAATGGATCAAATCCCCGTCGGATATTAGGTATCGGGCCCCTTTGCCATCTTGCCACCTGAAGGAATGCTCAAGCTAAATTGTGATGCATCCTTCAAAGCTGACAGCATGACGGGGAGCTGGGGCTTTCTGATCCGAGATCATGACGGTGATGTTGTGCAGTCAGGGGAAGACTGAACCATGTCCTTGGTTCTTTCCAAGCCGAGCTGATAGTTTGTTTGCACGGTATTCAGACAGCAAGCAATATGGGGGTAGGAAGTATCATTCTGGAAGCGGATGCTCTGATGGTTCAGCAGGCAATGAACTCGGATATCTTTGATTCAACGCCTGAAGGAGTACTGGTTGAAGAGCTTAAGTTCTTAGCACGTGTGATCTTTTTGAATTTTGAATGTAAGTTTCTGAGTAGAGTTGGCAATAGAGCAACCCATGCTTTGGCTGCCTTGGGGTATGTGTGTAGAAGGGGAGGAACTTATTACGAGCTCCATCCTGGAAGATGTTCTTGTAATCGTATCTGATGATTTGCCAAATGAGTAGTGAATGAGATTACAGGGATTAAAAAAAAGGTAGCGCAACGAGGTTGACGTTGAGTAGTATGCCATGGTTCCTACTTCGTATACCTTCACTGTCGACTTGATAACTGACATCAAAGATGTGCCTTTTTCTTTTTCTCCTTTACCTGATAATTGCACGTTAAGACCAAGGAGCTCGACAACGTTAACATACCGTCGCCGGCCGGTAGGTTGCTTTCATGCAATGCAATAAACAAACGGAACGACGCCAATAAATTGGTCGTCGTCGTCTTCCTCTCCTCGACGCGCATTTGGCAATAATGATTCAGAAATTCACCATTTGTCATCCGGGACGATGCTGAGTCATACTTGCTACAAACAGTATATCCTCAAAACTTGAAGCTCATAGAGTACAGCCGTGCACCAATTAATAGCTTGTAATAATCAGACTGTTTGAACTCTGAAGTTGCATTATCATGTCCATTAACTTGCCGCCGTGGCCAGGCCTCGTCTTTCCTCCACCTCCACCAAGCCCACCACCTCCACCATGGCGTCCACCACCGTCGTCGACTCCTACTCATAATCATTCCAAGCCTCAAGGCGCGGCCATCGCAGGTGTCAGCATCGCCGTTGGGTTCGTGCTGTTGTTCCTGTCCTGCATATGCAGCCTCATCCGAGGGCAGCGCCAGAGCCGCGCCGATGCGGCCACTGATGCTGCCACGCCGTCTGCAGCTCTCACCTTACGACCTCACGCAACAGTGTCAGACCAGTCGTCCCGACACCGGGGCCAGCAGCAGCGCCGTGCTGCACCTGAACCTGATAGCGAGCCACAGCGCAACAGCCCGACGTCGGGCCTCCCGCCGTCATTCACTTACAACCGATCGGTGAGGCACAAGGCGACGACGAGCGGCGGCAGTGAAGAGGCGGCGGCGACGTGTTCGGTGTGCCTCGCCGCATTCCAGGTCTGGGAGACGGTGCGGCTGCTTCCGGTGTGCCTCCACTTGTACCACGTCGAGTGCATTGACCCCTGGCTGGACACGCACTCGACGTGCCCACTCTGCCGGTCGGGCACCGACTCGACAATGGACGGCGGCCTTCTTCCGCCAGTTTAGGCGCCGCGTGCGTGGTCGGCTTCAGCATTGGCCTTGGGTGCGTGCATGTATGGTTTTTCAATTTTCTAGAATATTACTAGTCTCTTGAAGATAGGATATTTTTTCTTGTGAAGGAAAAATATTTTATTCTAGAATTATGCTATTTATCTGTCAACAGATTTCTTTGAAAAAATCTATCTAATTTGTAGCCATTGGATTATCTTTGTGATATGTGCACCTGTCCCTTCCAAATCCCCCTCGTGTCTTCCATTTCTTCCCCAAAATCCCCAGCACTCTTCGCTCCGCAAAGACACCCCGCCGCCGCCGCTCCACCACGGCCCGAACCCGCTCTGCCACGGCGCCTCGAGCAGTTTGGGCCGCCGGCAAGGAAGCAGTCGCCGGTTCGTCACGGGTCACCTAAAGCTCAGGCCCCTGCCGCCTGCTGCCCGCGTCACTGCCTACAGGTCGGGTTGCCTCCGCCGGCTTGCTTCCTAGGCTGCTGTCAGTTGTCTGTGCGAGGCTGCCTGGTGCCCTGACTGATGGCTGCAAGTTCCGCTGGCACCAACGTCTGATGATTCAGCAGGGGCTTGTGTGCCTGTGACTTGTGTGGTTGAAAGGGAGGCTGCCCATGGGTGGGTTATCTTTTTTTTTTTTTTTGAGTTAATGGGGAAGAAAAAGAGTGAGGTCTAGAGTTTCTTTTGTGTGCAGTTAGATTTGTTTTGCAATCAGATCTTGCAAAGTCAATGTTTTGAATGGCAATGTTGCGAAGCCCATAGTTTTGTATGGCGAAAGCCAATTTTTTTATAGATTTTATTTATGTTCATCATGGTAGATCATATTGGTCATACCTGTTTGATAGTTTTTCCCCCCAAGATCAGAACAGGATAGTTTACGGGGTGTGACTTTTATTTTTTTTCCATGGCCAGGTCTGTGCTCATGGATGCTAGCGTTGTGTTTTGGATTTCATTTTGTAGCAGCCCCAATGTGTGTAGCTCTCTTGTATTTTCATAGGATGTGCTAGGTTAGAGTGAGTTAGCTTGTTTGTTTTCCAACATTGTATCAAGCGAAAGGGAGGGAGGGAGGACATTGTGAAGGTTGTATCAGATTTAATTTATATTTTGTTTTTCTTGCATAATTAATATTACGTTTTGTAATGTGTTTTTGATAGGAGTTTCGTTGTGAATGATGATGGCTTGTATCTGGTAATCCATATTTCAATGGATGAAGCAATTCTGTGATTTTTGTTGCTTTCTATTTTTAGCTGACTGTATGAAACATTTCAGATAGATGGATAATTTGTCAATCTACTTGGTGCCACGCATATGCATGTTTAGTTCATGTCCAGAGAGATATTTAGTTTATTTTTTTCTTTATATTTGTTTAGTTGAGTTGATTGTATTTTTTTAGTTGTATTGTATTGATTTGTAATGTTCGATTTAGTTTTTTTAAAGTTGCTTTTTTGGCAGCTAATTTTCTGTAAGAAGATTTGTAAACAGTGATTGTCTCTTTTTTGTCTTATATTTGACTGGATGATTAAGCTATTGTTTAGAGTTGATATAATTTGTTTATTTATATATTTGACTTGTTCAGTTATATATGTTGATTATTTGATTTGTGAGGGAGCAATAGGTGTAGTTGAGTTGAGTTTTTGTAGTGTCTTTGTGTGTGTTTCTCTGTTTAGGTGTGTGTTTTCTAGGTTTTGTGTCTGTGTTTCTGTGTGTATGGGGGGTTATGTGTGTGGTTTTATGTGTGTGTTTGTTCTCTCTCCTCCCTCCCTCACTGGGTGTGTGTGTCTTTCTCTGTTTAGTTGTGTGTGGATGTGGTGTCTCGATTTGTGTGTCTCTGCTTATGTGTGGGTGTTTCTGTGTGTGGTGGTGGTGTGTATTTTTTATGTGTGTGTTTTTTCTATCTCTCCCTCTCTCCCTGGTGTTTCTTTGTGTGTATTTATTTTTTGATCGATTTGATATGCCTGTGTATAGGTTTTTGTGTGTGTGTGGGCATCTGATGTGTTTGTGTATGTCACTCTCTCTGTGTGTGTGTTTCTTTTGTCTGATTGATTTATGCTTGGGGAAATGCAGATGTATGATATTTTTCTAGCTTTCTTCCAGTCCCAGCAAAGATGCAGGGTGGAGTCTTCTCTGCTACCATGCCAGTGAGATTATCCACAGGTTTGATAAGCCAGTGAGCTAGTGAGAATCCTCATGAAAAGAGATGAGCTAACCATTGCTGTGAATAAGTAGGGTGGAATTGCACTCATGATTTCCATTTTTTCTGTTGCCATAAAATTACAAATAGTATCTCATTCTCATATAATTTTTACCTCACGCACTTAAAGAAGCCTTTAGCAGTTCAGAGTTCTAAGTTGTTGGCTACCTTTTGAAGAAAGATGGCAATAAAAAGCTTAGTGTTGAAGCCATTGAAGATGCCCTTCAGAAGGTATATATGTTTTTTCCTTTTTGATGTTATTGATAAATTATGTGATGGAGCTCTGCATTTGATTTATGACTGGTTTCCAGGTGGTATTGCTTCTAACTGGTTATCTATGGTTGCTAAACATGGTGTTTTGTGAATCAATCTTTGTAGTTATTATATGTAACATGTCAACCTTTTGTGAGGTTCAAATGTAGCAATAATAACTATTTATGCCTTTTATTTTTGTAATAATGTAATTTTGTGGATGCTATTTCCAGGGTTGTCCAAAAGGTGTCACCCCAAAGTATAGCTTGAAGCCTCTTTGTTCCATGCATGTCTGAGCCCCTTTGGAGTATTATGCTAAGATTTGACATTAGCTTATTTTGATATCTGCTATCTCTTAGTTATTCTAAGGGCTAGAGTATGTGCATAAATAGTTTGTGATGGACAATGATTGTCTTTGTGAGGAATTCGAGAAGTTGGTTGTTGCCAAAAAATGGACCTCTGCTCCGAGAATATTAGATTCTACAAGAGGAAGAGAAAAACGACCCTGAGTTTGCTAAGAAGCTAGCATCTGTCACTGACCTTTATGAGCAATGATGCTTTTGGCATGGCACACAGAGTTCGTGCTTCAACCGAAGGAGTTACCAAGTACTTGAACCATGCGTTGATGGCTTCCTTATGCAAAAGATAATAAAATGCCATCCCTGCTCATGATCTTTTAACTATATTTAGGTAATGTTGAGTAGGATAGGGTAAAATGGCTGTATGTTTTTATCTATCATCATTTAAGATTGTTTCTTCAGGCAATTGCAAAGAAGCTGGCTGAGCTTACAACCACAAAGGGTGTCACCATCATCGGCGGTGGTGATTCTGTTGTTGTTGTTGATAAGGCTGGGTCGGCTGACAAGATCAGCTACATATTGACTGGCAGTGGTGCAAGCTTGGAGCTCTTGAAAGGGAAGACTCTACCAGATGTCCTTGCTCTCGTTGACTCACATTGGTTAATAGTTGGCTGCTACTGTTTATCATTGCCCTAGCAGCAAGAATCAACGACTGTATAGTTGTTGTTGACGGTGGATAGCGTCAACATTTTATATATCAAAATGCATGAAACATACATCAATATCTAGAAGGCTAGGGTTTTATCTAACAATTTCCACGAGTTTTGGTGATTTATCAATTTCCAGGGACTAATCCAGAAAACACCGAAAAAGGGGCATAACTACAAATCTACACCATGGAATTATCCGCAACTCAAGAATACGCCAAACTACTCTAGAAGGATCCAGAAGACACCAGAGCGAAGGGGAGGAGGAGCCACCTCCAGGTGGGGCCGGCCGGCCCCACCACTCAGGCCAGGCGGCACCCCCCTGTGGGCCCCACCTGTCATCTTCTAGAATGTTCCTCCATCGCCTTTGAAGATCAATCTCAGCCTTACGTGAAGTCGGTTTGATGAAACAGCTGTCGTGCGTCCCACCGGTCTATATAAGCGGAGCCAGACCCCCTAGAAACCCTAATTCATTCAATACCTCATTCAAGTCATTCAAGGTTGAGCCAGTTAAAGATCAAGTCATCTAGAGTTTCAAGTTCTAGTTCCTCATAGCCTTCTAGTTCATAGTTTAGCCTAGTTAGATCTAGATTAGAGGGAGTCAAGGCGTGTTAATCAGTCTTGGATTCTGGAAGTTGTCAAGAAGAGAAGAGTCTGGTATAGTTCTTTTGCTCTCTTCTTTCTTATTGTATTATCTGCGTTTGTATGATATTTACTAGCAACATTGTTCTTCATCTTAGTTTAATTATTATATTCATTATCTACTTCAATACATCTAGTTTAGTTGGTTTGGTATTATATTCATGCACTGGTTCGTATAGCGCTCATCTAGTTGATCATATGGTGAGTGGTAGGCAATATGTAGACATGGTGTCTAGATGTTTTGCTTATCTGCGGATATCCCCAGTTGTGCCGGGTAGTGAGGTAGATCGTAGGTGTGACAGATCCATTGAGTCCTTTGTAGGTCTTCCCCGTACGGTGGATTGGTAGAGTGGGATTATCAGGTTAAGAGTGTATTTATACACATGAGGTTCCCTCATACTCATATTTTTCGTACATTGCTCCGATTTATTTAGTAACTATGGTAGTATTTCTTGACAATGATTACTAGATGTACTTGCACTAGTTGACGTATCATTGACATGTAGTTAAATACTTAGGAGTTATTTCTCTATTACCTGATTAGACAACGCTGACATGATTAGAGTACTATGATGGATTAGTATTATTAGGAGATGATTGATTAACGGTTCATTATCATTATTATTTATCTTGTGACTTACCCCTATTATGAGTAGAGTGTATGACATTAGTTACATCGTCTATTCAATGCATATACATATACATGTTATCAATACTATGAGTAGCTTCTTAGCAATGCCTTTCCAGTGGTAGAATATAAATGACAACCTGGTAATACTCTAGTAAAATGCTACAATGGTATAATTATCTGTCCGCTTGCAGAATCGTTCTTAGTGTATATTTATCTTTATTTATTTCTGCCTAGTCACATAAAATGATAAGATTTAGTACCAATGTTTATTTCTAACTTTACAATTGGGGATGACAACCCAGTTTTATAGTTAGGAGTAAGGGTAAAGAGGCTAGTGGTTAGTTGCTAAAGGCAAGTTAATTAATACCAATATTTCTAGTATCATTGCGCGGAATAAGAATTTAAGATTTATTGCAGTGACGTTAGAAATGCTAACAGTTGTTCAGAACAATTAAAATAGCCTGATGGTTCTCATTTATTTCAATCTCAGTAGATTGTGATCGGTACTCATTCTGCTACTAGTTTCTAACAGTTTGTGCTCCTGTGTTGCCGATGCTATTCGATCATGCAACCTGTCCCGCTGGATGATTATTGGTTTATTTGATCTTTGTGCTAATACTAACGGGTTTTGGTTCTTTATTTATCTTTTTACTCTGGTTATGAAAATCTGACATATTTCTATACTGTAAAACTGTCGGCTGATGTGTTAGCTGTTTATTTGTCAAAAATTTGACAGATTTTGAGGTGTTAAATCTGTCAACAGATGTATAGACACTCCCTTTATTCTAACATTGTCTTGCTTCTAAAAGGAAAATATTCTATATACGTGAAAAAAATCTTTTACTTAATGTTTTCTAAATATAACTAAGTGGGATCTTGTTTTTAAGAACTAATTATTAAACAAATGGTGCAATCAAAATTTAATTGGATATATATCCACGAACTGTGACTTTTTTAAGTTTTGAGAGGTGTTTATTATATAGGCTGACATAAGCAAAGCGATTTCTTCCATCTGTTTTCTCTGTGCGCCCTGTTGGGCTGCAGGAAGTACGGTTCAATGAAAAAAATGAACAAGGTGTGGTGACCTAGTACTAATAGTCAGACTGTCAGAGCAATACACTCGTTGTTGATAAGTGATAAAGCTAATAACGCGCGCCGCAGATTGTCCTAAAGCCCAAATTTAGACACTCAGCCTAATCCCTTGCTCCACTACTCTCGCCCCGTGTGCCTACCGCCCGAGGCCGGTGGCGAGCTTGTGCCGCTTCCCCTACCTTGCATTGGTGCCCGTGTGTCTACTGTGCGCCCGAGGCCGGTGGCGAGCTTGTGCCGCTAATTCGCCTACCTAGCACTCGCGCCTCGTGTGCCTACCGCCTAAGGCCGGCGCCGGTGGCGAGCTTGTGCTTCGCCTACCTTGCACCCGCCCTGTGCCCACCGCCCTTCCCTACCCTAGCCTCTTGGTCTTAAGATGATGATAACGTGTGGGTACGTACTGTAACTAACGCGACTATATCATGGCATAGGAAAAGGATAAGCAGCGACCGTGTCACACCATTCAGCAAGCGCACACCTCATCCTCCTTCATGCCGGCACCCTTGCTACCCTGCCCCTATCCCACCAGTTCTGCTGCGTCCCCCACCTGCTCCGACAAGATGCGCCCCATCAGCCCATCATAACACCGTCTCAATCGGCCGCCGCCACCACCGTTGCCGCCAAACCTCTCTCTACAGCCGCTAGTGATTGGATCCTCCAATCCCAAACCCTAACGCTATCGCACACCTTTTTCCAACGCTGGCTGTAGTGTAGAGTGCTGGCTCCTGGGCCACGGGATGCGCATTCCACGTTCCACGCCACTAGTACACAGAGTATTTGTGTTGACGGTGGGATTTCATTTTTACAGGCGGTTTTAGTTGACAAACGCCTCTGCAAATCGACCAGCGCTCCCCAGCCTTAGAACCGCCCGGTGAAAAAGTAATATCACTTTGGCGGTTCATTATGCCAACCGCCGGTGCAAATGGTCACATTTACACCGGGTGGTTTGCATAATGAACCGCCAATGATAATGACCATTATCACCGGCGGTTGCTAACACCGGCCGCTGTGAAAACATGGGACATTTTCAGAGGCGGTTGGCTTATGTCAACCGCCTTTGTCTTTGTTATTCACCTATATATACCCACCTTCTTCATCCTCTCCATCTCCAACAGAACGTAGGCCGAGCACTTAGCCATGGCTGGAGCTTTGGAGGTCCAGTTTGAGCCAATACAAGGGGAGAGGTTTTGATCCCGATTTCTTTGGAGGAGGTAGCTAAAAAAGGTTAGTTTATGTGTTTCTTGCCTCATTTCCTTCTTTTTCCTCAATTCCCACCACTTTAGAGATCTAGGGTTTCACCTCAAGAGAGAGAAGAGCTCAAGAGAGAGAAGAGTAGCTAGGTTTTTTTCTTCAATAATTCTAGTCACTTTTTATTTAGGGGTTCACCTTTTGTAGCTATGGTTTATCTTTTTAAGTTTTATTAGCTACTCTTATTTAATTGTTTAGTGTTATTTATTTATATTTAGTTTAATTAGCTGGTAGTGATATTTTTAGCTAGGTTGTTATTAATTAATCTAGTTTTAGTTATTTTTGAATTTTTCTAGATCTTGAGGCTTTGAATTAGTTTTTGTTTAATTATTTAGTTATGTTTCGTTAAATTAAGTAGTGGTGAGGCTTTTTATTAGGGTTTTAGTTACTAGTCTTGCTTTTTTTTTTTTTGGTTTCATCTAAAAAATTGATGCATTAATTATTTTGTTATGTTTATTCATATTTAGTTTAATTAGTTAGTAGTGATGCTTTTAGCTAGGTTGTTATTAATTAATCTAGTTTTAGTTATTTGGAATTTATCTAGATCTTGAGGCTTTGAATTAGTTTTTGTTTAATTATTGATTTTTGTTTCGTTAAATTAAGTAGTGTTGAGGCTTTTATTAGGGTTTTAGTTACTAGTCTTGCTTTAATAGTTTTGGTTTCATCTAATAAATTGATGCTTTAGTTTTTTGTTATATATTGTTTAATAAAGTATTACTGGTTATTTTATTAGTAACTAGTCTTGCTCGGATATGTACTATTTCAGAAATATACAAGTGAGGAGTCATTTTCATCTATATATACTCTTTTGAACAGTATACTGATCATACAAAGGTTAGTTAATAATTAATATAAATAAACATCTATGTCTACTTTGTAGTGTTTACAATATATAAATCTACTAAACTTTTTAACAGGTAACGATGGATAGAGCCTTCTGGATGTATAACTTAGACCGAGTAGATCCATCATACATACCGAGGTTCGAAGTTTATCGATCTTTGCGAAAAACCATGCTTTGAGAACACGAAGGGACACATATATTGCCCTTGCTCAGTTGCGGGAATATTGTTGTTTATGAAGACACAAAACCAATCTTAAATTATTTGGTCTGCCGAGGATTTATGGAAGATTACTTGATTTGGACAAAGTATGGAGAGGGTAGCTCTACGCCGTATACAGTTGGAGACCCTGCGAACCTCAGAGCGAATGGCCCAGATATGCTTGTTGATGATATTAGTCAGTTCCTACATGAGACTCATCACCATTGTCTCCAGCCAGAGTGAACATGTTGTGCCCGATGTTCATGATGATGCGAATGTTAGAGGAACCGAGGACAACAGAACTGAAATGATGGATGAAGATGACGGAACCGATGGCTGCACTATTGCGTCGTCATACTTGATCCATCAATGTTCTTTATGAAAGGTATGAAGGCCTTGGAGAAGGCAGCAGCAGCAGAGCCATTGTACGATGAGACTAAAGGTTGTACAAAAGAGTTCACAACTTTACGATGCATCTTTGAAGCCGTTGATGTTGAAAGCAAGATATGGATGGTCCGATGCCGGCTTCGATGCATTATTGAGTACTCTCGGAGATATGCTTCCAAAGGAGAACAAAGTGCCTGCTAACACGTACTATGCAAAGAAGCTAATCAGTCCACTTACTATGAGTGTCCGTAAGATCCACGCTTGTCGAAATCAATTGTATCCTATATCGAGGTGATTACAAAGACTTGGACAAGCTGTCCAAATTGTGGTGCAAGTCGGTACAAGACGAAAAAAAGACTATCCACAAGAAGAGAATGCAGCCTCCATTTCTAAAGGGAAAAAAGAGAAAGAAGACTCAACGAGTTCAAAACCCCACTAAAAAAATGAAGAAGAAGACTACTACGCACGAGAAGGGTTCCCGCTATGGTCATGTGGTACCTTCCAAAGAGTAGATCGGTTGAGGTGTTTGTTCGCAAACCCCGAGGACCTTGAGCTTATGACTTGGCATGCTTCGATAAGCACAAAGTAGATGGAAAGCTTCGACATCCTGCGGATGGCAAGCAATGGCAAAAAATTCAATGAGGACCACCCGAAATTTGCTAAGGAGACAAGAAATGTCGGGTTCGCCTTTGTGTGCCGATGGAATGAATCCCTTTGCTGAAAGGAGCATAAAGCACAGCACATGGCCGGTGATCCTCACCATCTACAATCTGCCTCCACACTTGCTACAAAAGCGAAAATATCTTTTGCTAACCATTCTTATTTCTAGACCTACACAACCTGGTATTGACATGGATGTATTCTTGGAGCCATTAATAGAGGAAATGAGAATATTATGGGATACAGGTGTCGCCATGTTGGACGAATACCGGAAAGAGTCATTCACACTAAGAGCAATTATTTTTGTTACAATCAACGATTACCCGACTCTCTTTATATTGTCGGGACAGCTCAAGGGCAAGGTTGGTTGTGTAGTATGCTTGGATGAAACATTTTATGTGTCCCTCGGTGTCTCCAACAAGATAGTGTACATGAGACACAAAGGCGTTTCTTATCACAAGGTCATAGGTACCGCTTGCGAAAAGATGGATAAGTACTTTGACAATCATGATGAACTAAGGTCCACCGCTCCATCGGGGTAATAGTAAAGGTCACAGAGTATATGAGATAGTTAAGAACATCAAGTTTGTATTTGGTAAAAAGACAAAAGATGGAAAAGTAAGAAAGGATATAAAGCCAACTCCTGGGGCTACATTCAAGAAGATGTCAATTTTCTTTAAGTACTTGCCATATTGGAAAGAGCTTGACGTACGACACGCGGTTGATGGTATGCACATCCAGAAGAATGTGTTTGAAAGCATAATTGGTACCTTGCTAGACATAAAGGGCAAGACAAAGGAAGGATTGAGTTCACGTCAGGACCTAGTCAATTTGAATATAAAACCTGAAACATGCCATGTGCGTGTGGTTGAAAAAATTGAAAGTTCCAGCTGGATTCTGCTCCAACATTAAGAGCATTGTGTCAATGAAGGACCTTACACTGACCAACTACAACTCACATGATTGTCATGTGATGCTGACAACTTTCCTCCCTATTGTCATCAGGGCTATAAGTCCGGTGTTCTTAAAGATGGCAATCACACGGTTGTGCTTCTTTTTTAACGAGATATCACAAAAGGTAATTGATCAAGAGCAGTTGGAGTCTCTTTAGGAATTTGCAGTGGAGACATTGTCACAACTTGAGATGTGTTTCCCGCCTTCTTTCTTCGATATAATGGTACACCTTGTCGTGCATTTGGTGTCACAAATACAGGCATTGGGTCCCATGTATTTGCATGAGATGTGGACATATGAGCGTTTCATGTCAATTCTTAATGGGTACGTAGCCACTCGTGCTCGTCCTGAGGCATCTATGATAGAGGGGTACACTACCGAAGAGGCCATTGAGTCCGGAGGTCTATTCTGCAATACTTGCTTAAAAGACCAAATTGCAATAGGTTTGCCTCCGTCTCGACATGAGGGTAGACTATATGGGTGTGGGAGGATGGGTCGAAAATCATTCATCCCGTCGGACTACAATATTGTCCTCGAGGCGCATCATAGCATCCTACATCAGCTCTCAATAATGGATCCTCTGATCAAACAACACATACAAGAGCTAAGCGATCAGAACCCTGGGCAAACAGAGGATTGGGTGTCGAAGGAACATAAGTGTCGATTCACGACATGGCTAATGGAGCAGAACATTCCAAATGGAGACACAATTTAGCAACAAACTATCAAGAGGTTGGCAGCTGGACCATCTCGCCAGGTCACATCATGGCAGACCTTTGACATTAGTGGCTTTACATTTTGTACTACTTCTAGAGACCAAAAGAGCATGGCGCAAAACAGTGGTGTTCGTTGCGAGGCCATAGATGATTCGAGATGAAACCGCTACATACTTTGGCTTCATTGAGGAGATATGGGAACTAGACTATGATTCATTTAAGACGCCTGTGTTTCGATGCCAATGGATTGATGACAACCATATCACCGTGGACAACTATGGCTTGAGAGTTCTTGATCTAAGTAAAGTAGGCTACAAGGATGATCCTTGGATCCTTGCTAACCGTGTGCCGCATGGGTCTTCTATGCCGAACAGATCCTTTGTAAAGAAGAGAAGAAAAGTAGCGACAAGACCAAGCATATAGTTCTTCCCGGAAGCGACAAGCTATAGGAGTTGATGGTGTAATTGATCTAGATGACTTCAACCACTTCGGGCACATGTCTCTCTTTGAAGATCATCGTTCAAAGATAAGGAATGTTGAGCGAAATATCTCCAAGAATTCATTACCATGGGTGCGCCATGATAGAGAAGGAAGAATAGTAGGCGGCTAGCTAGATTTTGTATTAGTTAAGTATTACTCAATGTCATGTGTAACAATTTATCGGTAATTTGTACTCATAAATTCGTATCTCTTCGTATTGCTCTTCAACTTATTGAGGTCTTTTTTGTTTCTACTTCTTTAAGTCCTTTTCTTTCAAATTGTTCAATCGTGATAGAAATATTCTTCCTCATAATATTGTATGTTTTCTATATTCTAAAAAGTAATATCCTAAAAGGAATATTGTATACTCTAAATGAAATATCCTATATCCTAAAAGAAATAACCAAAAAGAAATATTCTATACTCTAAAAAAGAAATAATCTAAAAGAAATATTCTATACTCTAAAAAGAAATATCCTATATCCTAAAAGAAATAACCTAAAAAGAAATATTCTATACTCTAAAAAGAAATATAGCATTTACACTCGGCATTGGTCATTACCAACCGCCAATGTAAATGTTATTTTCACCGGGCGGGGATCAATACAAACCGCCTGTGAAGATCATCTTCACAGGCGGTGGTCATTACCAACCGCCTGTGAAGACCATTTTTCACGAGGCGGTGGTCATTACCAACCGCTGTGAAGACCATTTTCACAGGCGGTTTATATTGTTATCCGCCTATGAAAATAATTCCTATATAAGAACTGCGCGGGACTTGTGAAAATTTCAACTCGGTGGGCGCGTTTCCTTTGCAATCCACGCCGCCAGGGCTGCCAAAATTTCGAGCGCCGGGCGCCGCCGTTGAGATCATAGCCGCTTCCCGAGGAGCTCGGTCCATTCCGCGCCGCCGCCGGCCCGTTCCGCCCAGCCCCGACGCCGTGGACGCAGCCGCCGCCGAGGTCAGCGCCGCCGCCCGTCGAGGTGGCGTTAACTTCTCCATCAACGAGATGTGTTGCCGGGCGTGGTGGCTGGGCCGGGCGGTGCGGTGGCGTGGTCGCGGCGGTGGCGGCGGCGGGGCGCGTGTAGGCGATGTGGCGCCGTTTAGGCGCAGCGGCGGCAGGCCGGCGCGGGCGGCTCCACGGCCGGCCGTGGGCGGCTCACGGCCGGCGGGAGATCGACGCCGACCAGCCCCGATGCTTTGACGGCGGATTTACGGACGGCGGACGGCGGCCTTGCGGGCAACGCCCCGCCCTCGCCTAGCCCGAGGTCGGGCCTCTTGGGCACTAGCCGTGTTGGGCCCCCTTCTTGGGCCCTCCAATGGGTCCAGCAGTGGCCTTTTTTTTTTTTTTTTTTTATTAAAAGTAATAGTGACAATAGGAGTAAATGACTTAGAAAAAGCTAGAAATATAATGTAAATGATTTTTTTTTCCTTCATAAATATTAGAAATATTTATTATTGTAAATGACTTAGAAAAAGCTAGAGATATATTTCTTTCGTTTTTAAATATTATAAATGATTTCTTTTCTTCATAAATATTGGAATTGTTTATTATTGCAAATGACTTAGAAAAAGCTAGAGATCTATTTCTTTCCTTCTAAAATATTGTAAATGACTTAGCATTTATTAGTGACTGAGTACTTAGTGGTTGTGTTAATATTTTATGTAAATTCTATTATTTCCTAGTGTATGTAGAGAGTGCCTACTGTATGTACTAATATTTTATGTAAATATAATAAATATTGTTGCTTTCTATTATTTCCTTTATCATATGTGTGATATTAGCAATTCTAGAAAAGCAATGATTATTGTATGTGCTAAGTACTTTCTCTCCAATGACTAAGTACTTCCTTTATCATATGTGATAAGTACTACGAGTACAATGATTACTTCTAGGTTTGATTTAGTGTGTTATGGACTTAGTGTACTAATGACTTATCATTTTTCACATGACTTAGCATTACTAAAGAGAAGATGACTTCTCCAAAATCCGGAGAGCATGCAGATGACCAGCGCGCAGAGTCGCCCAATAAGGTTGATACACCCCCGGACCAACGGTTAGTCCGACACAATTACGTTTCTTGGAACGATGACTTATAGAAATGAAGAACTCACATACTTATTGGCCTTGCATTTTTAGAACTACAAATCCTCCCACAAGAAGAAGAAGAAGAAGATTACCATGGTGACATGTTGGAAGAAGAAGAAGACGACGGAAACCGAAGTGATCCATGCCCTAGCATAGATAGACAACGTCAACGTAGTGTAGACCCAGATTATGATCCAGCTATCGATGAGGTACAGTTATTACATACAAACAAATGTTTTCATTGATCCCGTAAAAATAGGCTCTGCTCCATGATGCGTTGCATATATCGTGCAGGAGGTTTTGTCTCAATTGCGGGACATTCTGGCCGAGGAAGCAGAAGTGCCAGAAGGAGAAGCCCTAGAAACAACCGAGACAACCACCTCGAAGTCAAGGAAACGGAAACGCACGGATCGAAAACGAGGTGAAAGAGGGACGAACAAGTGGCCAGAGCAGACCTATGTTATTCCCGACATAAGCCTAAATGGAGAGCCATTAGTGTCAGATGCGGTGGCGGCCAAAATAAGAAATGTGATTGGTTTCTTGGTCAGGGATAAGCTTGACATCACAATCCAGAGGTGGGCGGATGTGAGCGTAGTTACACGAAAAGAGTTATGGAGAAAGTTCGGTGAAAGGTTTGTCATCCCTACGGACCGATAAAATTGTGAAAGAGTATTTCTTCAAGCAGGTTGCAACGTCATTCGAAACTATAGATCGGAAATGAATATCAAATATCTTCAAGAAGGGTAAGGATCCAACGAGTAAGTATAAGATCACCGCCGGTCAAGGCGTGTTCGTGGCTCTCGGAAGGAAGATCCAACTTTCCAAGCCAAGAGCGAAGCCGCTTCAGAGCTAGCAAAGAAGAACAAGTACCACCACCACCTTGGCACAGGTGGTTACAAGCTACAGATTCTGAAGTGGCGGGCAGAGGAGGAAGAGCTCAAGAAACAAGGCAAGCCTGTCCTCTCGGAGGAAGTTGGTGAGAGGACGGCGAATTGGCTGAAAGCTAGAGGAACATATGAAAGATTTCTATGAGGAGCAGGCTAAGTAACAATTCAAGAACATGATGTCTGATTTCCTAACAAATCCTGATCCTCGATATAATCTGAGAAGCTAGCTAGTGCAATGTCTGTTCAACAGATGAGCACACAAGGTCCGGCAGATGCGCCGTCCCCCCACGACAAGCGGCCGGTCCTCGGGATATGATTCCTGCCATGTCCACACAATCACCTGGCTTTCCAAGCAGTGTGGGGTCTACGGGCAACAAAGACCGCTTCCCAGTGGATGATATCGAAGCACCGACACCCTGCAAATTGCTGATACGATATGGTATGAAGCATGTTCGTACAAAGAAAGTTGCCACGGGCTTTGCAATCCCAGGACGTGACTACCACCATACCATCATACCAGAATAGTACTGCAGGGTCGAAGTGCATACGGTCGTCCCTGGCTATGAGAAAGATGTGCTTGAAATTTCAGGCCCCGACAATGTTGAGACACTCGGACAGGCCATTAACACTTTCATCCTATGGCCTCGACGAGACGTGGAGTTGACGCAGCCACCACAACCGCAGCAACCACCAACCGCTGAAGTGTTGCCAGAAACTCAAGAGTCACAGCATGTGGAAGTTGTTCTGGACCCAACCCCGATATCACCATGTCCCCAATCTCCTCCACCTAATATACAATCACCGCTAGCCAATCCTGTTGAAACCCCACAGTCATCACCTAAACCTACAGGATCTCCACCACCACAAGCCAATCCTATTGAAACCCCACCATTCAATGATCCAGCTCGTGCTTCCCCACCACCTCATGACCTCGAACAATCGCCTTGGACACCACCGCCGCCCCAAAAAGATCCAAGAACCACCAAAGAAGAAATTTTCGATTCCCAAATTGATCTCCCCTTCGAGCCAAAGAGGAAAACTGCTGGAACCGCCAGGGTTTTTATCAGGGATTGCACAAAGCCGCAAGTCAAAGATCGTTGACTTAGGCCGAGCAGAGAGGTCGTCAAAAGGCCCGTAGATCAATGTCTTACGGATCGGGGAAGCCCACATGGGAGGATTATGAAAACGTCCCCGACAGATACATACCGGCAGCAGGCCTCTCCTTAGTTGGGAAAAAACAAGAAACTACCAGGCTGGTATAAAAAGACTACATGACTGGTATATGAGAGCGCTTACATCGGCATTGACACGATCCAAGTAAGCATACCACCCTCTCGCTTTTGAAAGTGAACGAGATACCGCTTTTGTAACCTTCGAAGACATTTGGTTGATGATGAACCTCAAGCGGCTCGATGTTCAGCTTGTAACATTATTTGCATTGTAAGTCTCACTCGTCCCTAACATGTTCATCCTTTAGTATTATTGAGTTGTATAACTAAGATATCCCTTTGATGACATGCACTTGTGCCATGCGAGAATGGAATATGATAAGGACGAGACCACTTATGGCCCCGGACCAAACAAACATGAAAGCAAGAGAACCTGGGTACCTTAGCCCAAAGAAAAATCTGTGAGAACGAGCACACCTTCCGGATTGGTCATGACAAATGATGAATTACAAGGGTTAACAGAAAAGAAGCCGCAAAGAAGAAAGAAGACTTGGAAAAGAGACACGAGGCTATATACGCCGCGTACATAGGAAATGCATTTCTTCGGTTCCAAAACAGGGGAAGTGGTAATTGCACCATACAACTTCGGGTAAGTCCGAGTGTATATATAAAAATCATGTTAACAATATGAATAGAAACACATGACAATTCTGGTCCATTCTTGCAAATGACCAATTTGGATATGCTTCTATATCTATCTTAGGGACGGAAAGATGCTTTGGTCTTTGACTCTGCAGATTATAGACACTGAAAGCTATGCAACGGTCACGACCATCTTGGAACGGTAAGCTAACATACTTGTATACATACTTTTATAGCTCAAAGTTACGAAAAACTAACTAATTCTATTTGAGACCATAGGGTTTTACAGGTGGTACAAGTTAAAGGGTGGGAAGTTCGACTTATCCGAGAAAGGGCGAGGAACTAAGAATATTTCATAACCGGCCGGTAAGTAAGATATGAAGCCAGATCATGTATGTACAATGCGTAGTTAAGACGATGTTGCAAGTCAATAACAACTTCTCCTCTATGTAGTGCCACAAGCAACCACCCCCCTCCATTAATCGTGGATTCTACGTGTGCGAGTTCATGAGACTAAACGGACGGTACCGCAAAAAAACTCTTATATATACTAATAGTCACGCTATATTTATGTCGTTACCAAGTGCAAACATATGTTGTCTACAAACTTCCTTTCCAGGCGGTTGCAGAATCATCCAAGCCCAAACACCTCACGGAAAAAAATCTATATGAACTAGTCGAGGATCTGTGCTCCTGCATCATGAAGGAAATCATTCCAAGCGAGGGAAAATACCACGAACCGGATAGCGTCTTAGCGAGCGAGGCCGAGTTCAGAGCGCTAAGAGAGATTAGCGCTCTCAAACTAAGTCGAGATGATTATTAGAATCATCATATCATTTGCGATGAAAAACTTTGTTGTCGTGGCCGCAAAAAACAAGCGTGATGAATATTGATGTATATATAAATGTTGTAATTAAATTAAATTGTTAATGGTGTGTATATGTATATAATTATATTGGTCCTTTGTAGCATAATTTAATAGCCTTTTGTAATCCTATCATTGCATGTAAAGATCATTGACATAAGAATAGGGAGAGACAAAGGGAGAGGGACAGGGGGACGAGGGAGGGAAGGAGGGCGTTTCACATTTACAAATTCAAATTTAAAACGGGCGGGAAAAATATTTTCACAGGCGGTTGGCATAACCGGCCCTTTGTGCAAATAGTATTTCCACGGGCGGTTTGTTACATTAACCGCCCGGTGAAAATACTATTTTCACGGGCGGTTGGTTATGTCAACCGCCTATTAAAATTGATTTCTCTCGGCGGTTGACAGCGGGACGCCGATGGAAATGCTCTATTTCCACTGGCCTCCCTGCACAAAGCGGTAACCCCGTAACGCTGTGAAGAGGCGTCTGGAGCCGCCTGTACAAATGCTTTGTGTACTAGTGCGCGACGGGTCAATGACCAAGATTTTGTGAATGGGCTCATTGTGATCCAGGTTCGCGCTAGTATAGTAGAGGGTGGCACCGTGGCAGCGAAAGGATGACGCTGCTATACATAGGATTTACCGTACAATTTAAAGGAGATCAAATAAATTAACCCCACCACGTGACAGTACCTATGTGGAGAGTCCAGACGCACCATCTGACGTGTGACCACCATCCTTTATTTTGGCACAATCGATCAACCGTATTATCCTTTGTTCGACGTGAACGAACTCTATTACCTTCATAACATTGTTCCACTATCAATAATTGAATGTCACCACTAGCCGCAAATGTGTTCTTTTTGTCTCTACGTGACTAACCAGAATCAAACTTGATTGCCAACTTGACGTTCACACGACCGGACCCTGACAACGTAAGAGTACCGTCGCCGGCCAGTTGCCGTCACACATATAAACAAATCAAAACCTTGCCAATGGTGCGTCGATCGTTTTCCTCTCCTAGACGCGCATTTGGCAATGATTCAGCAATTAACCATTTGACCTCAAGGCTCAAGCTCCGAATTGATGACTTCTCTCCAGAATGGTGGCATGCAAAAAAAAAAAAAAATAGTATTGGTTTTTTATGCCTTCCAGCCATGTTGCTGCGCATTTGCTTCCTTCAACACGGATTGTTCAAAACTCCTGCTCGCGATAAAACCCACGCACATGCACCAAACAGCAGCAGCCAATCGTTCAGTGCAGCTGATTTCAAGTTTCACCCATGGCTGGCTACTTGCCTCCGGGCTTTCCCTTCTTTCCTCCACCGCCGCCGTCGCACTCTGCATGGTCGCCGCCGCCACCGCCACCGCCACAGTTTTCGCCGAAGTCCGGAGACAACAACGCGACGTCTGGCGGGGTGATCGCAGGCGTCGCCATCTCTGTCGGTGCCGTCCTGCTCGTGCTCTCATTCCTGTGCAGCCTCTGCCAAGGGTACCGCAACAGCCGTGCCAATACCGCGGCCAACGCTGCCACAGCGGCTGCAGCCCTTGCTGCGCAGCAGCGGGCGCCAATACAACCAGAGCCCTGGGACATTGAGGAGCAGTGGCTGCGCAACCACCGCAACGACCGAGATGATGGCCGCACCCGGCGCGCCAGCCCGACAGCGAGCCTCCCATCGTTCACGTACAACCGGGCGGTGGGGCACAACGTGACGGGCGGCGGCGACGAGGCGGCGACATGCTCCGTGTGCCTCGGCGCGTTCCAGGTCGGGGAGACGGTGAGGCTGCTTCCGGTGTGTCTGCACCTTTACCATGTCGAGTGCATCGACCCTTGGCTTGAAGCGCACTCGACGTGCCCGCTATGCCGGTCGGGCACTGACGATGACCCGACGATGCACGGCGGCCTGCTTCCGCCGGTTTAGACGCGCTCATCAGCTTGGGATTCATCAGGCCTTGTCGCGGCGTGCATATTTTACATCATAAGAGTACGTGCCTAAAGAATTTCGTTATTTTTTGTACCAAAAAAAATATGAAAATAATGCAGTGTATATTTTCAGCTGTTATTTTTGTGACAGCAAATTCAGGTTATTATAGTCTATATTTTATCTATATACATATATAGAGCATTTGTGTTTGGGCTATAACAGCGCTAGGTTTTTTTAGGTAGGAACGGCTCCACTCCATCACTAGCCACCCCTATAGTGGGTGTGCTCAGGTCCCATAAAGCTGGCTACCCCTATAAATCTTGCAGTAGGGGTGGCTGGAGACACGAACCGTCCTTACAAATGGGTACACTTGTAGGGCTAGAGAGGATTACAGGGTATTTAAACTAATTTTTTCTCTAATACCCTCAACTATTTAAGTAGAATGGTGGATCCAAAGGAGCCCATAGAGGTGACTCAATCACTGGCCACCCCCACCACCTACTGTTAGATTTGTAAGGGCAGTAAAGCCAGCCGCCCCCACTGTTTTTACTTATTTAGCTGCCCTCACTATTTTTATTTGTAGGGACGGCTTAATCATCATCAACCGCCCCTATAAATGGTCCGGACATATATAGCAGTGTCACACCTCAAAGTTTCTGATTTTGGGTTGTGCTTAGAAAACATAAAATAAAAAGAAATATTTTAATATTTGGATAAAATTTCCCATATTTAGTTTAAGTTAGGCAAATCTAGATATAGAAAAAAATGTGAATTTAATTTTTTCCTAAATTAATTTGATGGGTTTTTATTGATATAATGTTTGCTTGTTGCTTGGTTGTGTGTCATGTTGTGAGTAAAGTTTTAAAACGCATTGAGTAAGTTGTTTATCTTTCTTCGGCATGTCTGTCTTTTCTCTAATCAAATTCCTTGTTTGCACTCTTTTTTATTTAGAGCTTGCCAAAATCTTTTTCTTGTATTCCAAATCACTCATTTGAGTTTATCGTCCACCAACCCATCTCTAAAAACCTTTTAGAAATTTTTCTAGCTTTTTCAAGAACTTCGTTCCCACTTTTCTAGGAGCATAATCTAATTTTTATATCCTCCAAAATATCTTATCATGAGCTCTAAATACTTTATTTGGGTTCGTCATGTTCTCAAAATTTCTCTAAGAATTCTCATAGAATTTTCAGAGCGTTATTTGCAGTATTTTCCGTGGCTCGAATAGTAATTCTAGACTTTTCTAGAATTATTGTTTTTCTTAACATCAAGTCCTGAAATAAATATATTTTTATTCGAATCCTTTTCCTCTTTCACCAATCCGTCTCCTGATGTTACTTAACCAAGCTGTTACTCTCCTTCTTTTGTTTTGGCACCTATTCCTTTGGCGTGATGACGTAACTTGAGGAAACAAGTAACTAGCTAGGCCACATCCTTCATGCTTAACTGATAGGCGTCGTTACCCGTGCTGCTAGATTTTATTCTTGCTATGGAAGAGCAGCCGAGCGATATTGTTTTCTCCCATATAATGGCCTCCCTCTCTCTCCAAACTACATGATACGCAAGTGACAGAGGATTCCGTGACTCAATATCCATCGTTACTATAAATATATCAAACCGAGCCTTCCGTATCTTTTCCAATCCCTTGAAACGAGTCCATTAACCTAATCTAAGCCGCCGCTACGTTCTTCATTATTGGCCTCCGCATGATCTTGCCGGAGCTTTGCCAAGCTGCCATGCAGCCGTTCCACTGGATTGCTCCTTGCCGTTGCCTCCTCGTCACTGGGCCTCGTCGCCGTCACCCCCATGGAGTCCGGTCGCCGGCCGTCCAGGCCGTGGTCGATTCCTCACTCAGATGGATTTCTAGAACGTGCATGATCCTATCTTCGTCTCTCTCAGGTCAATGTTTCCTAGCACTTGATTTTCACCATGCCAAATCTATCTGCCTTGCCTGTAGCTTCAGACGGGGAAATCAATCTCTACCACCAACCTTGAACTTGGATGTCACTGCTCGGGAGGATGACTGTTTCACGTCCTCATTCTCATCGGCTGGTCTCGTCCGCTGCTACGAACCCTGCTGCCACGAGCCCCATGACCTGGCGTGCGCCGTGGACTCGTGCCACCGCTGCAGGCGTCGACGAGCCGGGCCGAGATCCCTGCGACCAGAGCCCCTCCCTCATTCGAGCAGCAGCAGCAGTCATGCATCCACCAAACTCACGTTCAGTAGATGGACAGAGGTACAAAACAAGTTAATTACATGTTTGCAACTCATTGTTAATCCTTCATTGTTTAATCGTTTTAATTCCGTTTTTCCCCGTTCTAAGCAAACTAAAATAGAATTTTTCTTCATAGAGGGTGCAAAGCAGACATTTCTTAATGAATAGCGAAGATATTGTGCACCACAAATGGAAGTTGTCCAATAGCTTCAACATCTAATTCAGTGTCACTGGCGACTATATTACTAAATCCTTGTGTAGAATGCAATATAAGTACTTGAATCTTAGTCAATTCACCAAGTATTAATGGTATAATCCATATAAAGGGACAAACCTATATAGAAAAAGACATCATCACTTCTCTTTTTTTGCCAATCCAAAAGGAGGACACAGTCCCTTTGTCATAGAAGTGGGACTTCATCTTTTCATCTTCGAGAGCACAGGTGCTCATTGCATCACCTTTAATTCATTTAGTAATGAAATCATCAACATGTGCATTAAAACCACTGAATATTAGTACAAAAATAATGTGCATGAAACTTAATTTTGTAGTTTAGGATGATTCAAGAGTGATCGTTAAACTTAATTTTATAGTTCATGCTATATCTACCAACTGATAGGTGGGGTGTAGGCCAAGCTAGAAAATTGAATGGAGTACTAGTGATCTACAAAAGTGCCCCACTTAAAAATCAAAATGGGTAATAGAGTATGCCAATACAATACAGGGGAAGTTAGGCTCCATATAGATGTTGTAATCTAGTTTATGTGTATTTTAGATGTCTAGGTGGCATCTATATAGTTGTGTCTTAGTGTAAATAAAACAAAGTTGTAACAGAGATACAATCTAATTGAATTGTATCGTTGAAGCTTGAGCTATGCAAAAGTTAAGTTTCACATTTGAGTTGTCACATCTACTAGATTTCTGTTTGCATTTTAAGTAGTTCCTCTCATTGTTATGTGGGTGAGGCCTCTTTGTTAATGGTAATATCTAGCTGGAAAGTACTTGAAAAACAGAAGTTGGTGAAAGTAATGGAAGCTAGGAGAGTCAAAACTTATGGTCTGGCCTTTTGAAAGTCAAGAACCAATTCCTACAGTTTTCCACTTTCAATGTTCATAGCGGTGCTCAAGTGAGGTTCTAGGATGATAAATTGTTGGGTTACTTCACCCTCAAAGAACAATATCTATCCATCTTTATATAACATTATACTCCCTCCGTTCCAAATTACAAGTCGCTTTGACTTTTTTGGTTCATCTATTTTGCTATGTATCTAGACACACCACTATATCTAGATACATAGCAAAATAGATGTATCAAAAATAAGTTAAAATGACTTATAATTTGGAACGGAGGGAGTAAGAAAGAAACTTATGATAGTTGCTTGAATTTTTTGCACCACTCTTAATATTTCTCTTTGCAGAGCACTATTGGGAATAGATTAATTAAATGGAATGAATTGGTCACAAGAGTGGCATTTGTGCAACTTGGTGATCAATATGATTCTACTAAATGGACCCTTACTAGTCAGAGGGGTGTTCATAGTGCAATCGATGTATAGAAGAATAGTAAATCAAATAGCTATGCCTTTAAATAAATCATTATGGATGATGAAATTACCTCTAACAGTTAAGATGTTTGTTTGGCTCTTACTAAAAGGTGTGATTTTAACAAGAGACAATCTCCTATAAGAAAATTGGAGGGGTGATGGAAAATGTTATTTTTGTGACAACAATGAAGCAGTTTTTTGAGTGTCACGTAGCATGATTTGTTTAGAGGATTGTCATGGCTAGCCACCAACAAATGTAACTATTTTTTCCAACATGGTTACAACAAAGTCAATCCAAAATTGCAGTCTCAAATTTGAGTGGGAGTAAGTCCAATGTTTTGGTCTATGTGGTTGACTAGAAATGACATAGTTTTTGATAAAAAAAAGCATTACACTCTTATTAATAAGTTATTTTCAAGGTGACCTATTGGACACAGTTTTGGTCCATGCTTCAAAAGAAGCCGGTCAAACCCAATTTGAAACAGGCATGCCCAATGATGGAGGCTATAATAATGGAGATTTTCACCTAAAATGAGTGACTATCTTTTAGTTGACTAGAAATAACGTAGTTTTTGATAAAAAAAAAGTGTTACTCTTATTAATAGGTTGTTTTCAAGGTGACCTATTGGATGTGGTTTTGGTCCTTGATTTCAAAATAAGGCCAGTCAATCCAATTCAACAGGCATGTTGAATGATGGAGACTATAATAATGGAGATTTTCACCTAAAATGAGTGGCTATCTTTTAATAGGCTTTGTGCTCAGTTCATCGATAGTCTAGTTCGTTCTAGCTTCTTTGGTGTTTTTGGAAAGATTTCTTTCTTCAGCTGAACGCTTAGACTTCGTAATAATAGATGGTTGAGTGCAAAAGTCTTGCAGAGGATGGAATAAAATTCCATTTTTTAAAAAAACTGATATTCATTAAAAAAAAGGTACTACGCGAAACTATTTTTCTTTTTTCAAATTTTATAGGAAGGGTAAAACATAACATGTATACAACAATTTTTCCTTATTTCTCATAGTGTTTTTTCTCCTATTACAATTTATAGGCATATTTGCTAGTTAAAAATAAATAAGAAAAAGGAAAAACAAGCCAACATATTGGACGAAAAGGAAAAGGGCAAACAAACAAACAGAAAACTAATGGAGCGGCCGTTTGGTCACTAGCAGCAGCAGGAGAAAAATTGCTAAAAAAGAGCACGAGGAGGAAAAGGTTGCTGTATCCCATCCATCCAAGCTCCAGAGATGCAACGTCTTGGTGATTAGTTGGTAGAATGAAGGTGTCGACCAAACTGAAGTCGTGCAAAAGCTGTTGCTGGGCCTGGCTCATCTCATGTGTAAAATTTGGTCGTTCCTGGAGAGCCTGGCCGGCTCCATGCAAGATGGGGGTGAGCACACCTACATTATACAAGAGAGTGGCGTACGGGGTGGGGAGCTGAATCAAGCCAACCAAACCGCTTCTCTTGAAGACGTGACTAGACGGACACGGTAACAAAACAAGAGGCTCTTGTACCTGATCAGCCTAGCCATAGTGGGCCTGTATGGTTGGGACAGGCCAGACTATTGCGAAGCAAACGAAACGCCCCCGTACTGGACTCTCTCATGCATGGACTGGACTCTCACGCACATGGCACATGGATCAGGCCACCGGGAGGAAAACAAAATCCAAAACAAAAGCTAATCTCCGCAGTCCAACAGCAGCCCAAAATGAAGAAAGGTGATCGGCAGCGACTTTTTGTTTTCCGATTCCAGCAGTGCTCGGGTTCGGTAATCGGACCGACGATTTGCATATCACAGGTCCCATCACTTGCAAGTTCAAGGCCCTGTAGCGCTGATCCCTGCTCTGAAAGAACCTGACGGCCCTCGCAAATTTTTTCACTTATCACATTGAATATTTAGATATATACATGAAGTATTAAATATAATCTAAAAATAACTAATTACACAGATTATAATAACTTTAAGAAATAAATTTTTTAAACCTAATTAGTTTATGATTTGATACTATGGTGCTACAGTAAATATTTACTAATGACAGATTAATTATACTTAAAAAATTCGTCTCGTTGTTTTTTTTTTTAGGGCTTTGTTGTGGTACATCCAAATAACTATGAGCCGTTCATTTGATTTGATCGGATGGTTAGAATCATATATTACTTTTTAGGAGGTAATAGGTGAAATAAGGAAATTTTAGATATAAAGATCCTTTTCTAGATCTAATTGATATATACATAATCTATTAGATATGACTAATCTTTTTTTTTTGCAAGTTTAGATATAACATAGCTTAATTATTACTATTTTTTTCATGTAGTTTTCTTGTAACTCAGAAATGCTACATGCGTGTACATATGCCCAATCGCTACCTCACACATTTAATTATGTAACACGTGTATTATCGTGTAATATGTTTTGCTCAATTGACGTGTTAGCTATTATTATTCTTCTTGTATGTACAATTTTAGCAAAACGTATTATAAAAATAATTTGACCACTTTGAAGATAAAAAAAATATCATCACACTTTATACATGACCAACTGCTAAACTGTTTATGTGCGTACGTGTCCGAGAAACATGTTCAATCTCCGTAAAAAATTATGTGCTCAATATACCTAACAACTATGTGTTTTATTTCAAGGTCTTCTTAATTTTATATTATAATATCATTCGATTTATCATGATGTACACACTTGATTATATGTAATATTTAGGTTAACGTGTAACATATTTTAGATCACTAAAATTTACGGCACAATAATTATTTGTGTACAATATATTTCTTAACCGGATAAAATGTGTTAGCTTGTGTATCTATCTACTAGCTATTTTTATGGTAATACAATATACGCACGATGCATGGATCCGCCGGCCTGTGCAATAAATAAGGGAAGGGGCCGATTGGACGCATCCTGTTTATGTTTCTCCCATGCATGCAGGGATTTGAAAGTATTGTTTCCTTTTTTTCTTTTTTATATTAATTAATCAATGGCTCATATTCATTCAAAATATTACCTCCTAGTAAGTAAAGTATGTATCATAGCATTGCCCTTTTTTATAAGTTCTATAATTTTTTTATTAGTATCTGAATATCCCTTTCAACATCCTATAAACATGCGATGTGAGATGCAAATTTTTTCACCCTACAAACTAAACACAGCCCTAGGGTCTGAGTCCAAGGCTCTGAATTTTCAATGTTTTTTTTTTCTGAACTGAAACCGTGGGGCATGGAGCCCCCCCGGCGGCATACTTAATTAAAAGAGATCAGTTACAGAACAACTTACAGCTTACAAGAGGGGAAGGAAAAAAGAGACACTGAATTCTAACCAGCGGTTAGACTAAAACTAACAAACAGGGGCTGGGGGAGAAGACTAACTAAAAAAAAAACAGACTCTACTACACAACTAAATTGTATCGAGCCAAAGCTTGATGGAGGGATGAAACGAGGATTTGATTCTGCAAAGATGGTCCAGAACTTCATGTTTGAAAGATCGCTTCCAAGTTGACAGGTTAGGGATCTTCCCATTAAAAATGAAGGCATTTCTTTCATTCCAGATGCACCAAGCACCAATCATGACAACTTCCATGAAGAAAGGCTGAGCAAACTCTTGTCTGGCCAAAAAAAAAAAATTCTTTCATGAATGTTGGCGTCTTCATTCCAGGTAATTCCCAGGACAAACCATCTCTGAATTGAAGCAATACAATTAAAGAAGAGATGTTCAGAAGTTTCTTCAATGCCATCTTGGCAAAGCACACAATTATATCCTTCCTCTAGGAATTTTTTCCTGCGCCTCAAGATTTTTTTTTTTTTTAGAAGGAGGCAAAGCCTCTGCTTTTCAGAAAGCAATGTACGATACATGAGACTGGGGATACCAGTTTAACAGAGAGCAAACAAAAAAAGGCCACGCGCCCACACCTTGGGAGGCCAAGCGCCTCAAGATGTTCCTAGTGTTTAATCTGTCATTCAACAAAAGCCAAGCAAAGAGTTTAACCTTCGGTGCACATTTCGACTTCCAGATCCATGTGATAGTTCTAGGAGTGGGAACTGCAGAGAACTGATATTGATAATATCTGGCAGAGGAGAAATTCTGCAGCCCCCAAATGTAGACCCAGCAATCTTTCGTTTCTTCAGTGGCTTGAGGGAGCTGATCAAGAAACTCTTGCAAGGCCAGAAAATTATTATGGGCTTCTCTGGTCATGGGTATTCTGAAGCAATCAAGCAGACGAGTTGCATTTCTTAAATTCCAGAGAGAAATTCTAGGATCTTTGGCAAACTGAAATAAGTCAGGGAGAGAAAAGATTTCCATTGATGAGGTCTTCCCAAAAACCAACTGTGTCCCCCTTGTTGGGAATGCAACAGGCAATTCCTCTATATTTTGTGCTCAGTCTGAGAATGTCCTTCCACCAGAAGGAACCTTTTTCTCTTGAGAGATGAGGGACATCATTCAAGTAATATTTTTGCCAAATAAGATTTATCCACTGGATATTTTCATTCTTATAGAACTTATCAAGCTGTTTGAGGAGCAAGGCATCATTTTGCATGCTCAGATTGATGACCCTATATATCACAAGCATGTTTCGGTTTAATCCCCACAACAAAGCATTTTTTTATTCTCATCAACTTCTATCCACATATCAGTGATGTGAGCGTTCGCCTAATCCGGATCCGTAAGCCCTGTCGTTTTCGTTCAGTCAGCAGGATCTTGTCTGGTATAGCAAACCAAGCTATGTGCTCGGTCTGCTGCAGCCACGTGGCAGAATTTTCCAAACTAAAGAAAGGAGAATACGGTATTAGTTGCTGTGTTAACCACCGCAGAAGTGTTTGTTAAGGCCTCAGCTTTCCGACACACCAACCCAATCATCAGTTCACTCCATCTCAGCTCAAGAAAGCTATTACAAGAAGCACTGAGGCAGCGTGCCAGCATACGCAACTAGACGGCCGGCCGGCATAAAAATCCTCCAGCTGAGTTCGTTCGAGCCGTCTCCATCTCCATCGCCATCTGAGTTCGGCGCCATGCAATTCGCAATGTCACCAGACAACCTCCTCTTCTTCTGCTGCGCCACGGCGTCGGTGGCCGCCGCCTTCGCCGTCGTCTCGCTGTACAGGCACCTGGCGCACCGGCGACCACCCGTGGTCGCGGCAAGCGCAGGAGACTCGCGGTCAGAAGAAGAGCTCCTGCCGCTGAGCGCCGCCGCCGCGGGCTCCCCGCGTTCATGTACCACCGGCTGGTGAGGCACAGCGGCAAGGGCGCGAGCTGGACCGAGACCGAGTGCGCCGTCTGCCTCGGCGTCATCCGGGTGGGCGCCATGGTGAAGCTGCTGCCCGCGTGCAGCCATGTGTACCACCGCGACTGCATCGACCTGTGGCTGTCGTCGCGCTCCACCTGCCCGCTCTGCCGGTGCAGGGTCGGCGCTCCCTCGGAGTCGGAGGCCGGCCAGGAGACGACGCCCCGGCAGCTTGCTCAACCTTCCCCTTCTCCTGCATAGACAGAGAAATCCTCACGCGACACATGTTTGTACTTTGTACTAGGCCAGTTTCCCCCTTCACTCGGACTCAGCTGTAAAGATCAAGCTGCACTTGTGCTGCTTACTATCGATGACTCGATGTTGATGAGTACAGATCGAAATTGTACATATTATTACGCGAGTTTGCATGCAGTTTCATTCAAAACGTGAGCATATTCACATCTCGATTGTTAGGGGTCTACGATTTATGCAGTTCAGATCACGGAGCAGGGAGCACTTTGTTTCCATTGTTGAAAACAGAGCAAGAAAATTCAGGAACCCGAATTGCTAGATACTCCTTCTGTTCCAAATTATAAGTCGCTTTAATTTTTTTGGTTCATTCATTTTGTTATGTATCTAGACACATTATTATTATATCTAGATACATACTAAAATAGATGTACCAAGAAAAATCAAAGCGACTTATAATTTAGAATGGAGAGAGCATATATTACACACACCAAGACAGCAGGTTAGTACACTTACTATCCATACTATGATAAGTTTTACAGTTAGGAGAAGGATGAAAGCACATGACCCGACCCGACCAAAGCAAAACTGAAGAGGCCTGGAGCTCTTTACATGCTCAACACGGGTAACAGAGGGAGCAGCAGAGAAGATATATGAAGAGCCTGATAGTTTATCCTACTCGCAGCCTCCCCAAACAGAGGGAGTAACAGAGGAAGATATATGAAGCGCATTGACCAGAAGTTGAGTTTCCATGAAAAAGAGTTGCTGAAATCTGCACCGGTTGGACCATTTTGGATATGCGCTGCAATATCCAAAGTAAAGGGTTATTGATTTAGCAGAGACTTGGCATATCATTGAAAATGCATTCGAAAAGAAAAAGTCAAGTATGCGTGTTTTACTATGGGGGAGATAAGCTTAAACAGCACAAGGAAGCCCCAATTTATTATGCTTTCTCAATGAAGCAACCCCAATTTCTAAGAACTACAGTATGGAACTGGTGAGGTACTGAATATCTTGAACAACCTAGCACAGGAAACCTATATCTTTTGTCATCCAACAAATATGCTTCAGTAGATTGTGTTTATGGCTAAGCCTCTGGATAATTTATAATTGGTGGCAAGCAGTGATAACTCTATTCATCTTCTGTATTCCACCACAATAGGTCTAGATGGATGAAAACGGATCGGATACGGACGGATATCACCGATATTACATTTGTTTTTTTATATCTTTGTTCGGATTCGGATTCGAATACGGATAGTGTCGATTATGTCGATATGATACGATTGGATATCGACATCATAAATTTGTGACTTTAGTATTCGGATACGGATACGGTATCAGATGTTGAATATCCGGATTTGGATACGGACAAATTAGAACTCCTCTAAACGAATTTGGTCTCGAATACAGTCAAAAAAAATCCGTACTATTTCCACCCGCGGGTCTAGTTATTAAAACGTAGGCTCATGCCATTCCTTCTCTAGTTAATCCTTTAGGTTGGCTGACGGGTTGTACCTCAAAGTGCAATGAATCCCTCTATTTCTTAGTGTAGCTAAGTTGCTATAGTTCATAGTTAAGTTCTGCATGGTGGAAATAACATAGGACTCTTTTTACTCACTCTCCCCATCCCACTATTAGCTACTATGTCTACTTTTTTTACCTAGCTACCTTCTTCTGATCTGTACCTTATCATATCCTTATTGTTCCGTCTTACGGCAATATGCATCATAGTCATTTACCCCAACTAAGTTCATGCATTTGTTTGAGAACTTGATCATCATAAGAAATCTTGTTTAAAAATCATCTTAACCGTACACTTTCCCACTACTACAGTAAATTTGTCCGAGATAGTCGAAAAAAGATTTTCCAAGGCGGGTAACCCCATCCCTGGGACCTAAGGTTATAGTAAATATTGATTAACCTAGACGGTCCAATGCCCGCTTCGTTAATCAAATAAAAAATATAGAAAATAAAAAAACGTGGATAGGCCTGGTTTGCCCATCCATAAGCTTACACCTTCTCGTCTTTGTCGTTGCTCCTCCATCCACCCTCACCACAAAGAAACTCGATCCATTGCCCTCGGCACCCGATCCACATACCGGAACCTCGCACCACTAGAATCCACCAAATCTGAGGGAGAGGCGCCTAGATCTACTAGGATCCAGCCTCCCTATCAGCAAGCTTGGTAGATCCGCCAGATCTGCGAGCCCTGAGGCCGGATCCACCATGGCTAGGGTGGGGAAGGAGCGCCGCCGCTACCGTTGGAGTGGAGAAGGAGCGCTATCGCCACCGTATGGGTGAGGGAGGCCGGATTCGCATGCCTCGAGGCACTAGAGGATGCTTTGCCGTCGCTGCTAGGGTTGGAGGGGAGCCCCGCCGCCGATCGGGTGGGGGAGGAGTTGTGCTGCTCAGAGAGTGGAGGAAGGGAGGGAGTGGGAGGCAGCCAACCAAAGAAGGAGAGGTGTTGAACAAAGGGAGAGAGTGGATGGAAGGCGCGATGGGTTGAGGTTGGAGATAGGCGTGGGACAGAGAGATAAAGTGGAGGGAGGTAATGGGTTAGGGTTAAGTTTTGTTATATAGTCGACGCAGATAATGGGTTGGGCCTGATTTTTAGAAGTGTACATGCACCTTATATATGTCCACATCCGTAAATGACTTATCAAAGTGGGTATTTTTAACTGTCTCAATAAATTTGATAACCACCTTGGTTAATTGATTTTGCAAGGCAATTGACTATGATCGCATCAGTTAATAAAAATGCCTACCTTGGTTAATCACAGGCACTAATGCCTGCCTGTCTCCATGGTCATTTTCTAAATGCCTTGTCAAAGTTTTACCGAGTAGTGTCCTAAAAGTACAATATAAATACATCCTCAGAATACTCCCAAAGGAAGTGCTACATTGATATCTTTTCTTTTTTGTGCTTATGGAATTACCAAAATGGCTTAAAATAGCTAAGGTCTATTAGCACCACTAGGTGATTGTGCGGGAACTTTGGACTGAGATTTTTAAGATGCTCAATGCTTGTTGTCACGAGGATCGTGAAGAGAACTCAATGACACTTGATGACTCATTGTTAAGTGAGGTGGTGTTATAAGTGATACATAAAACTTCTGTTGTAATTTGGTCAATTACAAGACTAAGGGCATGTTTGGATTCATGGGCAAAACTTTTGTCCTGCACTTTTTTGCTATTTTATTTGCCAAAAGAACCAAACATATAGAGTACATTTTAGCAAATTGCCAAATATTTGTTGTTGCCATTTACTCCTCAAAAGGCTCAAAACTTGGCAAAAAAGTGTATTTACTCTCTCCTCTCTCTTGCATCTTTTAGTCACCTTTTAGCACTTGGATCTAAACATCCATCTTTAGAGGCTAAACTTTATGAGCTAAATGTTTGCCCATGACAAATGAATCAAAACATGCCCTAAACCCACATTGTAGTGAGTCATGTTGCCACATTGTAGTGAGTCATGTTGTGGTGAAAACCGTGTGGTCTCTACTGTATTATTGGTAATGAATCTATGGACAGCCTCAAATGATGTACTCTCTCCGTTCCAAAATAAGTCGTTTCTAGTTTTCGTGCTACAAGTTTGACTTGATTTATTGAAAATATGTGTAATATTTATATCTCTAAATACAGTTATTAAAAAACTAGATTTAAAGATCTTTTCGATGATACTAATTATAATACTAATCGATGATATTTATTTTATATAAAAATTGTTGGCGCTTGTTTTCGGAAAAGCGAAAAGCGATAGATATCTTAGAACGAGGGAGTCCATACTATATGTAGCGCATATTTTTATTGCAGCAAATTTGGATTATTGGATTCTTGTCATATTTAAGTGGCTTTTGGATTCGAGAATCCTAGTTATAGAACAATTTCATATTTCGCACTTTAAAAGCTGTTAAAAAATTTGAAAATCATTGGCTTACTTTCCGTGTTGATGTCAAACTAATATACTAGCAATTAGCATCAGTAAAACCTCACGACAAAAATGGTCGTTATTTATTTTTGTATACAAATACCCAAGAGTGTACACATTTTGTCACTCTCTTAGTCACATTAAATTTTTACCCACATGCATAGAGTATTAAATGTAAGTAAAAAAAAATCCAATTGCACAGTTTAGTTATAAATCACAAGATGAATCTATTGAGCCTAGTTAGTCCACGATTGGACAATATTTGCCACATACTAACAAAACGTCATCGCAAAGTTAAAATTTTTCCACCTTTTTTGCGTAATCTAAACAAGCTTACAATTTGTAGCAGACTACAAAATCTAGCCATTTCTCAAGTAGATGATTGACACATGCAGATGGGGCACAAGTACGTGAAAACTCAAAAGAAAATTTGATTTCTTTTTGTCCACTCGAGAGCGTTCCTTATTGATTGCATTTTGGAAAAACATCAATCTGAAATTAAAGATGAATCCTTTGCCTCTATTATTTATATTTATTTATTTATTTATTTTAGTACTGGTTCGAGGCAGAAATCGAAACAGAAATCCAAACTGAAAGTAGGTCAAAGAAAAAATCAATTAAGCCCCTCATCTCTACACACTAATCCTCAGCCAAGCTCTGGCACGGGAGAGGACCACGGATACGGACCATTCCCGGCCGTCGGATCGGGCGGCCGGACGGCCCAGATCGTGCCTTCCCCGGCCATTTTGCAAAAAAAGTCCTCAGACTTTGAATGAATCAACCCGCAGCCACCTCCTCCTCTCATGCATTTTTGCAAAAAAGACCTCAAACTCTTCGAAAATAAACCCGCGGTATAGCCTCTTCTCCCCTCCCGTTCATGGGCCTCGGCCTGCCTCCCCCTAGGGCCTGTTTTCGTCGGAATTGGACCACGATGGGCTGAATTGGGCCCGATCGCCTTTTAATTTCCCAAATAATTTATTATTTATCTAAACCTGCTAGAATATTGTAAAAATCATAACAAATCAAATAAAAATCAGAAAAAAATACCAAACCAAGTTTGTTGACCTCTACACAACTAGCACTACACTCTAGACATATAACATCACATATTTTTTAATTTTATTTCTATAAATATAAACATGAAATGCTCCTCTCTCTTAATAAAAAAATATCATAGTTCTATTTCAGCACCTAGGATAATACATTACTTAAATAATACAAGTTTATATTGTTACAAATATAAATCTAGATTTCTCTAAAATTCTCTAAAAAAGTTAGTTTCTTTATTTAAATTCATACAAAATTTATATCATACCACACCCATACCACGCATAAAATAAAATAATTTATTATTATATAAAAATATATTCCCATTCACTTATAAAATGGTCCTCTCTCTTAATGAATAATTCAAATATTTCTTTGAGGACTAAGAGATGGTAAGCAATAGTATCAACTTGAAATAAATTTTCTAGACATCAATACCTCTCTATCCTACGAGACACCTCTAAGGTGATCCTTGAAAAAACCAAATAGAAACTCCATCTCATCGTACCATAGCCATATTATTATATTAAAATTACACATGGAATGCTCCTATCTCTTAATAAAAAAAATATAATAGTTCTATCCAACACCTAGGATACTATATAACTTAAATAATATGAGTTTTAATTGCTACAAATATAAATCTAGATTTCTCTAGAATCCTCTAAAAATAATTAATAAAGTTAGTTTCTCTATTTTAATTGCTACAAAATTTATACCATACCATACTCTCCATGACTAAGTACCTACCAGCTATACTATTACAATTGTAAAAAAAATAAAATCTATGATAGCCAAATCTCCAAATTAAATAACATTGTTTCATAAAAAAAAAAGAGGCCTGTGGCTACATAAACGCATAACCAAACTAACTCAAAATACTACATCCTGCCTGGTAAAATATTAATCAACAAGTGAACTAAACTTGTACACAACTGGTTCCACCCCACGAGGCCGCGCGGCAACGCCGCGCGTTGTTTCTAGTCTCTTAGCTATTTGATCCCACGGCCAGTTGGAAACCGGAGCCCAAACCCACGCGAAGCGTCCCCACGGCACCGCGGTCCCTCCCCGAATTCCCCAACCCGCCATGCCCGACTCCGCCGATCCCTCACCACGCAACCCTCGCCGGATCCGGACATGCCGCCGCGGAAGCCCCTTGCTGGCGGCGGCGGCGGCGGCGGCGGTGGCAAGCTGAAGAAGCCCCTCACCGACAAGCAGCGCGCTGCCGCGGAGCAGCGCCTGTCCCACCTCCGCGCCAACCTCACCCTCCACTCCCCGAGTCGCCAGCTGCCGGGGCCCGTGCCCTACCGCCGCCGCAGGAGGCGGCGCTCGATGCCCTCGGCCTGCTCAACTTCTTCCGCCTCGACCTGCAATCCGACGCCCCTCGCCCCGATCTCATCGCCCCTCTCGTCGCCTACTACGACCCGGCCTGCAAGCGCAGCTTCGTCCGCGGCGTCCGTGTCGCCGTCTCGCGAACCGACCTCGCCCGCGCGCTCTGCCTACCCCCCGAAGTCCGCATCCGCGGCGGCGGCGGCCCAGCCGACGTCGACCCAGCAGCGGTGGTCCCTGCCGTTATGCAGCTCCTGCAGGATTGCATCCTGCTCCCGTTCCAGGGGGACGACATGTGCATACTGCCGCAGGAGGTGGCCGCCGCGGAGCAGGCGGTCAGGGAGGGGGCGGCGCATAGGGTTGACTGGGCGGGCCTGATCTGGGGCCTCGTCGAGAAGGAGATGCTCGAACTGCCCAAGAGGGAAGACGTGGTGTGCTACTACGGGCCGCATCTGCAGAGGCTAATTTATGCTCAAAAGCCACATCTGTTGGAGCTGGGGGAGGAAGGGGGCAGGGGGGAGCCTGTTCTGGAGGTGTCTGCTGACGTGGAGACGGAGGAGGAGGATGGTGATGTGGATGTGAAAAGCAAGAGCTTGGTGGACCTGGAGCTGGAGCCAGGGGATGGGGATGCAGATAACGATGTGAGGAGCAAGAACTTGGAGGAGTCAGAGTTGGCGAATGCTGGTGGAAGGAGTGATGGTTTGGATGAGCTGGAGTTGGGGGATTCTGTTACCAGGAACAAGGTCATGGAGGAGTTGGGTTTAGGGGATGTAGATACCAGGAACAACAGTATAGAGGAACTGGAGGTGGTCGAGGAAGATGCAAAGAGCAAGAGCTTGAATGAATGTGTGGCTGAGGCTGAGGATGTGGATGCCAATGCCATGGACAGCAACAATATGGATGAAATGGTGGTGGTCAATGAAGACGCAAGGAGCAAGAGCTTGAATGAATCTGAGGCTGTGGACGTGGATACCATGAACAACAATATAGATGAATTGGATGCGGCCAATGAAGACGCAAGGAGCAAGAGCTTGAATGATGAATCAGAGCCAGTGAAAGAGGATGTTAAGGGTCCGAGCTTCGATGACATAAACACCATGGATGAGCACGTCAATGGCACAGACATAGATGGATTAGGTTTGGGATTTGTGGCAGCTGAAGTGGTGGCTGCTGTACATGAAGAAAGGCTTAACAACAATGAGGAAGTGGTAGAGGAAGCACCAGTGGGGGCTGATGATGTGGCAGGCAGTGATGATTTGGCAGTGGCTACAGATGTGGATGGTGAAGAACCCTTGGTGGAGGCCGTAGTTGTAAAACAGGAGGTGGTGGCTTTTGCAGAGGAGTTGGGGGATGAGGAAGCTGAGGGGGATGAAGAGAAGGATGCAATGGGATTGAGCTTGGGGTTTAACTCTACCAATGGCTATGATGCTATGGATGTGGAAGAGGATAACATTGAGAATCTGGATGAGAGTGACAGTGGCAATGAAGAGTTAGAGGAGTCAGAGGATGGTGCATTGGAGGTTAATGGTGGAGAGGACATGAATTGGAGAATTGGGGATGACAAGGGGGATGAGGGAATGGCACATTCCTTACAACGCTGTAACACATTTGGGGCCATGGAGTTTGAGAATCTGAATAAAGGGGAGGCTGAGATGAGGGATGAGTTGAGGTTTGATGATTTCCCTGCAAGGGGATCTTTGGAAAGGATGACATCATCAAACCTCCTCCAAGCCATGAACTCAATTCCCTCATCATACAATGTAGCAGAGAATGTGCATGATCTGTCTTCTGGGGATTTCTTGGCTATGGGGGCTGATGCACATAAGAATGGAGTGGACCTGGGACCAGGGAGCTCATATTTGTTTGGGAATAATGGTAAGAGGAACATTGATGATATTGATGGGTACAATGGCAATATGCAGGTGCAAGAGGAGTTTCCTCAGTCTAGTCAGCAAAAGAGGATGCGCCATAGTAACAGTAGCAACATATCACCTGGATCAGACTTTTTCAATGCAAGCTTTTTGGTACCTATGCAGAACTTGATGGTTGGTGCCAGCAGGCTCTATGAGCAGAAGGAGCAAGAACTTCAAAGTTTGCAATTTGAGAAACAACAATTGTCTCACATGCTGCAGCAGAAGGAAGCCATTATCCAATCCCTAAACTCAGCTCGGTTTGAGCAACATAATAAGTATCAAGCAGAGCTTAGACGTTTTGAGCATGACCTGAATATTATGGCTCAGTTGGTCACTTCCTACAAAAAAGCTTTAAAACAGACCCGGGCTTCTTTTGATGAGTACAGGAAGAAGTTCCCCTGTAATGTGCCTCTTTATGGTTCTGTTGCTGGTGGCGGTGGTCTTGTTCTTAGTGCGAGGGAGTTGGAGAAGAGGCAGTGTGAGGAGGCGCAGCAAAAGATTGCTATGGTAAATGATATGATTGAAAGATTCCAGTACAAATGGTTCTCGAAGCTTGAAGAGTGCAGTCTGTCTGTCAACCTGCTGGGCAGCAGAATGGAAGGACTATATAAGGAGTTTGAGCTTCTCAAGGAAAACAGAAGAGCAAGATTTGCTATCCCAGCTACAGAGGAATCCACCCTAGCTACAGAGGAATCTACCCCAGCTACAGAGGAATGAGTTCGCTGACAGTCAGAGGTATGTGAATTAGTATATAAAAATTAGTCTCTTGTAGTTAAATGAACAAATGAATGTGTAGACTCTAGAGAAAGATGTTTTTTGTATGTTGGAATTTGCTTATTTACCGTTTTCTTCAGAGTATGCACATTACATGTGTATCAGTCGGATGCTAAATTATTGTTTGAACTTTGAAGCCTTCTTTTTTACTACTTTTGAGCACTGCTCTCCTGTGTACTTGAGGGGGGGAAAAAACTATTGAGCACTTCCTTAAACTACACAAAAACACTAGGACTGAAACAAAAGAACCTGCTTTACCATGCAGTGTTCACTACTTGCCTTCATTTAGTATAAACATTTCCTATTGAACTGCTACATCCCATAATCATAAGACATAATGTTCTCTCCTTTTGTTTTAGCTTGTAAGGAACCATCTTCGGTAAATATTGTTGAGTTTGTTGTCAGGTCTACAGATCAACTTGGCTGGGTAGATGTTTTGCTATAATAATTTTCAGTTAATTGTTTGAAGAAAAAAGAGTAAAAATCACTATGAGCTGTTTGAAAAGTTTCTAGGTGATATTGTTGAGTGATGCACTGATGCTCTTAGTTTCAATGTGACCATGGTTTGATGAGCATCTTTTGAGTTCACTAGTGAACAAGCATGTGCGACACACACATATCTATTTTGTGATCATGATAGATGATGACATCATATTTTTTATTAAAAAACTCATAAATATAGGATGCTTAAAATAAGTTATGTTTGGTAAATTTATTTTTAATGAGACATCGGCTCACTCTTCTTGTAAGTTATATACATTAACCTATGAGGCAATTACACTCTATATAACATTATAAAAAAACAATTCTATCATTCCCAGGCTTGGAGCCAAAAAACTCCTAAATTCTTCTTAGCTTTTCTCTTGTCTTTCTTGGTCTTCAAATGAAGTTGTGCCTTCTTGCTAATGCTGCCAATTGGCTTCAAGAAGGCTTTAGAACTAATGTTTTCTTCATCAGACATCCCCATCTGTATTCATGAGAGCACAGAACACCGGTTGAGGGAAACAAGATAAGGTGCAAGTGAAGTTGCAGGAAGAGAAAACAAAAATGTCCACAAAGGGTTAATTTGCTATATGTTTACTGATGCATTGGGTGCCTCAGGCCTCAGGATACATTGGCAATCATTCATTACTGAGAGCCAAGTCGAGAAACAGCTTGAATGTTATTTAATCAAACATTTGAATTTTGCTACAGAAAAAGAATGGCATCCCCAAGTTCAGAATGTTGCAAAATTATGGTTAGCTGTCGCCGTTCATGCAAAACATCATAGAAGTGGTTAGTTCCTTTTTGGCACACATGCTAAAGTCACCAGATTTGTAAATGAGACTGGATCAAATATCAATTGAATACTTGCCAGCTTTTCAAATAGGTACAATTTCTGATTTATTTTTTCTCATATGGTTCACATCATCCAATCTAAATGGTAACAACTAACAAGGTAAGTACTAAGATGGCACACATCAGGGCTTAACTGCGAATTTATATATGCCAGCTTAGCCATAGATCTTTACAATTAGGCAACTCTGGATAGAAAATCTGTAGAGCTACCACACCCTGTTGATAATTTCTGCAAAGATCCAGTGGGCCCCTTCTTTTAGATCAAAGGCTCAGCTGGCTTTATTAGAAATCGTAAGTTTGAACCCTAATCTTACTGGAGTTACCGGTTTACAATGCCAAGCACAAACAGTACCACCAGGGCAGTGGGCCCCTTCTTGCGAGTAGTATAACGATAGTGTTTTAACAGATAACATAGTGAACCATCAATGAACGGCTAGCTCACAGGGCATGGAGGGATACCAATTCCCCCAAACATCAGGAGACAATCCACGGTGGCTGGTGAGATAGAAAAGTTTTATAGGGCTCACCCATAGCCAAGGCCGAGCTAGCTGCATGCAAGGGAGCTACCGGCATCCTGGGATGGCAGGGGGTGGTGGACCAGGAGTAAGGCAGCAACATGAGTGACGACCTCCTTATCGTAGAAGGGCTCTGCTATCTCCCGGCACAACATCCGCAGCCGCTTCTCATCAAGTGAGGCAAATAGAGGATAAGGAACTATAATTTGCAAGGACAACCAAGGACACCTTTATTTGGAGATGTAGGAAAAATGGTTGATGATTAAATACAGGAAAAGAAAATAGTAAGAAATCTTGGGTCACAATCTAAACACATGATTTCCTTAGTTCCGGTGCACATAAACTCCTTCAGTATTTGCAAACGCAAACTCTCTTTGAGGACAATTAACTAAACATTTTGTAAGCAATCATAATCATAATGTTATCCTAAAAAGCATAACAAGAGTGTTGGTAAATTACAATTGCGGTATATAATGACTGCAAAGTTAAATTATAACATAGAGTAATTTGTTTTGCTAGTTTTAATCTGAAGATCTGAATTAAAGAAAAGCCTTACCAGATTATCCTCATGCTGTTAGAGTAATTTCGCGAGCACAAGTAGTGACACACGCATGCCTTGTACAGATCATGCCTGAATGCATACATCACCCATCCACATTGCTCTTGTGTTCATGTTCCCATCACACGTCCCATATAATTTGTTCATCACAACCAACCAAATGAAATAAATATAATCAGTGGTAAGTGGTAACACACGAGACAATCCGATCGTTGATGTGGCAAATCCCAAGGGCCAGACACAAGCGACATTAGAGAAGGGAGAGACGAGAGAGGATAGGAGAGGTACCTTGCTGTAGTGGGAGCCATTGGAAAACGAAGGGGGCAGACCAATGTAGGATGCGGAACTCCATCGGCAAGCTGCTCACCTGATACATGTGACTGTCTCCTCCATCCGGCAGCGTGCATGGTGTGGGAGGTGCACACGACAACAATTTAGGGATGAGGTGGGGGTGTCGGAGGGGCAAGGGATGGGCTCCTCGTGAGTAAAGATGACTTCACCATCTCCTCCACCACCGCAACAGGCGAGGCTAGACGACGACGGGAGAGCCGACTACAACATCATCTTCGGGACGTCCGCCATGGTATGGTCGTCGGTGCTGATGACGACTGTCGGGATGGTAAACAACAAAGGCCAAGACATGCTCGATGACAGGGTCACCGATTGCTGACAATGTCAGGCCAACCTCAGCCAGACTAGGGTCGTCGTGACTAAGCCGCTAGTCGCTGGGGCCAGGCACGTCCACCCGGATCTTGTGCTTTGCTGAACCCGAGCTAGTGCAACTACATCAACTCCTATTGGCCTAGAACTACACCATGGAACTGATGCGGCAGTTTGGAGCAGATGCGGCGGTTTGTTCCAGACTTCATCAAGTGCACGAGGACGCATATCACCATAGGTCAAGTCGCAGGTTGCATGGTGGGTATGAAACTCGGTGAAAAAAATAGGTCAGATGTGTGGATTTCTTTGGCAAACAACGGTGTTTCTCCACGTGTAAGGGCCTAGGTCCACCCGTAAGTAGAGTAGCAATCAGCCATATGTGTTAGATATAAAATTCAAGGTCAAAAACATAGGTGGGTAGAAAGATTTAAAGTGAGTTGTATTTTTCAATCCTTTCGCACCTTTATAGTATAATAAATAGATTGATAAATTGCTGTAGCTATCAAAGTTATGTATTACTTATTTAATTATTACTCCTAAAATTCAACTGAAAAATTATGTAGGCCTATAGATAATTACTGGTTACATGCTTTATGGCATCTCCAAGAGGCTCTTTATCACAAAATTTAGAAAACTAGCCAGAAAATCTGGCTCGAATACTCTCTAAACCACTATCCAAAACTACCACTCTCGCTCTCCATTAGTGGTGAAGGCTACATCACTCTATTTCATATATGATAGTTCTCTCATGAATTTTATCACACAAGGAACATTATAATAAACTAATAGAGTATAGAGAACGAAACTTAAAGAGTTCATTGGAGACACGAGAGAGATATATAAAGAGAATGTTGATGGAATGGTTAGATTAAAATCTAGAGAGGTTCTTGGAGTGCACGCCTTTGTTATGTATAAAAATAGTACATCTATACTAGCTGACTTAATTGGACAAGATAATGATTTGTAGTTGTTATTCCTTTTAATGTATTCTAGTGGTAAATCTTTAATGCTGAAGGCGAATTACAAAGTTATTTTTAATGTTTTGGAATGAAGGAGTGGTCATTGGATAAGCAGGCCTAATTTGGTAGGCTGGCTTGTTCTTTTAACAGCAATCTTTCAAATATGGCCAGTTTTGAGTACCAGATGGGGCCATAGCAACTTGGAAGGCTCATGTAAGAGGGTCCAGTTCTTAATGTGCAGTTGACTGATGCATATCAATTTGAGGACTTTAATGCTTATACAATTTTTTATATATTGTGGTTTAAAAGTTTTCTTTTGCCATCATTGGAATCCAGCTATTGGTAAATGTGCATGGATCTTGCAACCTACCCAATCAACCCATTGTGATCCAATCCAAGCTGAAAAATAAATATATGCATGGGTTGGGTGGGTGAACCCATCAAACCCATTGGAGCCAAAACATCAATTGCTTGATGACGATGATGCTGGAAATACCGCAGGAGAACCTAGGGTGCCTCCCTATGGTCATTAGGACAGTGGTCACTGGAGCCTCTCCAGGAGTTGCCTTGCCTCACTGCATCCTGCTGTTTAAGCGGTGAGCAGCAGGCAGTATGAACGCAGTGGCAGTCCTAGTATATGGACAATATTTTAGAGCCAAAGTGTTTATTTGAAAGGTCTAATACACGTACATACTCTTGGTTGAGCTTAGAATAACAAGATTTTTGCTTAGTTGCCAATGCACACTAATTTTGTGTCCAATCAATAACTTCATAATAATTTATTTTGTTTGCCATAATTTTTTTTTTATGAGACAGCATGCAACATGAATACTTAGCAAAAACTTTGTTATACACATGGCAAAGCCGCATTTTGTAATGGTGGTGTAAATAAGCACCAGGCAAAAAAACATTGTTATAGTAGTAAGTCTTCGACTAATCGACTATGATCATCTTACAAATAGGGATGTCAGTAGATCTGCTATAGCGAGCTTGTCAATCTCAAGCTTGAGCTAGTTTAATGGTCAAGCTGAGGTTAACACGAGACTCGAAAACACCTGGAACCAAGCCTAAGGTGAGCCAAACATGAGTTGCTTGTGAGCTTCAAGTATTTGTCAACTCTAAGCTCAGGTAACCAGATACTATAGAATAACTGGACTTGAGCCTTTGCCTTTCTCCTTAGCCCTAGGTGATTTGGACAACGTAGATGGTCTAGGAAATTAGAATTCATATATGCAGTCTTAACTTATGCAGTAACATATTAGCTTATTATTTGGCTCATTTGTAACTTGATCTGATCTCAAAATGGGCCTAGAACAAAATCAACATATGGCGAGCCTTTTTTTTTTTTCCCTTTCAGCCTACTTATAAATAACTACAATTTGTCATGGTTTTTGTTACAATTAACTTGTATGCACCACCACGAGTTTTATTTTTGTTTCTTTTAATGTTTCTACAAGTCGATGATCAAGTGACATTAGTACAAGTCATATGAATCTAGCTGTTCTTTACTTTTTACCATCAAGAACCTCTATAATCATGGTTTAAGGACTATCTACACCAAATTTCAAAATCAAAAGTCCTCACTGTATGGATAGTGAGGCTGGTGCAACAGTCTGCACTGGGAAGGCGTGGTAGGTGGCAGTGAGCCCTTTTGGCAGCATAGAGCTTTGGTGAATAGCGCCATGGGAGAAGTAGGCTTCAGAGTTAAATCTAATTTCCTCCTGGCTGTGGCAGCGCAGAGCTCAGTGAACAGCGTCATAGATAAAAGTAGGCTTTGGAATGCAATGTTGCAATCAGCATAGTGGCGGCGACTCAGCTGTAGGCCAGTGACCTGGACTCAACTCTATCGCCAGTGCATCTCCCTGTTACGATTCAAGACTCTGTCTTTAGTAATGAGTGGCCATGTGTGACGGGATGAGAGTATGAGACCAAGCCAATGGAGGATCCACCTGACTCAAACCCACCTAACTTTTTAGTTTCATGGATGTGTAAAACAACTGTCCAAATCCATCTAAACCCATGGATGTGCACACTTTGCTATTCCCTCTGTGCTCTAGTTTGATGTAATATGTAAATAGAATACAAAAAAGGATGAGATTACCAAGATTAATATTGCTGTATTCTGGATGTGAGTTTTGACTTATGTTCAGAATATGCTTCTTTTTGTTGGATAACATTTTGGACGAGCTAAAAGATCTCCCATCTTTCTTTGTCAGGTTCTGATGACTCCCAGTTGCTGCCCCACCGCTGGATATTTTGATGTCAACGAGCATACACCAGGCAGTTGTGGCTGCCTGGTGGTACATACTGTAGTAAGGATAAAGAGTTTCACATGTAACTCTGGTTGTATCCTCTGTGGAGAGGCTTTGATTATTAGCGCTTAATTTAGGTGCATTTAGGGTTTCTTGATCTATATCAAAGTGTGCATTCATCGTTTCTTGCGTTTTGAATTGTTGATTGCGTACTGACGATGTACATGGCCTTGGAAAGGCATGCGAAGGTTGTAGGCTAGTAGGCTAGTTTTGTGGCACATGGTCTCGGAAAGGCATGCAGGTTAGTGGCACCTCTAAACCGTAGTGCCTTCAGCTTTACTGCTGGTAGTAACTTCTGCATCTACTGGTGGGTGGATGAACAAGTTTCAGGTACTATATGTGAAGCAGTAGTCACATTTGGCTCCAGTTGTTTGAAGAACGCCTATCACTTCCTGAAATCTTAGCAAAAACTGTGGATTTCTCAATATGTTGATTTATGGTGTTACACTACACTAAATAGTTTTGAAGGTGCCCACTGTCCCAGTTCAACTGCATGAAGTATGCGATTTACCTATTTTGAGAAAGGTATTTGGCAAGATGGTGTCCACAGATTTTCTAATTGATGGCTGTTGGCAATGTTTGGTGGTGCAGGCACTATGTGATTTCTTAGGCTCCTTCTGCATTATTTGGAGAAATTGGTACATTCTCCCGTGAATTCTGTGGATAAGCTGCATATTTTGCTAGACCGTCCACTGCAATTTCTGGAAAAAAAAAAAAAACTGATTGCATTCTTGCATGGGTCCAAGGGCTTCCAGAACCAGATGGATAAGCTGTCGCCTGAGTGTTTGTGTGTAGCACAGTGAAGAGCTCAAACTCATACCTTACGTTTTTTTTTTTTTTTTTTTTTTTTTTTTTTTTTTTGGTTTGGATGCCCTTTTTTTTTTGGCTGTGTTAGCCATCATATTTCGTAGCAGAGATAGAACTAACGGCCACGAAGAACATTACCACCAGCTTCGTCGAGAAGAAAGAAGTGAACAGCAGAGCATTGACAGCTTGCCGTGGATGCAAACTGAAGTGTTGGACGAAATTGCCACCTCATTTGGAGTATTGGAGCTTCGGTCCTGGTCTCTGATAGACGGCCTGTTCGGTTAGTCAGGAATCTAAGGTTATACAAATAGACAAGTATTTTTGGTAGCAATTGTTCCAGGGCATGGTTCCTGGCGAACCGAGAACGATGCCTAACAGGTAGTATCACAAAATCTGTCAAGGTCACTTTAGTGGCTACTCCTATAACAAAACAAACTAACGTTATAGTCATGCACTTTGTTGGTTTCTCGTGCAGATGTGCTCGTTTCCTTGAGAAGATTTTGACACCTCGAGCCAAAGTGAAAAGGAAAGTACTCTCTCTATCCTAAAATATACGACTTCATAAGTTTGTTGTGGAAATTTTTGAGGAATGGAAAAAAATGTGTGGTGCACAGAAAACAAGAAGAGAGAGAGAGAGCTGGAAAAAGAGAGGTGTATATTAGGAAAAGAGAAATGGACATTATGATACCAAGTATTTTGAGATAAAATTTAAATATTATAAATTTATTTTGGGACCGAGGGAATATGAATGCTCTTACAAACACACTTCATTCTTTTCTATCTCAACATGGCCTGTTCTTGTGGCAGATATAGCCTGTAGGCCTTCCCTATAACATTCAAAATGACCTATCCAATCATCTCTCAGCAGTTCAGCTAAAGAATAAGATTGGAATCTCTCGGGATGGGCATACAACTGCTGTACTCCTGTTTTGTGCCAACTCGCAAGATCTTTCGGCTGCTTGCTTTTGCAGCAGCTGCTGGTACGAGAGAGCAAAGTACTGTAGCAACAACGCTTATTTAAAGCCGCTGCACTGTTAAAAACAAGCAGCCGAATAGCTACACGACATTGGCACAAGAAGTGACAAGCGCAGGAGAGGAAGCCGAAAACAAAGTCCTAGAGGCTGCTGTAGATACCCAAAACCTGAACTAGAATAACAGGAACAGAAGGAACAGAAGCAACAAACCTGGTCATTACGAAGATATCTATCACTATCAGTGACGCATTAGGAAATTGTTGTTGGTGACGGGACTAAGAACAAGCAGGCGATAGGTCTCACTAGATTGTCAAAGTTCAGCAAAGAGATAATGGATTCAGGGTTTCAGACATGAAACCATGGACTTTTTACAGTTCTTTTCCCTCCTCTGTGCTTGATCACAAAATCAAGCACTTGATTGGTAAGGGGATCAGTACGTTGTGCTAACATGAACAGTTTTAGGATGTCACCGCTGTAATCCTCAATCATTTGCCATCATCTGGAATGCTTGATTGTGCTGAACTAAACTGGTGTGGAGGCCAGTCTTCTCTATATTTTTGTTTGAAGATTTGTTCTTGTAGATAATCCACTCATCATCGTTAAAAAAAAGCTCTTGTATGTATTTTCAACCCACATTAGTTCATAGACCTAGGTTGTTCGTTTATAAGCATTCATATTCTAAATTGTAAACCATTGTGATTTTTTCTAAATGTATAATTTTATTTTATAATTTAGACATAACATATATCTAAGCGAATAAAAAAACTAGCTGTACAAAGAAAGCAAGAACGATTCACAATTTAGAATTAAAGTTTCTAATTTAAACCATATTGTGTGGCCCTGCAACTATTTTTGGCCCATAGATTGGCCGCCACAAATATACCATGAAAGATTTCATACTCCTCCATCCTAAATTATAAGACGTTTGACTTTTTAACGTCAAGTTTGATCATTCTTTTATTCAATTTTTTTTTACAAAATATTTTTTTTTGTCGTGGCTTGCTTTATTAATAAAAGTTTTTAATAATAACTTAAATTTAGCTATATTTACACACATTTTTTGAATAAGACGAGGGAGTAGTTTGCTGCGGCGCTGACCAAACTTGACATGTAAAAAGTAATTTTTGTGACAAAAATATAGAACCGTTGACCAAACTTTAGTAGTAGTTTTCACAGATTTGACCGCCATTCATTCCCACAAGGGGCTGTACACTTGCTCAACGTGTGGGCTCTCGCTGTAGCCGTAATAGCACTGCTCTCTGAACTCGTACCCGACCATGACGCCGTCGCCGTCGCCACCGTCGAGGTACCAGCAGCTGCCCAAATCATACCCCACCGGCGGCGCAACCTCCGTCCAGTACTCCAACGGCGCTTCGGCCACGCACGGGCCGGGGATGCTATCAAGCTCCGGCAGCGGGTAGTCCTCCAGCCCGCCGTTATGGACGTCATCACCCGGCGCGTGCTCCGTCGTGCGAGCACCGTCTGCGCCCACGGCCGAGGGCGGCGGCCCACCTCCGCCACCGATCTCAGCCTCCAGGGACCGGATGACGCGGCTCAGCCTGTCGACGTCCTCCGGCAGCTGGTGGTCCGCCACCGGCGCGTCCTCCAGCAGCTCCATGAGGAACGCGCTGTCCACGGCGACCTGCCCCGGCTGCTGCCATCCGCCAGGGTAGTAGAGCCACTCTTGCGCGGCAGCACCGGCGTTGGCACCACTGCTGCCCTGCATCGCGCTCTGGTGGCGATCCATCTACGCACGAGAGACGAGCACGGAAGCAGAAGCAGTCAGCTGACAAATCGAAGTTCTTTATGGTGCTCTGCTCGTGGCGGATAATGGCGGGAAGGAGGTTATATATAGCCGTGGGCAGTGGGCAGTGGACCGGTGGTTTCTTGCTGGTAGGATAAAGAGGAGTACACTCATACGCAGTGGACGCGGCAATGGCTGAGACTTGATGAGTTGATTGAGGTTGAGGTGAGTGGAGTAGCGTAGCCTCCGTTGTGGTGTGTTTCACACTTGTTCCCCATGTGGACCTCACTTGACTACACTACAACAGCTCAACCCGTCGCTTTTCCTAAATGTTTCTTTCATTCACGCACAACACAAGGTAAATATGAAAACAATGAGGACGTTTTTGTTTTTTGTTTTTTTTTATGAAAGTACAAGTGAGTTGTATTTGCGGAACTTCTACTCAGATGTGATTGAAGTGTCGTCACATTTCTTTTTTTTAAAGCTATATAAGAATAATAGTATGAATTTCTTGAGCTGGAAGAGCTTTGGTAAGCAGAGCTAGCCTTATTAAGAACACTGGTTGCATTTTACGCTATAGTAAAATATCAAATGAAAACATAGTGTTCAGTGAAGTCAATTTATATCTCCACAGTACGATTCTTCTTTGCTCCGCATATACAACTTTGATTAGACATAATTATTAGTCGTCGTGGGTACAATAGAAAAAACGACGTTCTTAACTTCTTATCTTAATTTATGGGAAAGAGCCCCTAGCGCTGAATTGATGAGGTGATCTGAGTAAATTAAAGTAACGCTCCTCAGGTTTTGAGGTCTACACCCCGTGCACGTTATTATCCAATATTTCAGTAGTCATGCATTCTTCTTGAGCCGGTCAATGATGCATAGTATGATGGGACGTATCACACATACACACGATGTAGAGCTGCTTACAAGTTGATGGATATGTACCTGATAACTCGACTGTAAGTTAGGTATCACTCGCTTTTCATCATACACATAAGCGAGTGCCGAATCGAATATATGGGCACTTTCTCCACTTACACGTCGGCCTCGTTATTTGACAGCTCCCTTTTTGGATATGTTAGGTCAATAATGCAGACCCGTACACTATTAAATAAATTTCTAACAGGTCCACGAACATCGATGTCGATACGTTGTATGGTGGTTGAAATTGCTAACGTACTCTCTGTCTCAACAATTATGCAAACGCGTGGATAGCGTGGTGGAAAATAAGGTCTCTCATTGTGTAACTATCTACACAAATCTACGTGCTGCAGGCGATAACTATCTACACAAATTTCCAAATTAAATATACTATGTGCACGTTTGATGTCCACGTTTTTGGTGTTACAGTTTACAACCTTCTAAGCAGGCATCCATTCCTGGACTATTTTCCAAAACCCGGTTACAAGCTTTACGGGCGAATTATAACTTAATCATGATACTTATTATTTTTTTTTTTGCAACCACGCCATAGCACGTTTTTCATTAAGTAAAAAGAAGTTTTGATGCAATCATACAAGAATCCAAGGGACGGTAACACTATGGTTACCAAACCCTTCCACACACCCAAGAGCACGAAGTTGTGATTACAAAATACATCATTTCGTGACAAAGCAAGCAACCCAAACCTGAACTCTCAGATCAGTGCCATTAGTGGTGATCGAAGGTGCTTGAAGCCGGCCAAGCATCAGTTGTCAACCTCCTCCTGAATCCGCAGAGCTAGCTGAGGTGCTGGCCGCTGGGGTCAGTAATCTGTTGAAAGTTCTGGCATTCCACTCCTTCCATAGTGCCCACCCGATGAGGAAGAATTGTGAGTCGAAGCCTCGAAGCAGTTGCTTGGGAACGATCTTCCTGCTATGCAGCCACCATTGCAGCACGGGCTCCTCAGCGACGTTGATGGAGTCCTGCTGGTACAGTTTGCAGAGCCAGATGTGCCACACCTCTTTTTTTTTTCGCGAACGTGCCATAGCACGTATTTCATTAAGAGGGAGTAGACAAATACAGACCAAACCAAAGCGCCTACTCATAGGAAACCAAAGGTTGCCTAGAGAAGAAGCCAAACTAGAAAAAACACATAACACAGGTGCAAAGGAAAAACAAATGAAGCAAAGAAAATGTAACTCAGGAACGCCAAAGCAGGAAGACTACAGAAGCTCCTCCTCGATCCCCTCGAAGAGCATTAGGTTGTTCAAACCACCAGCAGCAGGGAACAACTCTCTAATGGCTTCGCGCTTCGACGCCGACAAGGGGGCTCCATACAACATCTGGTACTCGTTGAAGGCATCAACTTCCGTGGCAGGATCCTGTGTAGGTTGTTGAGTCAACCCCCACTTCAACATCATCACGTTCTGCGCCTGCACTGTAGGGTTGGATGCGCGGCGCCTGCTCTTTGCCGCCAGGCGCACACTACGCCGTGGTGGGGAAAAGGTCATGGCGACCGCCTTCCGTCTCTTGGGAACGCGAAGAGTAGGCGGGATGTCCAGCACAGGCTTTGGGATGGGCATGCAGATGAGCGACTCAATGTGCGACTTCAACACGCTCGGAGAGACAGGAGCCGATGATGCGATGACACCAACGGGCTGCATCTCTGCATCAGGGAGATGAGCGGAGATAGGCGACACAGCGACAGCGGCGGGGCACGGCGAAGGCACGACAGTTAGGGCCCCTACAGAAGCGAGCAACTGAGGCGATGAAACGTGGGGCGACGAAGAGGACGGATCATGTTCAGGCCCAAGCCGCTCAAGCTCCGAACCATCCCAGTCCGACACCAGAGGGGAGCGATGCGGTGCCAAGTCAGGCGAAGCACACAGCTGCACCCCCACCCCCGAAGGCTTCTCCAGGACGAGTAGCCCCTCGGAGCGCATGGGATCCCACTGTTCAAGGGTAGGCAGAGCCCGAAGCTCGGAAGCGATGGGGTCGAAGGAGTCCGCGATGCAAGGAACCCGCGGAAGAGGGGAGCGCACGGCAATCTTGCCAGCAGCCGGAATCCCAAGATGGCGGTGAGGCGTCGACGGATCAGCGGGGATCATGGAGGTAGCCTTGGCGGTGAGGCTGCCAAAGCGCAGCGAGCCACTCCAAGACCATGCTCTGCCACCAAGCGCACTTACACCCAACAACGGCGAGGGGGTGGAACGGTCCATGGAGGCAGCAGCAACAGCATTGGACTCCTGCTGCTGGCAATCACGAGCAAGGTGCCGAAAACCATGGCAGCGTAGGCAGCGGCAAGGGAGCCGACAAGTGGCCACCCGGTGCCCCTGGGACAGGCAATTGAAGCACCTACCTCGCAATTCGGCGGTGATCAGCCGGGGGTTGTCCCTAGCGCGAGCTCCCTCGACATGTCTGGCCTCACCGCCCCCATGGTGAGGAGATGGCTGCCCAGTCGAGCAAGGCAGGATCCTCCGCCACCCCTCGGCATCCGGGGCAGACACCCTGCGCCGCGGTCCAAGCCGTTGGTAAACCGAGACCCGCTGCTTGTCGGTGGCCGGGACGTCGCCACGCCCCCTCGGGAGCCACGGCAGCTACCTGCCGGTGGCGGCGGCTTCTGACGCGACGCCGCTCTGCGACGCCAAAGGAGCCGGGCTAGCGGCCACCCCTTTGCAGGCCGCCGGGGGTGTGGGGCTCACCACGGAGGGAGCCACACCCAAGCGACGGAGGCGCCCGTCGGGCGCCTACTTGCGCCAAGAGAGCCGGGCCGCGCCGCCGCGACCGCAGCCTCCGGGGTGAGGGGCTCACCATGAAGGGAGGCACGCCTAGGGGGGGCCGGCGTGCGGCTTTCAAGAACGATGAAGGAGAACGCTCTGTGTCCGAGTCGCCGGAGGAAGAGCCGTCCACCCATCGCAACAACTTGGGTCGACCTGCCGAGAGGCGGCCGGGGATGAACGGGGCAGCGTTGGGGGAGAGAGAGCGGGAGGAGCCCCCACCGAGAACGGACGCGCCGGAGCATAGGGCGGGGGCTGCCGGCACCGGAGTGGTAACCGGCAGGCTGGCCTGGAGGCAGCCGGAATGGAGGGACGAGCTTGGAGAAGGAACCGCGCAGCGCCCAACCTGTCCGCTAAGTAGTAGATCAGGCACAGGCGAGCACGGATCTGGGCTTGGATGGAGGAGAAGGGGGCTGGGTTGGGAGATCGGCGGTGGGAGTGCAGCGGCGCCGCCGTCGCCTTCGCGAGGGACGAGCGGGTCAGGGGGTTCGTGGGGGTCCATCCTCTCCCTAACCAAGGTGGCATGGCATTGCCGCATGAGAACGGAGCAGCCGCGTCGTACGTACGTCGCCCGTCCGGAAGCAGCAGCCCAAGAGGATGTGATCCATACATAGTCTCGGTATCCTGATCGCACATGATACAGACACTAGAGTCCTGCAATCCGTGGCGAATTCTTTGTTCCGCCGTCCAGCAACGGCCATGCATCACCAGCCAAAAGAAGAAAGGCACCCGAGGCGGGGCTGCCGTCTTCCATATCTGCTTTGCACCTAGCGGAGGGGATGAGCCGAGAGGAACGTAGCTCCATATGCCGATGCTGCCGAGTAGTTTCAGTCTCGGTCCTCGGTGAGCCCCCAGGAGAAGGTGTCCGGCTGCGGCAATAGCTGAACATGCTCAAGCAGGTCGCAAAGGCCTCCAAATTCGATCGACGGTTGCATTGTCACCGGGGCTGTGACATGTCGCACCCACCAGGCGTTACCAATGAGGGCCTCGGCGACCGTATAGTACTTCCTCTTTCTAGCACTGACCGCCGCGAACACCGTTGGAGCTAAATTAAAGTCTGCATACTCGATCAGTTGAGCCAACGATCCGTCCAGAAGAAGGTTGATTTGCTGTCTCCCAGGCAGAACACCGTGGCTGCCTGGAACATGACTTAATCATAATATATACATATAAGGTCCTGTTTGGGAGAATAGTATTTTTATTGAGATGTAATTGGTTTACAGGTGTAATTTCTAATGCACAAGAATACAATCGTATATTTTTTTTCCCCTTGGAATCAGCTGTTTGGATTGAACGTAAAAAAAATGGTCTACGTTGCACAGAATAACCACTACTGCACGCGTCAGTTCATATCCCAAATGGCTGAACGTCGTGACTTGGCTTCTGCTGACATCCCAAATGACCAAAGTCTATAGCAATGACTACCGGACAACATCATAATGAGCTAGTAAGCACAATCATGACACAGAGCATATAGAAAATTTGAAAACAAGATATGTTCAAGTTGAAAGTTAACCCAAATTCATATCCGTTGGTGTAAGGAGCCAAAAAAAAGTTTGCATGTCAAATAGGATCCAACAAAGTTGGCATGCCTAAGCTCAAACACAAGGACATAAATAATGTTTAAAAACAATTGACTGATGGTTAAAGGAACTGGTAGCATCAAACAATATATTGTGGCTTCACTCCACCACCAGTAAATGCTTCGATTTTGCTTGATCTTCAAATGTTGCGGCCACTAACCTGCAAAATAAATAGAGTTATAAAATACACTATATAATCTAAATAAAAAAACTTTGGAGATACTCCCTCCGTTCTAAAAAAAAAAAAAAAATGCAATTGTCATATTTGAAATCCACTCATTATTGTGGCTTCACTCATTATTGTTGCATATAAGTTATTATTATACATGAGAAGAGCAAGAATATATCCCCATTATCAGGTCATTTTATCCCTTTTTGTAAGTTAATGCTAAATGCTAAAGCAAGTCAAATATTTGAAATTCACTCAAACATTCAGGTCTGGATTATTACAACAGTTGCTACAGAATAAAGCAGATGATTCCAACCCTCATAGAGTACGCCTATTTCAACTCTCATAGAGTTGCCTTCATTTCTCTCATAGAGTTGCAATTTCATAACGCGCGTATTTGGCCCGTGTCAGATGATTGACAATAAGCCATCAGAATATGAAAATCGATAGCCCAATTATAAAATGGAAATGGAACAAAGAAAGGTCATGCCAGGTTAATCTGAAAATGATAGTTTCGAGAAGGATTCTAAAGATTGAAATTGCATGTGTTCTGAACCTATACACATATAAAAACTCTCTGAACTGTACTGTTCCAAGCCTGTAGGCATCACTACATATATGCATACTATGTACCACATTTTCTAAAGAGTGTGTATCAGATAGCTAGTGTTTTATTTTTTCAGATCATATACGTTTTTGTAACACCCGTGGCCTGCCGGCGATCGCCGGAGACGTGAGAGACAAGCGAGAATCGTCGACGGGGAACAACAGAGGACGTCTCTGCCTTCCGAGTTCTCTATTACGAATATTCTTAATTCGGTTACAAGCAATAGTTCCAGAATATAAGCCACATGCGGCTGGTCACTGGGACCTCCTCGTCATAGTCTCAAACTCAAAACGTAAATAGCAAAGTACGCTACTGCTATCTGGATACACCTGGCGGAATACGCCCTTACTCCCTGATCGTGACACCTCCCCCGGCTGAAGTTCCTGCTTGTCCCCAAGCAGGTGCTGCAGGAAATCTTGTCTTGAGAACGTTGTAGTCTTCCCACGTGGACGACGATGAAGGAAGACTCGACCATTGCACCAGCACCTGAGGGATAGCAGAATTGCCTTTCTTCACCAGCCGCCTGTCGATGACTTGCACTGGGAAAGTTTCAGTGGCCTGCAAGTCTGTCAAAACAGGTAATGTGGAGAAAATGGGTGTATGATTTGGTGTAAAAGGCTTAAGCTGGGATATGTGAAACACCGGGTGAATTTCACTGTGGTTGGGTAGTTCCAGCCTGTATGCCACCAATCCAATTCTTTCCAGAACTTTGAACGGCCCAAAAAATTTGTAAGCAAGCTTTGGGAATGGACGATTGGCGACCGATGACTGAGTATAAGGCTGAAGTTTGAGTAACACCTGATCCCCAACAGCAAACTGTCTATCCACTCGACGTTTGTCAGCCTGCAGTTTCATGCGATTCTGGGCTTGTGCTAACCTTTGTTTCAGTCTGTCCAGGTGCTCTTGACGGTTGTTGATGACTGCAGTAACTGTTGTAGGAGTGCTAGCATCAGGAACTGGAGTGGCTCCCAGGTTTGGCTCACAACCATATAATGCCTTAAATGGGGAGCAACCCAAAGCACTATGAAAAGAGGAATTGTACCACAGCTCTGCCAACGACAACCAGGCTTTCCAAGTCTTTGGAGCATCCTGTACTGAGCACCGCAGATACATTTCGAGACACTGATTGATCCTCTCTGTCTGGCCATCAGTCTGGGGGTGGTAGGCTGTGGAAAGTGTCAAGTTGACTCTGTATAGCCTGAATAAGTGCTTCCAGAAAGTACTGACAAAGATTTTATCTCTGTCACTCACAATACTGTTTGGTAAGCCATGCAATTTGACTATATTGTCCATGAACACTTGAGCTACACTGAATGCAGTGAATGGATGTTTCAATGGAATGAAATGAGCAAATTTGGTGAATCGATCCACTACCACCATAATGACATTGTAGCCCTCTGATTTAGGCAGCCCCTCAATAAAGTCCATTGACAGATCTTGCCATACTCCAGCAGGAACTGGTAGTGGTTGCAGCAAACCTGCTGGAAGAGAAAGGGAATGCTTGGCATGCTGGCAGATGCTGCACTGTCTAACAAAACTGTCCACATCAGTTTTCATCCCTTTCCAGAAGAAGAGTTTCTTGAGCCTTTGATAAGTGGCATTCACACCAGAATGGCCCCCCAATAGCTGAGGAGTGGAAAGCAGAAATCAGCTTTGTTTGGAGGGCAGAATTTGCAGCAATCCAGATCAGTTGGCCCTTCTTGATGAGTCCTTGCTCTAGGCTGAAACCATTACTATCAGGACTAGAGATGGCTAACTGTGCTAGCAACTGCTGGGCTTGAGCATCTGTTGCATATGAATTCAGAACCTCTTGAACCCACTGTGGTTGCACCTGAGAAACACTCTGCAAGGCCAGCATATGAGCTACCCTAGACAGTGCATCAGCACCTAAGTTCTCCTTGCCTTGTTTGTACATGATCTTAAATTGCAACCCCATAAGCCTTGTCATTGCTTTCCTTTGAAGCTCTGAATGGAGGTTTTGCTCATTCAAGTATGAGAGAGATTTATGGTCAGTGAGTATTACAAACTCTTGCCTCTGGAGGTAAGGTCTCCATTTCTCCACAGCCACTATCAATGCCAAGAACTCTTTCTCATAGATTGATAAGTTTTTGTGCTTGTCCCCCAGAGCCTTACTCAAGTAAGCTATGGGCTGTCCCTTCTGCATGAGGACAGCTCCTATGCCTTCAGCGCATGCATCAGTTTCCACTTGGAATTGTTGCTGAAAATCAGGAAGTGTAAGCACAGGTGTGGTAGTCATTGCCACTTTCAGGTTATCAAAAGCCTGCTGTGCTTGAGCACACCACTGAAATTTCTTGAGCCTCAACACATTGGTCAATGGCTTTGCAATTATGCCATAATTCTTCACAAACTTTCTATAGTATCCAGTGAGACCTAGAAATGCTCTAAGCTCAGTCATTGATGAGGGCACAGGCCAGTGCAGCATATCCATTGTTTTAGCAGGATCAGTAGCCACTCCTTTATCTGAAATGATGTGACCTAAATATTCCAAGCTTGGTTGAGCAAAAGTGCATTTGGAGGGTTTCAGATACAGCTTATTGTTCCTCAACACATTGAACACTTGCTGAATGTGTTGTAAATGCTCTTCTCTGGTATTACTATAGATCAGTATGTCATCCAGAAATACCAGCACAAACTTCCTCAGGAATGGCTGCAATAACTGATTCATGATGCACTGGAAAGTGGCTGGTGCATTGGTAAGCCCAAAGGGCATAACCTTGAACTGATAGTGACCTTGATGTGTCTTGAAGGCTGTTTTGTACTCATCTTGAGGGAGCATCCGAATTTGATGGTAGCCTGACCTCATGTCCAACTTTGTGAAAAATTTAGAGCCAGCTAACTCATCTAAGATCTCCTCCACAATGGGCATTGGGAATCTATTCTTGATTGTGAGGTTGTTCAATTTCCTATAATCCACACAAAAACGCCAAGTACTGTCTTTCTTCTTGACCAGTAACACTGGGGAAGCAAATGGACTGTGACTGTGTGTAATCATACCAGCCTCCAGCAATTGCTTAATTTGGGTTTCAATCTCTGTTTTGTGCTGAGGAGAGTAATGGTAGGGCCTTGCATTCACTGGAACCGCATCAGGGTACAACGGAATGGCATGATCATAACTTCGATGAGGTGGTAATTGCTTGGGCTCTTGGAAAAGATCAGCATATTGCAGGAGTAGATCTTTTATGTCTTCTGGTACTGATGTTCCTTCTGGTGAGTGGACTCTGGGGTCCTGCTTATAATTGTCTACCACCACACATGCCCAAATATCATTGCCTTTCAATGATTTGTAGACTTGCTTTGCAGAAATGGTGTCTAGTGAGAGTGGTGGATGTTGTAAGCCTTGAAGTACCACCTTAGCACCTTTGTGTTGAAACTGCAAAGTCTTGGCCTGCCAATCACACTCCATGGGACTGAATGTTTTAAGCCAATCATAGCCAAGAATGGCATCATAAGGCAACTGATCTAGGACAATCATGTCAGTTTTGAAAGTGTGGCCCTGTATATACCATTGGAGCTCTTAGACCTTCCTGCCAGTTTCCATGGAGGACCCATTGGCCAATTTTACCTTCTGTGGTTTCATTGGAGTTGTTGGCAGCTTGGCAATTTGGACAAAGTTGGAACTCACAAAGCTGTGACTACTGCCAGTGTCTACCAAAATCAACATAGTCTTGTTATGGACAGTGGACTTGAGTTGAATAGAATCACTAGATTCAGTACCAGCCATTGCATTGAGAGAGAGCTGACAGAAATCCTCAGTCAATAATTCATCAATAGCCAATTCATTCAGAGTATCTTCACTGATCTCTCTGTCCAGGTCATTCACTACTAAAGCATTCAGTTTAGGCTTGTTTCTTTTGGTACATTGTTCTGCATGACCTGGCTCATACTTCTCACCACAACCATAACATAAGTTGTTCTCCTTTCTGTAATCTCTCAATTGTTTGTCCCTCCAGAGAGATCCAAACTGAGATGTGGCTCTGGTTTCATGTTTGATCTGTTGCCCTTTTTGGACAGTGCTCTTAGGCTGATACTTCAACTTGTTTCTGTCAACTACACCTTGCTGGATTTTAGCAATGATCACTGCACTTTCCACAGTGGTAGGAACTTGGGGTTCCACCACAGCCCTGATGTCATCCCTGAGACCTCTCACATATTGTGTAGCAAAGAATCTTGGATCAAATGTGGATCCCTGCATGGTGACATCATACTGTAATGACTTAAACTTTGTTGTATACTCTTCCACAGTGGTTGTTTGCTTGAGATCCAGGAGTTCATTGATGGCTGATCTGAAATCATCACTGCCAAACTGAGCTGTGACATCTGTAGCAAATTGAGACCATTGAACTTCCGGATGTGTCATCTTATATGTCTGCCACCACTTGGCAGCATTCCTTTCCAGGTGCATGGTAGCTGCCTGCACCCACAAGTGTTCAGGGATGGAGTAGATAGAGAAGTAATTGCTACACTTGTCTAACCAAATCTTTGGCTGAGTCCCCTCATAGGTTGGAAAATACATTTTGGGTAAAGTGTGGTGTGGCAGGTAGTCAGATTTGTGGTGTTGTTTTGGCTGTCGAAACTGATGGGATGGTTCTGGTTTGCTCTTGTGCTTGGCAGCTGCAAAAATATTCTCAAAATCTGAATCCTCCTCCACCACAGAACCTGCGTCGAGAGAACCTGCATCCTTATCAAACTGATGCAAAGTAAACTGAGCAACTGCCTGTCCATTGGCTCTAACTTGCTGGGCAATGAACTGTTGTTCCGTTGTGCACTTGTCCACCTTCTGATTTGTTTCCAACAGTTGTTTCTTCAACTCTTGTTGGATGCTTCCCAGCTCATTCATTCTCTGAATCATGAGGTCAAAATTCTCCATCATCTGATTCCAGCGAGCTTTTTCATCTTCAGCACTTGAGGCCATCTTGTCCAACAGGATGTTGGTCTGCGCCGAAGGCTTTGGCGGCGCCGTTGCTGATACGCTGGAAACAAATCTCAGTTGTGGTGAAGCAAAGGTTCAGCCAAGGCCTCCCCTAAACATGCAACACCAGATCCCAACTCCTGGAACTGAGGCTCGATCGAGGAATTTTACGACGGAAACAAACGCTCCGCAACCCAAATCGAAGGACAGTTCCCCGCCGACACCACCGCTCCCCACTCGATTGCAGCTTACGGAATTTTACGCGAAGACAAGTGCTCCGCAACCCTGGGCTGGAAATCAGTGCGAGCTAACGAGAAATCAGGCAAGCCAGTAAGGATTGAGCTCACCCAGGTTCCGCCGCCGAACCACAATTGTTGATGCCGAACCCCAGTTGAACGCGATGCCGCAGGCGACGGCGCTGTGGACTATTGACGCGCCACCGAATCATGATGTTGTCGCAGTGTGCTTGCCGCCCTCGAACGGACGACGCAGTTCCACGATCTGCTGACTGCGCCCCTGACTCGGGGAAGTGGAAGTGGATGTAGGTGGGAGACCGGAGCCAAACCAGATCAACCACGGGCGCGGACCTACAGGAGCTCGCGACCTCGCCGGAGCGAAATCGCCAACTCAACCAGCCGCCGGGGATTAGGATCCGTCGTTCGAAGCTCCTATCCGGGTAGTTGGGTGGGTAGGGATGTGGCCGAGGATAAACTGTCTCTGATACCACTTGTAACACCCGTGGCCTGCCGGCGATCGCCGGAGACGTGAGAGACAAGCGAGAATCGCCGACGAGGAACAACAACAGGACGCGTCTCGCCTTCCGAGTTCTCTATTACGAATATTCTTAATTCGGTTACAAGCAATAGTTCCGAATATAAGCCACATGCGGCGGGTCACTTGGGACCTCCTCGTCATAGTCTCAAACTCAAAACGTAAATAGCAAATTACGCTACTGCTATCTGGATACACCTGGCGGAATACGCCCTCACTCCCTGGTCGTGACAGTTTTATATAAGAATCAAATAATTTCTCGCAAAAGAAATAGTCGTCATACATATATGCAAACTGGTATAGCAAATCTGAAGTCAATCAAATAAGTGCAGTTTATTAATACACACAATCTGCAGATCTTATTTTATTGTTCATGAAGACATCCTGAAAGTTAGCCACCATTATTGCTCAATTAATCAATTGGGGCAGATCAGCTCATCAGCATACGGGATCGACATGGACATGTACTAGATCCAAATATACTAGCACAAGATCAACATGAACACACTAGAAAAATAACGAATGTAAATACGAAAGCGTAGGGAAAAGAAGAACGTGAGGGGACAGGGGAGGATACCTGAATGGATTTGATATCCGTCGCCGAGGATCCGTGGATTCAGGAACCGAGAACGTGGATGTGCTCGCGCTCGCCTCGATGCTCTCTCGAAGTCTCGCCGCACTTGCGGCCGCCGTCGTTGCCGCCATCACCGCCGCCGCCGCCGCCGCCGCCGCAACGAACCCTCGCCTCCGTCCGGACTAGCCAGGGAAGGGAGATCGGGTTACCCTCTTGTGTCATGGTGACAACACCATGACGCATTACAGTGACGACAGGGCGCCCGAGACTGCTTCATCCAGTGAAGGCGGAATTTGAACCTGTTGTTTACGTTTTCATTTGTTAAGCCGAAAGGCGTATTCTGGGCCCAAGGCCACTCTGTAATAAGCGTAACCCGATCGTGGAGACGCACATCGAATTCAGTTAAAGTAATAGAACAGGGAGCCAAGGTCGGGTTTTTGCGTACCGGGTGTCCTCGTCGCGTAGAATTTGCTTTGTTGTTGCTGTGATTTGCATCTCACACCATCACCGCGACGGGCGTTGGTCGTGGAGTGTTACAAAGGGCATCGAGCAAGTACTTTCCTTGGCAACGGTGACGAGCTCTTGCTCGGCGCCGACGCTAGTTACCAGAGCGCGGCGGGGACAAGACCCGCAGCCTCCACCACCACCACCACCACCACCATCACCACCGTAGCTTGATGCGGATCCTCACGACCGCGCCCGGAACACTTCATCGACGCGCAAAAATCGAAAGCACCGGGGTGATCAAGGCGCGGCGGCGACACGACGTGTTCGACCGGGGTTCGGCATCGGCAACCTTTGGTTCGGCGGCGTGAACCGGAGTGGGTACGTCAAATCCGCTCATTTATACACACATCTTGCACCGATCGACCAAGGATTAGGGTTGCACGGCAGTTGTTCGTGTGTAAAATTCTGAGTATCCGCGGTTGATCGTGAGTGCGGCGGCGAACGGCGGGGGAAAGTCCAGAAGTCCAGGTTGCTAGGTTGTCGCCGTGCTTGCACATCGGCAGTCCTAGTGTAAAATCCCGAGACTTTTGCTTCTTTCCCCAAAGCGGCGCGATCGTCGTGCGCGAAGCAAGGGATACGAGGGAGGCCAAGGCTGAACCTTTCTGCACGCACTCTGGCTCCTAAACGTAGTAAGAAGCTAGATCCTTCTCCTCGCATACAAGTTTAATTCTTGGAGCAATGACCCGTAGTCGAGATGAGGATAACACTCGCTGGGAAAAGCTAGAGAAGAATTTGGATGCCTTGTTTGCACGCATCGATGGAATTAGTAGTGTCCAAATCCCGGATGAAAGCACAGATGGACCTACGGGATCAAGCCATGGATAGTTATATCAAGAACAAAGATCGATTGCTCGGACGGTCGAGGCTAATGCTTTAGCAATTGCCAGAGCCACCTTGGGCAAGCCTGAGAAACAACCAGTTGAAGAGGAACCCCAAAGTTTGATACTGGTCCTGTGTTTGATGAAGCGGATGTGGACTCTCGATTTTTGACCATGATCGTGGCTTTGAGAACCCATTTGCAGGTCGAAGAAGCAAATGTAAGGCCCAACCATTCAAGCCCCTCAAGACAGACCATCATGCATCTAGCTCAGAAAACCAGAGCATCAATACCATGCTCCAAATCAAGATTACAGGCTGCCTAAGCACATCATGCCCAAGATGGATTTTCCCCGACTTTTATGGGAAAGATCCAAAAGTCCGGGCCGGACAATTGTAAGGACTACTTTGACATGTATCGATCCCCGAAGGCATGTGGATTACTGCAGCTAAGGTGCATTTGAAGGATAATGCAGGCAAATGGTACCAAGCATTCAAGTAGAAGAACACCTTTAGAAGCTGGACTCATTTCTGCCATGAGGTGGAGAAGCAATTTGAGTCAAAAGACTATAATGCCTACATGGATCAACTCCTTGATATAAAGCAAACAAAGAATCGTTGAGGAATATACAGAGCAATTCCAAAATTTTCAATATGGAGTGAGCATGCATCATGCTGGATTTGATGAGATGTTTTTCACCAAGCAAATATCGGGGACCGAAAGATGAAATCGTGAGGCATGGTGGAATCACAAATGCCACCAACAAATTCTCAAGGTCGCCGCTCTAGCCACGGTGCAAAGAACAAAGAATTGGAAAGAACCAAAACAAAGTACGAGTGGTTCAACTTTCGTGCAGTTCAATCAGCAGAACCCGACAACAAGCCGGTTTTAGTCAACCAAAGGTGTCTTGGAAGGACGACAACTCCGAGATTATAGAAAAGCTAATGGTCTTTGTTTCTACTGGAGAAAAAAATTTGTTCCTGGTCACATGGTCGTGTGCAAAGTCAGAAACAAAGCCCAATCTAATGCTTTAGCTGTCAATGATCTAGATATGGACAGAGAGCTTTCTGATGATGTCCTGAATGCACTAGCTACAGAAGATGAATTAAATGATCAATTTTGTCAACTCTCCATCAATGCCATTACAACAAAAGACAATATCTCCTGCCTCAAATTCAGGGCCAAAGTTCAGGACAAGGTGATGTTGATATTATTGGACAGTGGTAGCTCCCATAGCTTTGTCAGCAAACAATTTGCAGATATGACAAACATACCACAAGTTCCTATTCAGCCTAAGAGGGTAAAGTTAGCCAATGGCCACTACATCACTACTGACAGCATGGCAGAAAACATGAAATGGTACTGTCAGGGGCATACAATGACCAGTAATATGATAGTGTTGGATATGCAACCTTATGATGCAATCTTGGGATATGATTGGCTCCAAGCTCACCCACAAATGGCTTTTGACTGGGATCTCAAAACTATGACTTTCACAGAGGATGGGAAGTCAATAACTCTCAAGGGACTCCGTGCTCCAAAGACAGGAGATCAACACAATATCAGCTACTAAAGCTCACAAATTTGCTAAGGGCAATGATGTGTGGGTTTTTGTATTAGTAGAACATCAACAGCAAACTGAACAATCTACTGAAATACCTGAGCAGATTCAGCACCTAATCTTGCAATACAAGGATATTTTTCAAACACCTACGGTGTTACCACCACATAGACTTCATGATCATGCTATACCATTATATCCTCGATGTTGTCCCCTCGCCAATAGCAAGCCATATCATTATTCTCCTGATCATAAGAGTGAAATTGAGCAGCAAGTCCAAGAATTACTGCAATCTGGCTTTATCACACATAGCAAGAGCCCTTTTGCATCTCCTGTATTGCTAGTGAAGAAAAAGGATGGGACATGGAGACTGTGTGTGGATTATAGAAAACTCAATGCTCTCACCATCAAGAACAGATTTCCAATGCCAATCATTGAAGAAATTCTTGATGAGCTTGCTGGTACAAAATATTTCACCAAGTTGGACATGAAGGCTGGTTATCATCAAGTAAGAATGGAGCCCCGCAGATGAATATAAGACAACTTTCAAAACACATCGTATTACTACCAAGACAAAGTTATGCCATTTGGATTAACAAATGCTCCAGCTACATTTTAGTGTCTCATGAACCATATTCTGCAACCCCTTCTTAGAAAATGTGTACTGGTATTCTTGGATGACATCCTCATTTACAGCCCTACACTAGATGATCACATTGTACATTTACAGGAGGTTTTTGAGCTTTTGAGAATGAATCAGCTTTATTTGAAAGAATCCAAATGCTCCTTTGCTCAAATTTTGAAACTCTTACTTGGGACACATAATCTCATCCACTGGTGTTTCCACTGATCCAAGCAAGATACATGATATGTAGAAATGGCCAACACCAACATCTGTCACTGAGCTGAGAGGTTTTCTAGGCCTCACTGGATACTACAGGAGGTTTATACGGGGCTATGGGTTACTCACCAAACCACTCAACTCCCTGCTTAAACAGAAAGCTTTCCTGTGGTCTTCTGAGGCACAGTTGGCATTTGACAAAGTCAAGATGGCAATGACACACACACCAGTACTAGCTTTACCCAACTTTCAAGAACCATTTGTCATAGAAACAGATGCTTGCCAAGATGGGGTGGGAGCTGTTCTCATGCAGCATGGCAGACCAGTTGCATATTTGAGTAAGGCACTGTCAGGAAGAAACAAGGATATCTCTATCTATGAGAAAGAATTCCTAGCATTGATTATGGCAGTTGAGAAATGGAGACACTACCTGCAAAGGAATGAGTTCACCATTCTAACCGACCACAAGTCTTTAGCATATCTGAATGAACAAAATCTTCACTCTAAAATGCAGAAGAAAGCCATGGCCAGGCTTATGGGCCTCAACTTCAAAATCATCTACCGCAAAGGCAAAGAAAACCTAGCTGCTGATGCTCTTTCTAGAGTTGCTCATCTTCTTCCACTACAAGCAGTGTCAGTGGTCCAGCCTACTTGGGTTCAGGAGGTTTTGAATTCATATGCTAACGACACACAAGCTCAACAACTACCGCAGCCAGTTAGCAATTTCTAGTCCTAACGAGCATGGCTTTTCTTTGGAGAAAGGACTCATATGGTTCAAGGGGAAGATTTGGATTGGCCAAAACTCTGCATTGCGCACCAAATTGATATCTTTCACCACTCTAGTGCTATTGGGGACACTCTGGTATTGTTTGTTACATACCAAAGACTCAAACAATTTTTTGCATGGAAAGGAATGAAAATGGATGTAGACAATTTCATCAAGCAATGCAACATATGCCAACAAGCAAAGCATAGCCACACTCATCCCATGGGACTGCTCAACCCTCTACCCATTCCTAAAGATATTTGGAGAGACTTGTCCATGGACTTTATTGAAGGCCTCCCTAAATCTAAAGGATTCAGTGCCATACTAGTTGTGGTGGACAGATTGACCAAGTATGCTCATGTCATCCCAAAGAGACACCCATACACCGCAAAGAACTATAGCACGCTTATTCCCGGATAACATCATCAAGCTCCATGGATTACCAAATTCTGTGGTATCCGATAGAGACACCATCTTTGTCGGAACTTTTGGAAAGCCCTGTTCACTTTGCTTATAAGATTGATCTAAACTTGACTCATCGCATATCACCCACAAATGGATGGGCGTGACCGAAAGGGTAAACCAATGTCTGGAAATGTATCTGAGGTGTTCTTTACAAGATGCTCCAACTACTTGGAAAGATTGGCTTTCTCTAGCTGAACTATGGTACAACTCTTCCTACCATTCTGCAATAGGTTGTTCCCCCTTTAAGGCACTATATGGTCGTGGACGCCAACTGGTGCCGTTCCTCGTTATGAATGAGGACACACCAAGATGTCGAACCGTGATCAACAAATGTAGAATTGCACCCGAATCTCTGAAGAATCACATGACTCGTGCTCAGAACAGAATGAAGCAATATGCTGACAGGAAGAGGACTGATCATTCATTTGATGTTGGTGACCTGGTACTGCTGAAACTCCAGCCCTACACTCAGTCCTCCGTTGCAAATCGTCCCTACCCTAAATTGTCCTTCAAGTATTTTGGTCCATATAAGATCTTGGAGAAAGTGGGATCGGTGGCCTACAAACTTCCATTGCCACCGGATCTCGATTCACAATGTCTTCCATATCTCACAAATGAAGCCATTCACTTTGCAAACTATACTCCCAGATTTGACAAGCTTCCGATCACCATCGATTTGCAGGCTTCCGCAAATGTTCCACGAGGGGAGATTGTCGAAATTTTCGACTTGTGAAGAAAGGCAATGCCGCTATTCCACGTGTCGTGGTCACATGGACTGGTTTGCCTGCCAACATCTACACATGGGAGGATTACAATGTCTTGAAGGAAAGGTTCCCGGATGCGCCAGCTTGGGGACAAGCTGCAACTCAAGGAGGGGGAGGTGTCACTGCGACAACACCATGACGCGTTACAGTGATGACAGGGCGCCCGAGACTGCTTCATCCAGTGAAGGCGGAATTTGAACCTGTTGTTTACGTTTTCATTTGTTAAGCCGAAAGGCGTATTCTGGGCCTGAGGCCACTCTGTAATAAGCGTAACCCGATCAGGGAGACAGACATCGAATTCAGTTAAAGTAATAGAACAGGGAGCCAAGGTCGGGGTTTTGCCGGCCGGGTGTCCTCGTCGCGTAGAATTTGTTGTTGTTGCTGTGATTTGCATCTCACACCATCGCCGGCGACGGGCGTTGGTCAGGGGAGTGTTACATCTTGGCCTCTTCTTCTCACCGCCCTCGGCGGCGGCCGCCGCCGATACCGCGAGGAACCCTCCTCTTCCCGTCGGTTGAAGCCAGCGAACGGAGTTGTCCTCGATATTCGTCGTGTTTTTTCTCGGGCCTCAGGTGACCACACTTTTTTTTCCGCCGGTTTCGGCCTAAAACGGATGTAAAAGTAATCGGCTCACCGGGCTTCCAAACAACATTTGTGGAGGTGGGTCGAAAAAATTTTAGAGCTTGTAATTTACAGTGGTTTTAGCCCAAAAATCAGGCTTCCAAACAGGGCCTAATGCTTAATTACTTATGTCAGCGTATATTAATGTGGGAAGCTTATGGCCCATAGATTGAAGTATGACTAATCTTTCAACTTATGAAGTTCTGAGCTTATCTAAGAAAGAATTGTACAACTGATTGGATAGCAGTAAGCAGCAAAGTGTATAATTGGGCACTCACATCAAGCGCTTTCCATGAGATCTTGGTTTCAATTGTGGACACTGATTCAGGAGGAGTCAAATCACTGTAAGAGAAACTGGCATACTCCCTCCGTCCCATTGAGAACGTCGCCCGGGAAACGTGTTTGTGAGAGGGGCACGGTTTTCCAACGACAAAGTCCATGGGACGGAGGGAGTAAGCAGAAGCAGGACCGGTCCAAAGCAACTTTTCAGTAGATAAAAGTTAATAACAAATCAAATAAATAACTAAATTGAGAGTAGATACAGATCGCCGTGACAATGTCAAATCAACCACTCACCATGGCCTCAATTAGTAGATGAAAAAAGTAACCCTCCTAACAAAATTGACAAGTTCATTAGTGGAAATTGCAGGCAATAGCATGGCAAGTTTCATATAAATGGAAGAATTTCTGCACTATCATTATTACTTACTTAATCAAAATAATAATTCTTACCCAATCAACCATAAAAAACTCTAATCTGACCAAAGGCTTTCCTTTCTCATATAAAAGGCGACCTTCCATTCAAGATCCTACAGTAATTCAGTCAAACTTCCATTTTTGGCAACTCTAGCTATTCCATTTGCTGCATAAAACATTCAGCCTCATTAAGTTAAATTTCAGGTTAAAAATGCATTCCCTGTCCATTTACTAAAAGGAGTAATGTACTTTGTGCTTCAATAGTATTTAAAGTAAAAAATGTGGACAACATATTGGATTGTTATTAGTGAAAATGAACATGCCTAACCAAACAAATTTCTATTGAGCAATGTTAGACATAGCAAGTCTGCAGCCACAGTGGACCTGCCTAATTCCCATGGAAATTAAACGGATAAATTTAGCTAAGGTAACCAACTCAATGATATACATTGATATGCAGCCAGTGTAAACAATCGCAAATATGCAGCCAGTGTAAACAATCACGAACTACTCCCATGTAAAACTTCACCCTAACCCTTGGTCTACACCACCGAGTACTGGATGTCTTGTTTTTTGGCAGTTAACTATTAAACAAACAAAGCTTATGCCATCACTGGGTAAACTTTTTTCTATTCATGTACCTTTTCTTCGTAAAATAGAAATACAAGAGTCTGTTAATGCAGAAGATCAGAGAGGAGATAGAAACAAGTTCCTAGCTTATCTGATCTCTGTGTTGGAGACAGATAGCTACAAGAGTTTATCATAACTGGGCTCCAAACTACCAGAATAGGCAAAATGGACATTAGCACCTATTACACTGCATCCAGGCAACCACAGATGGTCGCAGCAAAACATAGAACAGCAGAGATACAGCAGCAAGTCTTCTCCTGGTTGATCCTTCACTTCATAGGTCCTGAAAATCATATCATCCTGTCTGTCTTAGGTTGAGTCCAGTGTTGACACCATTTTTTGAAGTTTAAATACAGCAGGGGAGAGCCCCACTGTAAGGATTTTATTATTAGAAAAAAAAACAAAAAAGAAACCATGCCACTGTACAAAGAGGGAGAGGGAGACAAGAGGAGCCAGAGCTACAACCAAGAGAACTTCACATGTTGTACAAGCAAGACGGGAAAGGAAAATGGGTCCTTTAAAGTGGCAGAAGCAAAAAGACTGCAACTGAGCTTCTTTCAGGAAACATTGCATCCAACTGTTAAAGGAAGGACGACCACGATCAAGGATGTAGTTATTCCTTTGCTTCCAAATTTGCCAGGCTCCTATGATGAAAATTTCTATGAAGAAAGGCCTTTGAAACTGTTGTTCAGCATTAACCATCATCTAGAAGAAATCCTGTCGACGATATCTGGTCGGCAGCCTACCAAGGGGGGTGCCCGAGGCAGTAGATGAGATTGAGGGTGGTGAGGTGCGCGAGATCAAGAGCAAGAAAGTAACACGAGACACGGGTTTTAGATAGGTTCAGGCCGTCAGGATGATGTAAAACCCTAGTCCTGTATTCTGGTGGTTGACTATGGTGAGAGGCAATCTGCTTTGAGGGGGGTCCCTGCCCGCCTTATATAGCCGGGGGGCACGGTTACAGGATCAGTCAGATCCGATCTTCCCGATCGGTGTATCAATCAGCCGACCAGGAGATCTAGCTCTACAAGGTAACTAATCCTTCTATTAATCCGAGCGGATCAATCTTGTCGTCCGATCCGTGCACCGCATTCCATGGGGCTGCATGCGCCGCTCGGCGTCATCTTCAGGAACTGGGCCTTGCCTGGCCGCTCGGCCCAAGCCCATCGTCTGGGGATACCCGGGGGGCGATCCCCACAGCTAGTCCCCGAGCAGCTCGCGTGTCTCGACCCAAGTTCAGGGACCTCCCAGCATCTCCTCCGGAGCTAGCATCCTGTCAGACCGGCTTCCAAGGCGAAGTCCGCGTCAGCTGGTGAGTCCGACAGGTTGGAGCGGTCGGCGCCGTCGTGGCCGAGTGGTGCGTGCGCTCGGACCCTCCGTTACCGGAGAAGGGCTAGGCCTCGCCTGGAGCATATCATGGTTGCTGCTGCGGGGAGGAGCGCGTATAAGCCCACTTTGTCAGGGAGACGCGAGGTGCTCAAGAGAAAAAAGAAAAAATCCCGGGCCCGGGTGACGTGTACCACGTCAAGTCACCGAAGGTGACGTGTACCACGTAGTCCCCGAGACTGACAGTAGGTGAAGTATAAACCTGGTGCCAGGATCAAACTTGTCAGAAATGCGCGATTAACCTTGCTTTGTCCATCACAGTCCCCGAGGCTGTGATTTAGACTTCCACTTTCCTTTTATTTATCCAAAGTCGATTGGAGGGACTACGCCTGGCAGTCCATCCGGCCTGCGTCTAGCTGCCTATGCTCCACGGGCCCAGCAGGCCTGGGCCGACTCAACACACTCGAAATGCGCGCGCGTACGGCTCAGGATCGGCGGAAGGATCCGGAGCGACGCGGCGCGGTTTCCCACGGAGGGGAGGTGAAGCGGCGCGGCGCGGCACCCAATGGGACTGCCATGAGTGACGGCTATTTAAGGGGCTTGCCTTGTCACTGTCTTCACTTTCATCTTCGCCCACACGCCACACCGGAACCGCCGCCTACTCACTCTTTGCTACTGTGCGCCCTCCGCCCTATCGCGCCGCCGCGGCAACACCACCGGAACCCTAGATCCAGCTATGGCCGGTGGCAAGGGCAGAAACGTGGCCAGGGTAGCGCGGGTGGCGCGGCCGGCGATCCGAGGCGCGACGGCCCACCACAGATCAACTTGGAGTGGGTGCCGTCAACCTACACCGAGGCGGTCCTCGAGGAGCTAGTCCGCGACAGAGTTCTTCCTGAGCGAGCGCGCGGCGGCTGGCGCCCTACCGCCGGTGAGTCTTTCCCTACCCCCGCCAATGGCAATGAGCTTGTGGTATTTGTGGACTACTTCCGCTAGGGATTCGGATTGCCGGCGCACCCTTTTCTGCGCAAGCTTCTCGGGTACTACTGAATCCGCCTCATTCATCTTCTTCTCAATTCCATTCTTCATCTCTCCGTTTTCATCCACCTCTGCGAGGCCTTTCTTGGAATTCTTCCTTACTTCAATCTCTTCCGCCATCTTTTCTGTTTGAGAGCTTTTACTGGGTCCGGCTCGCCCAAGGTAGTGGGGGGCCTTTATCTTTGCCTCCGCGATGGCATGAGGAACCAGTATCTTGGGCTGCCGCTCAACACCTCGATGAAGGGGTGGAACTCGTAGTGGTTCGTCACCAGCAACCCCGAGCCACAGATCTCGAACGAGGTCAACGAGTGGTGGTGCGCCAATGGCAACTGGACCGAGCGCCCTACCTCTGCGGAGATGGGCCAGGTGGAAGAACTGCTCGGGATCATCCGCATTATGAATCTGACGGGGTTGGCCGTGGTGATCAATTTTGTCTTACGGTGCGTCCAGCCGTGCAAGGAGCGAGTGCACCCGGCGCATTTAGTACTCCGGCAATGACGACGTGACTCGGGAAGTACCGGAGCGGCTGATGAAGGAGGCCGTGTTCCAGCGGTTAAGCGCGTTCTTCGTCGGCAGCACCTAGCTGAGAAGCTCTGGGATGCAACAGCCATACAGTCTGGGCAATCCGCGACCCGCGGTAAGTTTTGGCGTGATAACATTGCTGTGTTTATGTTTCTTTGCTGGCTGACGCCATAACCACGGTGTGCAGGACCGGGCAATCTTCGTGTCGGACGTGCCCGACGGCTCGTGGCCGACTGGTGTGGACCGGCGGCGCACGACGAAGGAGATCCTGCAGGCCGCGGCTGAGATCCTCCGCGAAGAGGAGTCTGGCCCCGTCGGGGGGAAACCCGCAGCCCCTGCGTCCCGGCTAAGGGATCGACGGGCAAGGGCGGCGCGGCGAAGGAGCCGTCCCCCAAGAAAAAGAAGGCATCGACTCCCCCTTCTTCGTCTGTTCGGATAGACGAGGGGGGAAGCCGGAAGAAACGGACCGTCATCCTGTTTGATGACGAGGACGGCGAGGAGGATATGGAGACGCTGACCGCGTCGCGCGGCGCCGCCGCATCGGGGGGGGAGAATTGGGCGGTCGGCCGACGCCGGTTTTCGAGCGGATGCCGACTACCGCCCTGCCCCGAGGTGCCCGAGCGCCCTTTGGGGGCTTCGGCCGAGCAGCCGGGGGAGGGGAGCTCCGGGCGGCCGCCGCGCGTTTCGTGTTCGGCGTCGTCAATCTGACTTGCCGCAAGAAACAGATGCTCATCTCGTATCTTTTGTGTTCCCCGGTGATGTCCGTGTCCGACTCGGAGTTGACATGCAGCGAGGCCTCGGTGGAGGACCCTGGCCGTGGTGGTGACGATGACGCCGGTCGCCCCGAGGCTAGCCCTCTCCGGACCGGTGACTCAGGGGTTGCTACCGAGGGATCGGCCCGAGTGGAAAGGACTGCAGCCCCGGGCCCGCCGAGAGGCGAGGCCCGAGACCCCCACTCGTGGGCACTCGGCTGAAGGTGATGCCAGGCAAGCGCCCTTGCTACCGGGTCCACAGCCTACCACAGGCAGTCAGGCTGAGGCGAGCGCTGAGGTGGAGCCGGAGGAGGTTGTGCGGGAGCCCCTGCGAGAAAGGGATGAGCCGGCACGACTCCGCTGTACCTTCTACATTGACCCTCACGGCAACCGGGTGGAGGTGGTGGACGACGAGATCGCCGTCGGGGAGTATCAAAGCCTGACGGCGGACTTGGAAGCTGCGCAGTGTCGCGCTTTGGTGAGTTAACTGTGACACCGTTTCGTTTGGTCGAGTAGCTCAACTTTCCTTTTGTCTGCAGGAGTTAGCGCGCGTCGCCGAGACGCGTGCGCGACTGCTGGACCAGTCGGCCGCAGCTTATGAAAAGCTGAATGCTGAGAACGAGCGGCTTTGCCGCGAGAACAAACGCCTGGAGGATTCCATCGGCCTGCTCGATCGTAACCTGAAGGCCGTTCGTGAGGACGACGACCGGTTGCGGCGGCAAGCCGAGGAGCTCGAGCATGAGAACGCTCGGCTGGTGGAAGCGGCCATGGCGAGCGCGACGCGTGCGACGCAAGCTCAAGCGCTAGAAGCGCGCGTTACTGGTACGTTGCCGCCCATGCTCCGTTTGCATTATCTCAGATTTTCTAGTTTAACGCCTAGTCGGCCTGCAGCCCTGGAAGGTGACCTGCAGCGATCACAGGCGCTGGTCAACGAGCTGACTCGTGAGGCGGAGACAGCCAACCAGGCGGCGCAAGCTGCCCGGTCGGAGTTGCAGCGTAAGTGCTTCCGCTTGGTTATGTTTGTTTGATTGGCGGTTCTTGCTCGAGCCTGACTCGTATCGTTTTGCAGTCATTCGGGAGAATGCGGCAGCTGCCCAGACGGATCTGAAGGGACGTTTTGCCGCCGCGGAGGAACGGATGGAGGACGCCATTACCCTCGTGACTCCGCTGCTTAACCTCATCGACCCGGAAGGGAGGCGTACGACCGGGACGTGCTCGGGGAACGCTATCCTTCGGCGTCCCGATTCCTGTTGCGGTGCCAGACCGCGCTGGAGCGGCTGCGCGTTTATGTCCATGGAGAGGCATGCGCCGCGGCGGGCACGCCTGGCTCGTCCGTCGCACTATCCGCGAGTGGAGCTTCGCTTCGAGTTGAGACGGGTTTCGCTCGGAGGACGACGAAGGAGAGATGGAGAAGCTAAGCGACGAAGCCTCTGACTCGGCGATCAGGGTAGTTGACGACCTGGACCTATTCGGTGATGCTGAACCAACTGCGCCCTGAAAGGGTTTTGAGATAAGCTTTTGTATGATGTCTCGCGCCGGTGGACGCTTGTTTATGACGCTGCGGTCATGTTTTTGTGTGTGTGTTGTTTGCTGTAATGCCCTGCAGTGTTCAACTTTATCATCTTACCGGACTAGCCCAAGCTACCTTGCGTCTTATAGTGCTAGGGAGGTGCTCCCTGTTGTGCACGTAAAGGCCACTAGGGTCACCGGGGCACCGCTACCGACCGCACCGTAACGCAGAGCGCTGGGCTGCTTGCACGTGTAGGTTTGGGCCGGAGACAGGGTTGCTCTAGTCGGCTCGATTTAAAGTGCTTACTGGTGGTCTTATTGGCGTTAGGTGCGTAAGTAGCACGATAAGTTGTGACATGAATGCACAGAGAAAGAGAAAAGAAAACTCGTTATATATATGTGTCTGATTACACAAGGATAGAATACATATCTTTATTTCGTGCTCTCCTAGGCGTAAAAACATATCAGGTGTTCCGCGTGCCAGGAGTTTGGGATGTCCCTGCCGTCTGACTCCACCAGCCTGTAGGATCCCGGTCGGGTTACTTCTTTGACAATGAAAGGTTCGTCCCAAGGAGAAGACAACTTGTGCATCCCGGCGAAGCTCTGGCGTCGACGCAGGACGAGGTCGCCGACCACGAAGGAGCGCTCACGGACGTTGCGGTCGTAGTAGCGGCAGACGCCTTCTAGGTACTTGGCCGATCGGACGCACGCGGCCAGGCATTGTTCCTCCGCGCGGTCAACATGGTCTGCTCGTGCTTGGTCGGAGAAGTCCTTGGAGTAGTTCTCGACCCTTGGTAAGCGGAAAGCAACATCCTCTGGCAGGACAGCCTCTGACCCGTACACCATGTAATAGGGGGAGATTCCCGTACTCCGGCTTGTTTGCGTGCGTAGTCCCCAGACTGCTGGTGGGAGTTCCTTGAGCCATCTGCCCGGGTACTTGTCGTCCTTCTGATACAGGCGTTTTTTAAGGGCATCGAGGACCATGCCGTTGGCGCGTTCGGCCTGGCCATTGGCCCGTGGGTGTGCGACGGAGACATATTTAACCAGTATGAAGCGCTCTTCGCAGAACTCCCAGAACTCGTTGCCGGTGAAGTTTGATCCCAAATCAGTGATAATACTGTTCGGAATACCGAAGCGGTGGACGATTTCCTCGAAGAATTCTGCGGCTTTCTTGCTTGTGGAGCTGACGAGTGGCTTGTATTCTATCCACTTGGAAAATTTATCGATGGCCACTAATACATACCGGAAGTTGCCTGGTGCGGCTCTGAAGGGGCCGATCTGATCCAGTCCCCAGACTGCGAATGGCCACGCAGAAGGGATCGTCATCAGGGCGTGGGCCGGCAGGTGGGGTTGTTTGGAGAAGAACTGGCAGCCCTCGCATTGTCGCACTAGATGTTCTGCGTCCGCGACTGCGGTTGGCCAGTAGAAACCCGCTCGAAATGCCCTGCCGACCAGATTCCTGGAGACGCAATGGCTCCCGCATATGCCAGCATGTATCTCCCTCAATATCTTGACGCCTTCGTGCTGGAGCACGCATTTCTGCAGGACATTGGCGTTGGTGTTTTTGTGCATCAGGACGCCCTCCACCAGGACGTAGTGCTTGCTCCGTCGTATGAGGCGCTCTGTTTCTACCCTATATGCCGGTACCTCGGCCTTGATGAGGTATCGGACGAAGGCCGAGCGCCAATCCTCCTTGTTGGTGGCGGCGACAGTCGCGACCGTCTGGTCGGTGGGGGAGGGTTTAGACACCTCGCCGGCCTATCCGATCAACCGAGCTATAAGATCATGCGCAAAGACGCCTGGCGGTATCTTGGCTTGGGAAGAACCCAGCTTGGAGAGCCGATCGGCTTCTGTGTTCTCCTCACGGACGACGTGGTGGAACTCGATGCCGTAGAACTTGTTCTCGAGCTTGCGGATTTCGGCGCAGTAGGCATCCATTTTCTCGTTTGTGCAGGACCAGTCCTTGTTGACTTGGTTCACGACCAGGGCGGAGTCTCCGAACACTTCCAAGCATTTGATTCCTAGTGAGATGGCGATCTTGATACCGTCTAGGGCAGCCTCGTACTCGGCGGCGTTGTTGGATGCCTTGAAGTGTATTCATAGGACGTATCGGAGCTCTTCGCCGCTCGGAGATATGAGCAAGGCTCCCGCGCCGGCACCACTGACATTGAGCGCGCCATCGAAGTACAACTTCCAATGCTCAGGGTGCTCAGTCGGGATAGGCTCCAGCATGTCCGTCCATTCGGCGATGAAGTCGGCGAGTACCTGAGATTTTATGGTTTGGCGGCTTACGTAGTTGATGGTGTAAGCACCGAGCTCTACTGCCCATTTGGTGATTCTGCCGTCGACCTCCTTGTTTTTTATGATGTCACCGATCGGATACTGAGAGACCGCGGCGATAGTGTATGACTGGAAGTAGTGGTTCACCTTGCGCGATGTCGAGAACGGGCGTAAATAAGCTTCTCAGATTTGCGGGTAGCGAGTCTTCGATTCGTTCGGGACATCGCTGATGTAGTATACCGGTCGCTGAACCTTGAAGGCGTGCCCAGGCTCGTCGCGCTCGATGACTATCACCGTAGAGATGATGCGGTTCGTTGCCGCAATGAATAAGAGGAGGGTCTCGTCCGGCAGTGGCGCCGTTAAGACCGGTGGCGTCGTTAGAAAGGCTTTCATCTCCTTGAATGCCTCGTCGGCCTCTGGAGTCCACACAAACTTGTCGGATGCTCGGAGGAGCCGAAAGAAAGGCAGGGCCTTCTCTCCCAACCTAGAGATATACCTGCTCAGAGCTGCCAGACAACCGGCGAGCTTTTGTACCTCCTTGATTTTAGTCGGCGGTGACATCTTGGTTATAGCCGAGACTTTCTCGGGATTCGGCTCGATCCCACGGCGGCTGACGACGTTGCCTAGGAGGATTCCCGATGGAACCCTGAAGATGCATTTGTTCGGATTGAGTTTCCATCGGTACTCCCGCAGGTTTTTGAACGTTTGATCTAAATCGGCGAGCAAGCTATCGGCGGTTTTAGACTTAACAACTACGTCGTCGACGTAGGCTTCGGCGTTTATACCTATCTGATCCTTGAGGCAGGCCTGAATCATACGCTGGTACGTGGCCCCGGCGTTTTTCAGTCCAAAGGACATCATAGCGTAGCAATAGGCGCCAAACGGAGTTATGAAAGCTGTTTTTACTTGGTCTGACTCCTTTAGGGTGATCTGATGGTACCCGGAGTAGCAGTCAAGAAAACAGAGGAGTTCACAGCCGGCGTTAGAGTCTACGACCTCGTCGGTGTGAGGGAGAGTAAAGGGATCTTTAGGGCAGTGTTTGTTGAGATCGATGTAATCAACGCACATTCTCTATTCTTTATTACTTTTACGAACAAGGACTAGGTTTGCCAGCCACTCGGCGTGATACGCTTCTTTGATAAAACCGGCGGCTAAGAGCCGGTTGATCTCTACCCTAATAGCCTCCTTCTTGTCCGGCGTGAATCGGTGAAGCTTCTGCTTGATCGGCTTGGCGGAGGACGAGACTTTCAGGGCGTGCTCGGCATACTTCCTCGGTACCCCTGGCATGTCCGCAGGTTTCCATGCGAACACATTCGCATTGTCCCGGAGGAAGCTAACAAGCGCGCTTTCCTATTTGGGGTCGAGGTTGGCGCCGATCCGAGCGACCTTGGAGGGATCGCCTGTGCCGAGGTCAATGGTCTTCGTCTCCTTGCTCTTGATGGCAGACCACGGCGGCTCGTTGATCGGGATCTCCTGGTCTTCTGGCGGTACCTCTTTTGAGGCGGCGAGGCAGTCCTTCATCTTGGCGGTCAAACTAGCAGTCTCATTGATGATGTAGTTCTCTTGCTCGCAGGCGTGGGCGCTTTTTATGTCCGCGCGGAGGGTGAGCACACCGCCTAGTGCCGGCATCTTCATCACGAGGTAGGCGTAATGGGGGATCGCCATAAACTTGTGCAAGGCGGGACGCCCCAGCATGGCGTGATAAGCGGTGTCGAAGTCGGCGACGTAGAACAGCAGGTGCTCTTTGCGAAAACGGCCTGGAGTGCCGAACTGCACCGTCGTGGTGACCTGGCCGAGAGGTTCGAAGCCTTGTCCGGAACAATGCCCCAGAATGGAGACTCGGCGGGCTGCAAGGCTTCCCTCGGAATACCAAGCTCCCGAAGCGACTTCGGGAACAGGATGTTGAGGGAGCTTCCGCCGTCGATGAGGACTCGCCTGAAGTGAATGTTGCCGATCACTGGGTCCAGAACCAGGGGAAACGCCCGGGGTACGGTATCTCCGACCACTGATCGTCCCTCGAGAAGGTGATCGACCGGGTCGGACCACGGAAGGAAAGCCGGGTCGGCGATGGTGTTGTTGGCGGAGACCGCCATGACCCGCCCGGTGGCCAACTTCTTGCTCCTTGTTGTTCTTCGTCGCGGGTGGTCCACCAAGATGGTGGCCACGCTCTTGGAGGGGGGCCTGATAGGCGGCGCCATCGGGCTTCGGATCATCGTCCCTGCCGCCGCCGTTCTTGTCGTCATCGCGGCGGCGCTGACGCTTCTGGTCCTCTTCCCAGAAGACCTTGCCGAGCCCATAGCACTGACGCATAGTATGTGTTGCGTTCTTGTGGATCGGGCAGGGTTGGTCCAGGATCTTGTCGAACTCGGCGTCGAGGTTGCGCTTGACCCGAGTTTTGACGTTGTTGACGCCGTGCCGGCGGCCGCGGAATCACTCTGGGCGGTCGCGTTATCCCGCCGGTGATCGGGCCTGCGATCCCGCTGGTCAGCGTTGCGGTCGTCCACTCGTGGTCCCCCCATCGGCGGAGGGGGAGGCAGGGGCCTCTTTCCTGCGACGAGGTCTCTGTGGTGTCCTTCGGCTTCTTCTCCCTGCGCATATGAGTCGGCAGTTTTCATCGGGCCGCCGATCGTCTCCGGGCGTTTTTGTGGAGCTTTTCTCGCAGGGCCTTGCTGTAAAGGAGACCCCGGATGAAAGCGGTGATGACATCGGTGTCGTTGACGTTGGCTACGCTGGTGCGCGGTGTGGAGAAGCGGCGGATATACTCTCGAAGGGATTCGTTCGGGCGCTGTGCCAACCTTTCTAGGTCATGGCGTGTGGCTTTGGCGATCGCATGTGGCCATGTAGTTGTCCACGAAAAGCTTCGGAGCTGCGCCCAGGTGTCGATGGAGTTCTCCTCGAGGCCCGTAAACCAGTTCAGAACTGGGGAGGCTAGCATGATGGGCAAGTAGTTGGCCATGGTGTCTTCCGTTCCTCCTGCAGCCGCGACTGCCACGGCGTATGTCTAGAGCCACTGCTCGAGATTAGCCTTGCCGTCGTAGGGCTCAACTGTTCCGGGGATCCAGAAATTGGTGGGCCACCGGTGTGATCGCAACCGCGCCGAGAGAGGTTTGGGACCTTCGATCATCGGGCGCCGCTGCTATTAGGGCGCCGTGTTCGGCATCGAAGCGATGCCGACGCTCCATCTCAGCTTCGTTGGCGTCCGCGCTCCTGACGTTGATGACGTCGCGGGCGTCCCGGTTGGCGTTGATGATCACGCGGGCGTCAGGCGGCGGCTGGTTGATGGACGGGTTCGACGGGTTGTTGCCGCCTCCGTTGCCTGGTGGTTGCACTATCTCCGCGTCGTTGTCCGACCGGCGAGATCATCGGGATCTGCCCGACCGATGGCGGCTCGACCCGGAGGTAGATGACCCAGATGGCATCTCTCGGATCCTGTTCACCTGGACCTGTGCAGCTTTAATGAAAGCTTTAGCCCGGTTTACCTGAGGGCTTGGGCCGAGGGCTTCGAGTTCGTTGGCAGCGATGGCGAGGTTGGCGCTCGGGGTAGGTGCTACCATCTGTTCGTCGATGTAGACGAACTCGTCAGCCAGGTTCCGGTAGAGGTGTCGTCCGGGACCTGCCGCGTCTCGGATGATGCGCTGCTGCTGGTCTTCATATGCCGTGCGGCGCTGGGCTCGGTCGGCATTGCGGGCCTCACGGTCGGCGCGGTGTCCCTCGGTTTCATCTGCCGGTGCGGCCTCGTCTGGTGAGACGGCCCGGAGCATGTAGATCTGAGCTGGGTAGACCGGAAGGGGTGAGAGTTCACTGGAGGGGTCCGGCCAGCTCACGACGATTGACGTCCCTAGATCAGATCTGGGGGAGTCATCGGAGTCAGTGCCGGGCTGCTCTTCCAGGATGGTGTGCAGTGACGCCTCGTCCTCTAGCAGGCGGAGCTGAACCATGTTGACGGTCGGCGGTGGGGAGCCCGCCGATGCTGGCCGAACGGGCTGGTCGGCATAGCGTTGTTGTGTTGCTTCCTGGTATGTGGCCGCGGAGTTCCGCAGACCGAATGGTGTGGTCGCCATGGGTCTAGATCTGTTCCTCCGAGAGGTTCGGCGATGGATCTGTCGCCCAGTTGAGTGGTTAGGATACTGGAGGAAATCTCCCAAAACCACTGGGCCCGAGATCCTGGTGGGACGGCCACCTGTTGGAGTTAGACGACGGGGCCGATGGGTCTGACCGGGATGGCCATTACCCTTGGCGGCGGGTGATCGGGTCGGCGTGGTGCCCGCGGGCGGCGTGCGGGCTGCCACCCCGACTGTGGGCGGGATCTCATCGGCGTGGCCGGCGAGCGTGTTTTTCGGCAAGCACAATGCACTCGTGCAAGCCTTCGTTGACCCGGTCGATGAGTTCAACCAGGTCGCCGGTGTTGACGGGGTTCCTCTCCCCGGCGGGGTCGCACGCGGGACGCCGCCGCCAAGGGAAGGACCACCGGGGGCCTCGCTTCGGGGCGCCTGGGTTCGTCCCCGGCGAGTCGTGGTGTCCCCGCCACGTCGAGTGGGGCTCGGGCCGACGTCCTCCCCGTCGGCGTGCTCGGCAGCGACGGTCCACGTAATGGATCTGACGGTGAAGGTCATGTCGGACGCGACGGAGAGAGCGGAAGCAGAAGGCGTAACCATCTTGCTCAGCGATGGATCTGGAGCGTAAACCCCTACCTGGCGCGCCAACTGTCGATGATATCTGGTCGGTAGCCTACCAAGGGGGTGCCCGAGGCAGTAGATGAGATCGAGGGTGGTGAGGTGCACGAGATCAAGCGCAAGAAAGTAACACGAGACACGGGTTTTAGACAGGTTCAGGCCGTCAGGATGACGTAAAACCCTAGTCCTATGTTCTGGTGGTTGATTATGGTGAGAGGCAATCTGCTTTGAGGGGGTCCCTGCCCGCCTTATATAGCCGGGGGGCACGGTTATAGGATCAGTCAGATCCGATCTTCCCGATCGGTGTATCAATCAGCCGACCGGGAGATCTAGCTCTACAAGGTAACTAATCCTTCTATCAATCCGAGCGAATCAATCTTGTCATCCGATCCGTGCGCCGCATTCCATGGGGCTGCATGCGCGGCTCGGCGTCATCTTCAGGAACTGGGCCTTGCCTGGCCGCTCGGCCCAAGCCCATCGTCTGGGGATACCGGGGGGGCGATCCCCACAAATCCATAGAGAAGTCCCAATGTATTCTAAGAAAAGATGGATGGCAGTTTCCTCCATGTTATAGTTGTAGAGAATGCAATTGTAGTTATTTCCTTCAAGCTTGTGCTTTTTCTTTTTAGAATTTTCTTTGTGCTGCGTTTGTCAGGAAAACGCCCTGAGTTTATTTGAGCATCTCTAGTGTTCCAAATCCAGATAATAGGAGTAGGAGGCTGGATATTTTTGAAGGAAAGGTTATAGAACTTTGCTGAAAAATAAGTTTTGTTCCCCCATGTAGTGCCAACAGTCTTTTTGTATCCTAAGAAACTTGCACTATTTGAATATACTCTTGCAGATTTTGAAACTCTTGATAGGCTTGCTCGAGAGGGGGAGATGAAAATGAGTCTCCAATGTGTTGCTTGACAGGACTGTTGTTGACACAAAATATGTCGCACTGTACCTCACACACAGCAAGCCGGAAAGCATGGCTTCAATCGGTGCCCGGGCGGTTTGAAATCCGAAGCGTGCCAATCAGGTTTGACCTGAAACTGACAAGGGATAAAACTCAGAAATACAAAATTGGAACGTGCCGGATGAGACCAGACAGTTCCAATATATACGGCCCTGAAGCCACTTACGACGACATACAACTATGGAAGCTGTCTGCCAGCATGTTTACAAATCATTCGGCTAACATAAAGATACAGCGTGTAAAACATTGATTGCCGAACGTACGTACAAGAAGACATGTTTAAACAAGTAAAAACTAATCATAATCTGAAGCGTAACCATATTCGGCAAACTAGCCGAATTGGGGTCCATGAAGAAGGAACAAACAAGCAAGCACGAACAAACCAATCAGGTTAAACTAAAATCTAGTCCACCGGATGACTAGCCCTAGAGTAGCCCAAAAACCTGCATCTGCCGCACGATACTTGGTTCTGTCAAGGTTTAATTGCGCTCAACGTGTAAGAACCCACAACATGTAACAACCTAGATTGATCTAATCCGGCTATTGCGAGCATATGACATGTCTATCATGACAATATGAAAACAAGAACATTAAAGGACAGACGGATCTATAAAAGTAGGAAGCCGAACCTTATCAATCTAGATTGGGCAATAGAGTGTTACAAATAAAATAAAGGTATCAAAAGCATGCAACACGTGGTAACTTGATGAATCTACTAGATCTTGCCGTACCTAATAGAGCCGATAACTATCTTGCTTCACTAAGCTACCAAGCAAACACCTGCCGCACGGCCATCTAGTCGAGATGAGCAAAGTATAAGCAAAGACTTCCTGGTTGTCAAGCAGACGCTTGCCGCACGGCCATCCAGTCGAGACAAACAAGACTACTTGCATCAAGATCTAAATCTACCGCGAGATATTAGACATGATAACAAGGTTGCCGGAACTTACGGAGGTCAACGGATCGATGGCTCTTCTCGAAGAACTCGACGACACGACAAAGGACTTGAAAACTTGGCACGGGGCCGATTGTATTGATTTCGTTGTGTACCCTGTTACAATGGTCGAGGGTTTATATTTATACCCCGGATATGATACGAGTCCTAAAAGACTACGACTACAAAATACCAAAGAAAAACCCCCAAAACACGGCAACTTTAGCTCTAAGTCTTCTCGGAGTCCTTATCGCTCTTGTCGTCGTAATTCCTTCTTCCTAATCGACTTCTTACTTGCCACCTTTCGCTTCCCGAATGGAAACGATGCTTCTCAGGATAACTAACCGCACAAATACTTGCCGAATCGCCAGAATCAGCCCGACCGCATGGGCGTTTGCGAATGCCATGAATTCACGCCCCTTCACGAGTCCACCGTGTAATCGCCCACCTGTCATTTTCTCAATCTTACCGAAATCCGGTGTTAACACATGCCCCTCAATTTTGGGATAAAAGTGATTTTATTTCGAAATTGACCACAAGTTCTTCTTCTCGCCTAGGTCAACACATTTCAACATCACAGCCGCCGCTAAAAATCTGAATCCTCTCAACGCGACTCGGACCTATTTCAAATCTCCAATGGCGACTCAGGACAGAATTCTAGAGGTAATTTTCCTCTATCCTTATGCATTCGGTAATTCCCCAATTGAACCCCTATTTTTCTTCGACTTATTCTTCTCCCTGCCTTTACCTTCCTTGAAGGAATACAAGGACGAGATTTTGATCCCTTGTGCTGCGAATCCTGATTTTTATTTTCTTGGACCGATGGGAAATCCTGACCCGGCTAAATTCATCGAGAAAGAAACTCTGAGGATCCCTTTCAAGTCCGGGGTCACCTCGCCGAATCAGTGGCCGAATACTTTCAAAACTTAGCCGTTCCCCCAATTGCCGGATGGTGAAACTGGTACCGGAGGATATCGGATAAGAACGAAGAATTAGAAAACCCGGATATTCATCAACGCTTGGAGCTATCTTTATCGAGGAGACACCCAGAAATGACCCTCTCTTGATAGCGGCTACTCACTTCTGGTCCGACGCTGCTAATGCTTTTATCTTCGGCCATGGTCCAATGTCCATTACTTTGGCTGATATATTCATGATGACTGGTTTGAATGTGACAAAACTAGTATATCCTTCCAAATACAAGAGCAGCAGTAGACAAAAAGCTATTAAGTCAGGAGGTGGGTGGACCAAATACATTCAAACTTACATGTCATCTGGTGTTGTGTCTGACAAAGAATACAAGGCTTTCCTGAATATGTGGCTATGTAGATTCATCTTCTGTGGAAAATCCAATGAACCAACTTTGAATCACATAGTGATGGCTAAGAATTTAGCTCTTGGCACCTTAATTCCATTTGGCAAGTATCTTCTAGGGGCTGTCTATCACATGATGCATCAGATCACCATTTAAATGTGCCAACAAAGGGAAATACACTGTGTGAATGGCCCCTGGTGGTTGGTTCAGATGTGGCTACAGCTATACATGCATCAAATAGTCTCTGTAGATCTCCACAACTTGGGCTTCCCTTCAGTCAATTATTATTTGAAGGTGGTACAAAGAAAAGACAAAGCTTGTCGACATATGGAGAAGCAAAGATCTTCCATTGTCATTGACATAGACATTGGTCATCTCTTCAAGCTATTCTTCAAAGGGTTTGATAATGTGATCTGGCTTCCCTATAGGGAAAATGAAGATTTGTCCCTCCCCTGCAAGTTTAGTTATGAGTCTGACTGCACAGATAAAATATCTACAGAAGTCTTCAACTCCTTCATCAAGCCCTGCACTTTGCCGGCAGAATTCCATCATGGGAGGTTACTGCATCCCACTTATGAATTTTATAACCCAAACATGGCAGCCAGACAATTAGGATGTGGCCAGTTGCCCCCAAGATTGTTCTTCTCCAAAATCATAAGGCCCAGGGAAGAAATAAAAGATGACATGGAAGCCAGAAAAATCTTTGAGCTTGGATGGGATCTGCCGATGTATGAACCTTCCCCATTCGGGTTAATAGAAGCTGCTCATTCTCTGTTTGCCTCTTGGTGGCAAGAATGGCATGCCCATATCTTCAGCATACCAGTGCATCCCTTATGCCAAGACTTGCAACCCCAATTTGCTTCTGATAGTGAGGTAATCTCCTTGTACTCATAATTCTCCTGTTTCGGGTTTATCTCTCATTCCAGTACTTTGTTATTCACAGGATATTGAGCCTACTCCTCCTTCCAAAGTGGCTCAATACTACCGAGCTGGGCCTAATCCTGCCCTGGGATATAATGCTCCAACCCTGGCAGCTTTCATAAAAATCCCTGCAGCTTGGGGGTACAACACCTTCAAGAGAGGGCAAAAGAAAAGCTCCTGCTGGATCAAGCAAGGATATCATTGTAACTAGGAAGCCAAGGTCCAAGAAAGCCAAATTGCCCCCTAAGGTATAAGTTCCCCTAATTTTCATTTGATAACAATCTTGGTTTTCCTTTGTACTCATTTTCTCTGTTGCAGCCACAGGTCAGTCTTTTAAGATCGGCCAATGTTTCAACAACTGTGGAAAATTCTCCTCAGACTTCTGCTGAAGGTGTAGAAACTCATAAAACTATTGATCACATTGGTAACAATCTTCAGCTAATCATTTCCTTTCTTCTACCAGATTTACCCACAACACTTACATTCTACCATCTGCATTCTTAGAAATAGATCAACTTTTGGACAAGATGGCAGAAGAATCTTCTCCTCACCATGCTTCGGGCTCATCATCTCCTGGTATTCAGTCGAGCCCCCAATCAAGCCAGGACAAGGCTCAACTTGATGAAGATCCCACACAAAAGGTAATATCTTGTCTTATCCATTCTCTAGCAAGTTTATTCAGTCGGCTAATAATTCTCTCCCTTTTAAGGATGACATCAAGCCGACCGCCAACTATTCCTTCACCGTCGATGAATATATCAGTGAAAAAGGTGAAGAAGCTACCTTACAGCAGAGACTATCAGTAGAAAATCAAACTCGGCTGAAGGACATAGCTCTTTTGCTGAATAAGGACATAAACATTCTGGTCCAAGATACAGATCAGATAAAGGATCTTGTTGAGCTCATTGATCAAGAGATTCCTCCCACTCTCAAAGCCCCCTTAGAATCTACAGCTCATCTTGATGATCACTTTGCTATGGTTAGGAGAGCAAGTAAAAACATAGCTTCTAGAGCTACTTTATAGAACAACAGGTCTGTGAAGAAACAAAAAGCCAAAGAACTGCATTTCTAGATTCAAACTGCTAAAAATTCTTTGGCAACGCTGGGACCTGAGTTGGAAGCTATGGAGGATGAGAAGGTTAGGCTGGAAGCTCAATTGGCACAGTTGAATGCTAGAATCCAGTCTCACAAGGACAAAATTGCTGGTTTGCCACAATCTATAGAAGCAGCCAAAATAGAGATAACATCTGTCATCAAAGAGGACCAACAGCTCAAAACAAAGCTCACCAATATTCAAGGCTCTAAAGATGATGACAAGAAGGTGCTGAGTGATATCGATCGAATCAGGACTGAGGCTATAGATGCAATCAAACATTTTCTAAGCATGTAGAATGTTGATTTATAATTCATTTAAGTGTGGCATACTATGTTCTTGAATGATCAGATTTTCCACTATTTCTCTGGCCAAACTTTGCTTCTTTTTACCTTTATACTTGGTTTATGATATAGCCGAATGTCACCAACTTCTCGATTAAGAATATAGCCGAATTTCCTCCGAAGCAGTAATCTTTAATTTAGCCGAATCCGGCCCAGTCCGGTGACGGCCCAAGAGGAAAAACCCCTTCATGTCGCTTGGCGTTCCCAATTTCCACTCCGAGATATACGCCACGATCTCTCGCTCGACTTATAAATAAAACCCTCCTTCAGCCTTCACCGATACCTCTAGTCAAACACTTTCATCACCGCCTCCTCGTCTCTCTGCCCAAATCGATCCAAAAGAAAACCTAGCTTTCCAAGGCAGCAATGGCGAATGGCGATGACCGTGGTAAGCGCCCTGCTGAGGAGGAAGCAGAGGGAAGCCGAGCACCGCGTCACCAACGCTATGGGTAAGAATCAATTTCTTGCCCCCTTGTGGTTCTATCTCGTGTTCATCCTTCTCAATCTTGATTTCTCTTTCATCTATTTAGGGTGAGGGTCATTACCAGTCAGAGTCACCTTCTCCCTCCGATGACAGTGACTCAACAAGGCACCTCCGACCAGCCCGTGCACATCTCTGGCTCCTCTAGCTCTTCAGGCTCCTTAGCGTCTGAAGATTCATACGACCTAAATCCCTGGGGTCCGGCATTGTCAGAGGAGGATGATTCTCTGTACACTCATGAGGAGGCACTTGCCTTCCGCAAGGAGAGGGACGAGGCCCGAAGGGAACTGGGCGAAGTCTCCAAGCAGCTTGGCATTGAACAAGCCGAATGGGAGGATCAACGGAAACAACTCTGCGATGCTATCACCGGTTTGACAATCTTGCTCAGATCCCTTCCCTGATTTCTCTGTTTACCTGATTCATTCTCCTATTTATTCAGCACTCTCCGCGGAGAATGACCGTCTGAAGACGGCGGTGAACAAGGTTGCCGACAAGGTGAACGCTCAGGGGGACACTGCCGAGGCGCGCCTTGATGATGCGGACGGCCGTATCAACCAAGTCGCCATCCATGGTGTGCATCTCGGTGTCTCGCTAGGATTAGCGGCGCTGTCTTCTCAGACTGGTGAAGACTACTCCGTCCAGCCAGTCGGCTTCTCTGGCAGGCCCCCAGAAGAGGTCGAGGACATCGACGAACGTCTGGGGTACTATGAAGACCATGCTGCTGCTATTGCCCAGTCTACCAATGCGCAATCTGTTCTCAACAAGTTGTTTGATGAGTAGTTTGTACTAGGGTAAACTGAATGTCAATAGTTTGTCTTTTGATACATGCTTGTTTACGATCTCTCTTTTGAATGTCGAACGGTCTTCTTTAGAATTTTCCGAACCGGGTGACTTCGAAGAACACTTTCGAACGTGTGACGTCACCTTAACCGATCAGATCTTGGCCTTCGTTTTCGCCTAATACTTTCATTCAATGCACCTCGTCTTTCTCTTCTCCCGATAAACCTACCGACGAACATTAAAGCCACTTCTCTTTATACTCCATTTGTTTAAATATTATATATATTTTTTTTTTGTTCTAAAGGCGACACATACTTGTATCGGCTATTCTCCAATCCTATGGAGTATTTTAGCTAAAGGCGATGTTCTTTCATCGGCTATTCATGTTGGATTTTTAACTCCCTTTCATGAACCAACTTCGATCTTTGGGATAATACTTCTTAAGAAATCTTCCATTAATGGCTCTCGGTAAACTCTTCCCCAAAGAAAGTTTTTAAAATATATGCATTACCGGGCACACATCTTAATATCCGAAAAGGCCCTTCCCAATTTGGAGACCATTTGCCGAATGCCTTGTCTTTTGTTCCAATCGGCAATAAAGCTTTCCAAACTAGGTCTCCTTCTGCGAATTGCTTCACTCTAACCTTTTTGTTATAATATTTGGCAACGCGCATCTTGTTTTTCTCAATGTTTTCCAACGCCTTGAGACGAATTTGATGTAAATCTTCTAATTCATCCATCATCAGATTCTTATAATCTTCTTTCACCAAATCCTTTTGCAAAATAACTCGTCTTGATTCTGATTGCAACTCCCATGGCAACACAGCATAATGCCCATAAACTAACTCATAGGGGGACGTTTGAGTAGATCCATGATAAGCCATTCTATAAGCCCACAGAGCTTCATTAAGAACTAAATGCCATTTCCTTAGCTTCTCATCAATCTTTTTCGGATGATCTTAATCATAATCTTGTTTGATGCCTCTGCCGGCCATTGGCTTGTGCATAATAAGGAGAAGAATTATACAACTTGATCCCCATGTCCTCAAAAAATCACAAAATTCGAGGAAGTGAATTGAGTTCCTTGATCGGTCGTTATAGTTTGAGGGATCCCGAACACAGAAATTATGTGCTCTTTAAACGAAACTGATCATATTTTTCGACGTAACCTTCTTCAAAGGGATAGCTTCAACCCACTTGGTAAAGTAATCTGTGACTAAAAGTACAAACTTATGCCCCTTACCGGATGGCGGATGAATCTGACCAATCAAATCTATACCCCATCCCCTGAATGGCCAAAGCTTGATTATTGGGTTCATAGCAGATGCCGGAGCTCTTTGAATATTGCCGAATCTCTGACAATCTTGACACCCCTTATAATATTCAAAGCAGTCCTCTAGCATGGTTGGCCAAAAATAACCAGTCCTTTTAATTATCTACTTCATTCTGTAAGCTGACTGATGCGCGCCACATAATCCTTCATGTACTTCGTACATCATCTTTTTGGCCTCTTCTTGACCCAAGCATCTAAGCAACACTCCATCTATGGATTTGTAGTATAATTGATTATCGAGAAGCACAAATTTGAGGGCCTTGTACCTGAACTTTCGGGAAACTTTCTATGAAGGATTCTTCAGATAACTAGCAATTTTACTTCTCCAATCATCAACCACTTGATCAATGCCGAAAACATTCTCATCTATAGCAAAGACTTCTTTATTCTCACGGTATCCAGAAGCAGCTTGAGCCAGCTTATTTGCTTCTTCGTTATGTTCTCTAGGGATGTGATGCAAGGTTACCACCTGAAAACCTTTTAGAAGCTTTCGGCATTCTTCATAATATTCCCTCAATATGTCGTTTTTGTATTCATATCGGCCGGTCAGCTGGTTAATCACTAACTCAGAATCTCTAAAAACTTCGACCGCAACACCTTTATTTCTATAAGAAGTTAAAGTCCTTTAAGCAATGCCTCGTACTCGGCTTGATTATTAGTAACATAGGATTCAATGGGAATGGCATACTTAAAAGTTACTCCTCGTGGAGAAATTAGAAGGATACTAGCACCACCGCCTTTGTTACAGGATGAACCATCAAAGAACAACGCCCAAGGTGCAATGCTTATCATCTCAATGAAAGATCACGATGTTGGGTAATAAAATCAGCATTAATTTGACCTTTTAATTTGCTTTTGCCGACTCATACCTTAAATCAAATTCTGATAAAGCTAAAATCCATTTGCCAATTCTTCCATTTAAAATCGGCATTGATAACATGTGTTTTATTACATCAAACTCAGAAAACACCACACATTCGGCAGTCAACAAGTAGTGCCGAAATTTGGTACGTGAGTAATAAATACATAAGCAAAGTTTCTCTATAGCCGAATACCTTGTTTCTGGGTCTAGCAGTTTTCGGCTAAGATAAGCTATTACTCTCTCTTTTTCTTCAAATTCTTGCATGAGGGCTGATCCTATTGTTAGGCTATGGGCCGCCACATACAACTTAAAAGGCTTGTCAAGTTGTGGAGGTACCAGTACAGGTGGCGCCTTCATGTACTCCTTGATTTCATCAAAAGCCTTCTGTTGTATGTCACCCCATACAAACACTTGATCTTTCTTGAGCTTCAATAGTGGAGAAAAAGGCAAGATCCTCTCTGATAAATTGGATATAAATCTTCTTACAAAATTAATCTTGCCAAGTAATGATTGTAACTCTATGAGATTGGTTGGAGGGACAACTTTGTCTTTTTCTTCCATGCTCTTCTTTCCAACTTCGATTCCTCCTTTATGAACTAAAAATCCCAAAAACTCACCAGCCGAGACCCCGAAAGCACACTTGTTTGGATTCATTTTCAAACCATGTTTTCTAGTGCACTCCAGAGTTCTTCTTAAATCGACTAAATGTCCTTCATGGTTTCTAGATTTGACCACCACGTCATCAATATAGATTTCCACAATCTTGCCGATCAACTCATAAAAATATAATTCATGGCTCTCTAATAAGTTGCACCGGTATTTTTTTAATCCAAATGTCATAACAATCCACTCAAACAAACCAATATGACCAGGGGCATCTGAAAGTTGTCTTTGAAATATCCTCTATTGCCATAAAAATTTGGTTATAACCAGCATTCCCATCCATGAAACTGATGATCTCATAACCAGCCGCTGCATCTACTAGTAAATCGGCAACCGGCATCGGGTATCCGTCCATCGGTGTGGCCTTATTGAGCTCTCTGAAATCTATACAAACTCTCATCTTTCCATTCTTTTTGTATACTGGAACTATGCTTCAAATCCACTCTGCATACCTACATGGCCGAATGAAATTTGCTTCTAATAATCTTTCAATTTCTTTCTTCACGTCGGCCAGTACCTCCTCTTTATAAATCTTCCGTGGAGGTTGTTTGTAGGGGCGATATCCGGGTTTAATGGGTAATCGATGCTCAACAATAGAACGATCCAATCCGGGCATCTCTCAGATAATCCCAAGCAAAACAGTCTTTAAACTCTTTCAGAAGATCTATCAATTTTGATCTATATTCTTGATTTAAACCCGCACTAATATTCATCGGCCTTGGCTTAGCACTATCACTAACATCTATCTCTTCCAACTTGTCGGCCGACATGAAACCACGCCCCAATTTTCCTTTGTTGCCGTCGATTGGATTACCCATAAAAAATTATTGTGAGAGCCGACTGCTTGGATCGGCTGTTGATCCCTGTCGAAGTCATTCACAGGACCTTCCTCCCATACTCTGCCAGAGAAACAATCAACACCATCATACTCCCAATAAGCAGGTTTCGTAATAGCAACACTTACGGAATCATCAGCGTGAACAACCTCAACATCATCTCCAACCCACTGAATGAGAATCTGGTGCATAGTTGAAGGAATGCAGCAATTAGCATGGATCCAATCTCTCTCTAAAAGCAGACTGTATGCCCCCTTGCCATCAATAACAAAGAATGTAGTAATCAAAGTTTTCGACCCGATCATCAATTCAACATGCACGACTCCCGGTATCGGAAGGATTGCCCGGCAAAAGTCTCACGAGAACCATGTCGGTTTTTTTCAACAAATCTTCACTTTGGTCATCCCAAGCTTTTTGAAAGTAGTATAAGGCATAATATTGATAGCAGCTCCTCCATCAACAAACATTTTGGTCAGAAGCTTGCCATTGACATATCCTTTCAGGTAAAGTGGCCTCAAGTGACGATACTTGATTGGCTTATCAAAAACTGCCTGCTGTGTCAGGACAAGTTGGGCCATTAGATCTTGAAATTCGCTTTCATCAAAATCGGAGTACACCTCTTCTTGAATATTCTGGCCTTCGGGAGCTATGAACTCTGATGGAAGGAAGAAAGCCATACATGCATCAGCTGAATGACCGTGCCCATCGGGCTTCTTCTTAGGACGCCATATCTGTTTCTTCTCAGCAGCTGTTTGTTTCAATTCCTCGTTCCTCAAACACTGAACCTTCTCTTCTGGCTTTTCCTCAGTCCCGGAGGGCACCACTGTCCTTTCTGCCATACATATTCATAGGGACTCCCTTCCTCATTGTATCCCTTATAATGAACCCAACTTTGATCTGCAAATCTCTTCCTTTGCTGATTCTCAAAACTGTCTATTTTTAAACGCCGATCGTCCTCAGAAAACTGTGTTCCAAGTCTTTCATGGACCGGACGGCGGTTAGCTCGAGACTGCCTATACCCAAAGTACTGATCACTGCATTCAGGGCAATTATTCCTAGCAGGCAGTTTCAAGCCTTCGTTCCAACAATGCTTAAAGAATGAAACCCCCAATGAGACTGCTCTTGTTCTCTCATGTATTCTTCTTGTTCCCTTCGATACACCTCTTTCTCATATCTCCGGCGTTCTTCCATAAACTTTTGCTCTTTGTAATACTCTTTTTCTTGTTGCCTCTGCCATTTGTTTAGCAAAATGCATGATGTAACCCTGGACTTAGAAGTTTCACATCTCTCAGTTCGGCTATTCCTGAACCGAACCCGTTGCTGCAGCTCTTCACTTGTGATTTGCCGATCGGGGTCGACAGTACCACTCTTTCTTGCTCTATCGGAGGTTAACACTTTCATCTTGCCCTTACTTTTAGGGTCATTTACAGAAACCATGTTCATGGAGAAAGACACCATATTCTGTGGAAAAGGCTCGCCATCAATCTTCATTTTACCATCAAACTTCAAGTGTCCCTCTTGAATAGCTTTCTGAATTTGTACTCTGAATACTCGGCAATCGTTGATGGAATGAGAATTAGTGTTGTGGTAGCCACAATATTTCTTGTCTTTCACTCCTTTAGGGCGCAGCATAGGATGTCTTTCTGGCAGTTTGATATGTCCTTCTCTTACCAATAGTTCGAAGAGCCTGTTTGACTTGGAGACATCAAAGTCATAAGTCCCTTTGTGTTGCCTTAACCAGCGTTGACTAACTTGAGTAGGTTCTTTTGCCTAGACTAACTCAGCTGCAGCCACTTCGTCTTCATCATCATACTCTACCGCTTCTTCCAGGAAACTTTGATACATTTCATTAGCCACATTGCCCTTTTGAAAGCGGTTGTCTCTCCTGAACCCTTGAGCTTGATTACTCATCACTGCCAATCGCTGCGATAGTTGACCAAGGTCATCAATCTCCATGTCGAATAGCTTCTCTCTGACATTCGACTGCATGCCCGCTATCGCCATCCCCGGCAACTGATCATCTGGCAGATTCAAGGAGTAGCAAAGATTCTTGGTTTCTCTGAACTGCGAAGATATACTGCGGTGTCTCATTAGCCTTCTGCCTTAGACTCATGAGGTCAACCAGCTTCTTCTCATTAGTACCTGTGAAGAAGTATGAATGGAACTTCTGCTCTAACTCTGCCCATGTGCCAATGGAATGCGCTGGCAAAGATGTGAACCATGTGAAGGCTGGCCCTGTAAGAGACAAAGGAAAATACCGAATCCTCCAAGCCTCATCTGTGGAAGCCTCTCCAAGCTGCATCAAGTACCGACTGATGTGCTCTATAGTGCTAGTATCATCCTGACCAGAAAACTTGGTCAAATCTATGGGAGGCTTCACCCTTGGAGGAAGTGTCACTCTATTGTACCATTCTGGATAAGGAGACTTATACGTATAGGATTGGTTCTTTGGCTTTAAACCAAACTGATTTTGCATCATATCAGCCATCCTATGCATGATAAGATCAATATTTGAATTCGGGGTTCTATGTACCTGCCCCTCAGAAGGCAGTCCTGACGAATTTTTGTACCCTGGATTCGGCAAAGCATCAATAGAGCTATAATCAACAAACTCCTGATATCCATCTCCATACATATTCTTATGCAACCTATTTGATGCTGGAGACACTCTGAAAGCCGACTGTGGTATATTTCCTGTTGTACCAAATGCAAGTTGGCCATAAGTCATAGGAGGCTGTTGTTTTTCATTAGGAGTTGGTCCACTTTTATTTGAACCAGATGCTCCACCATCTCTAGCATGCTTCTCTTGATACTTTGGCACATTGAAAAGTGTTGGTCCATGGATTGGGCCAGCAGCTTCCTCAAAGTACTTATCGGCCATTGGGCCGAAAGTGCTGACCATGATTAAGCGGAAGGTATTCAAAAAAGCTGAATGATGATTTGTCATAGTTTCTCCCAAAGCCTTGTAGATTAATGCTAACATCTTTTGAGCATCTTCTTCCTCAGTGTAGTCAGTTTGGTGTGGAAGGAGAATCCTTGGCAGTGACTGTTTTTAGAAGACCTTGTTGCTTTTGTTCTTGGAAAAGGACATCAGGCACTTCTGTTGGTACTGCTCACACGCCTGCTAAACTAATTCCTTCAGGTGTTCTGGCAGCTCATCCAAGGTCACATCTAGAACATGGTTGTTGTTGATTTCAGGCATCTTGATCAATGGTGTCCCACCGGGCGTGCCAAAAAGTGTGTTGACACAAAATATGGCGCACTGTGCCTCACACACAGCAAGCCGGAAAGCGTGGCTTCAATCGGGTGCCCAGGCGGTTTGAAATCCGAAGCGTGCCAATCGGTTTGACCTGGCCCGACAAGGGATAAAATCATTAAATATAAAATTGGAACGTCTTGGGATGAGACCGCATGGCCCCAATATATACGGCCCTAAAGCCACTTACGGCGACATACGACTATGGAAGCGTCTACCAAAGATGTTTACAAATCATTCGGCTAACATAAAGATACAGCATGTAAAACATTGATTGCCGAACGTACGTACAAGAAGACATGTTTAAACAAGTAAAAACTAATCGTAAACTGAAGCGTAACCATATTCGGCAAACTAGCCGAATTGAGGTCCATGAAGAAGGAACAAACAAGCAAGCACGAACAAACCAATCAGGTTAAACTAAAATCTAGTCCACCGGATGACTAGCCCTAGAGTAGCCTAAAAACCTGCATCTGCTGCACGATACTTGGTTCTGTCAAGGTTTAATTGCACTCAACGTGTAAGAACCCACAACATGTAACAACCTAGATTGATCTAATCCGGCTATTGCGAGCATATGACCTGTCTATCATGACAATATGAAAACAAGAACATTAAAGGATAGACGGATCTATAAAAGTAGGAAGCCGAACCTTATCAATCTAGATTGGGCAATAAAGTGTTACAAATAAAATAAAGGTATCAAAAGCATGCAACACGTGGTAACTTGATGAATCTACTAGATCTTGCCGAACCTAATAGAGCCGATAACTATCTTGCTTCACTAAGCTACCAAGCAAACGCCTGCCGCACAGCCATCTAGTCGAGATGAGCAAAGTATAAGCAAAGACTTCCTGGTTGTGAAGCAGACGCCTGCCGCATGGCCATCTAGTCGAGACAAATAAGACTACTTGCATCATGATCTAAATCTACCGCGAGATATTAGACATGATAACAAGGTTGCCGGAACTTACGGAGGTCGACGGATCGATGGCTCTTCTCGAAGAACTCGACGACACAACAAAGGACTCGAAAACTTGGCACGGGGCCGATTGTATTGATTTCGTTGTGTACCCTGTTATAATGGTCGAGGGTTTATATTTATACCCCGGATATGATACGAGTCCTAAAAGACTACGACTACAAAATACCAAAGACAAACCCCAAAAACACGACAACTTTAGCTCTATCTCGGAGTCCTTATCGCTCTTGTCGTCGTAATTCCTTCTTCCTAATCGGCTTCTTACTTGCCACCTTTCGCTTCCTGAATGGAAACGATGCTTCTCGTGATAACTGACCGCACAAATACTTGCCGAATCGCCAGAAATCAGCCGACCGCATGGACGTTTGCCGAATGCCGTGAATTCCTGCCCTTCGCGAGTCCACCGTGTACTGGCCCACCTGTCATTTTCTCAATCTTACCGAAATCCAGTGTTAACAACTGTGTAACTGAGATAATCTTATTTTTTGCAAAGGAGAATAGCCATGAATATTTAGCTTGCAGGATGTTGTCATTCTAGATTCTAGAGGTCAGCCAAAAGAGCACAGTGGATCCATCCCCAATTTGACATTTAGCAACACCTCCGCATTGGCCACAAAGTTTTAAGATATCCCTTGACCAAAAGGATCACCATTGGGATAGTGAGCATTCCAAATCAGCCTGACCCATGGGACTTTTTTGTTGTAGAATTTATCCAAATGTTTCAGGTATGTTTCAAGAGTAGAGCATTATTTTGACTTCTGAGATTGATAATGCCAAGTTCACATTTTTTTCTTTGGTTTTGAGCACTTCTTCCAAGCTACTAGGGGCCTTATTTTGGCATTGTTGTCAGCCGGAACTCCAAGGGTGCACATGGAAGTTTACTAGTTGAAGCCTTCCAGCAATAGTGAGAAGGTTTGAGGCAGTAGTGAGCTTTATTTTAGTTTTGCTAATAATGGGACCAAAGTGATCAACCCCTGGCTTTGTGGTACCTAGAGGCAATCCCATGTATGTAAAATGTAAATATTTAATTTTGCATGAAAAACACCAGTCAAAAGGGCTGCTTTGTTATCGGAGAGGTTGACGGGAACAAGGCAAGATTTCTTGAAATTGACTGCCAATCCCGTTGATTGTGCAAAAGATTCCAGTAGACCTTTCAAAGTAAAATGTTCTCTTTGAGATGCTTTCATGACAGGAAGAGTGTCATCAGTATATTGTATAATTGGGTATTGACCAAGCTCATAGGATGGGATGAGAAGTTCTAAAAGTCCATTATGATGACCCTTGTTAATAATGCATCGTAACAGGTCAAGGGGTCACCTTGTCTAATACTACGATAGTAGTGGAAGGATGAAGCAGAGGCTAGAATCGTTTGAGTCCAACCAATCCATTTGTCGCCAAAACCCAAGTGATGCATCATCTGAATGATTGTATTGCGCTCAATTGTGTCAAATGCCTTTCTGAAGTCTAGCTTTAGGTGATGATTTCTTTCTTTGAATGTTGACATTGGTAGATATACTGCCCAAACAAGACAATCTTGGATTGTTCTTGTTTTGATAAAACTATATTGGTCTTTGTGTTTCAGAGATATTATTTTTGTCTACAGCCAATCAGCGAGAAGCTTTGTGATGTCTTAAGGACACAGTTGACAAGGGAGATGGGTCTAAAATCATTTGTGCTAGTTGGATTGCACATGTTTGGGACAAAAGTGATGGAGAAATTACGGCTTCCAAACTAAGTGAGCCAGTAAAGAAGTTAAAGCACAGGACATAAATGTCTTAATTATGAGAATTTGATGAGCATATCCCTATCCACTTCGACATCTTGTTCTAAAAAGCATTTGTGCTCCTACATAGCGATTTTTGATATTTTTTCCATCAAAATAGGCTTTGTTCCGTGCTTTGCAAACCTTTTCTTTTGCATTAGTCCACTAATGCATGGACATATTCATGGTAACCAACAGATTCAGGATTGCAACTCCAACAGTTTTGCAAAACCCTTTTCATCGTTGTTTTTTGGTAAAAATATAAAAAAACTCCTCTCTAACAATTTTGCATCTTGGTTTCCCATCTTTTGCCAACTCGCAAATTCCTTCCCCATCCGTGCAGATATGCACACGTACGGGACGGAGAAATCTCGCGTGCATCGAGAGTTCCTAGCGCCTGTTGCTGCTGATGCATGATACAGATCGATGTATGCATGCTACTGTTGCTTCAAGGATACTCCCTCCGTCCCTAAATACTTATCGCTTCGCTTCCCGAGACATAAATGCCGGTAATTTTAATAAATAATAAATATCATCGGTTAATATCATAATTAGTATCATCGGAAAGATCTTTGAATCTAATTTTTTTAACAAAATTATTTAAAGATATAAATATTGTACATATTTTCTATAAATCAAGTCAAACTTGTGGCACGCATCCCACGGCGACATCTAAATAGGGACGGAGGGAGTAGGTGATGGCAACTACGAGTAGCTGCTGGTTGTGGCTGTGGCTGCGGGACCTCGCGTCGGGAGCCGACCGGTAGCGGACTTTTTTTATTTTTAATTCTTTTTTACAAAATATTCCAATAATATTCCCACCCAAATAATATTTGCATATATAGCCCTTTTAGTCGCGCCGGTGGAGCTGGTGTGACCAAATAACACTGTCACGCCACATGCATTGGCGTGATAAGATCTTACGTTGGACATCATTTCCGGCGTGAAAAATCTTGTCACGCCAATGCATATGGCGTTTCCGATATATTGTCGTCGCCACAGGGAGTGGCGTGACAAGACTGATTTTCAAAAAATCATAACTCTTCCATACGACGTCGGATGAAGATAATTTTATATGAAAATTGTAGCACTCGACGAGATCTACAACTTTCTAGTTTTGAGTTTTTTCATTTGAGGACATTAAGATGCTCAAAAAAATCAAATACTTTTTCAGCACCATAATAAACACGTATAAGAGCTCGTCGTTTTTGAAAATTCATATCTTTTTTTTTGTATGGTATCAAAAAAATACTTTTTATATCAAAGTTGTAGCACAAAATAATATCTACAACTTTTTAGTTGAAAGTTTTTTCATTTGAGAGCGTTAAGATGCTCAAAAAATAATATAGTATTTCAACACCATAATATAGTATTATAGAGCTGAAATACTATATTATTTTTTTGAGCATCTTAACGTTCTCAAATGAAAAAAGCTTGCAACTACAAAGTTGTAGATATCATTTTGTGCTGCAACTTTGATATAAAAAGTATCTTTTTTTGACACCATACAAAAAAGGATATGAATTTTCAAAAATGACGAGGTCTTATACTGCTTTTTTATGGTGCTCAAAAAAAACTTAATTTTTTTGAGTATCTTATTATCCTCAAATGAAAAAACTAAAAACTAGAAAGTTGTAGATCTCGTCGAGAGCTATAATTTTCATATAAAAAATCATCTTCATCCGACGTCGTATGGAAGAGTATCCATACCATAGTTCTACCCTCAAACTAGGGTTTGTTTTGTGGGCAGTGGCCCAAACGGCTATCAATAGGGATGAGGTAGTGTTTCCTTATTCTTTTATTAATTTAAATCGATTCGATTCGGAATTTAAAACTACGAGACTAAGATGTAAGAAATCTTCGTAGCCAAAGGTCCCTAAGGGGCAGTCTTTTTTCAATTTAAGATTGAAGAAGGGACTTTGAAATAGAAAGAAATTATCATACATTTTATTTATTGTGCATCTTACTAATTATCATAACACTATATTTTATTTATCGTAAATCTTAATATAGTTATTTTTTTAGTATATATTTAATAGTATATTTAATACTCTATATATGTGTCAAAGATTCAATAAGATATGGTAAATTTTTTGCCTAACCTATCCAAACACTTTGACCAGCAGGCTCCTACCACGCTATGATGATCATTGCATAAATACCATGCTATGAAGATCACTGTATATATAGAAAAAGAATATAAGGATAGTTTCCTGAATAAGCTGTAAGTATAGAAGTAAATGAAAAAAAAAAAGAGATAGGATCTTTTAATTGGCATTGCCAGTATCAGACCGCAATTTTTTTTCGAGAACGTGCACAGCACGTATTTCATTCGATTGAATTCTTCAAATCAATACCATGTGAACAACAGCATGTGGTGAGAGGCGAACGGTTTCCGTTGCTTGCGAGCCGGACGGAACAGAGTGCTGCAGTCCGTCCTCTATGCATTACGCAGAGACAGGCTTAAGGCTATCCGTCGTCCTTTAAATTTATCCTCTATCCGTCCTAATTATTAAGATTCTTTATTCTATACACATTTTCTCTGCAACCATACATACTCTATATCCTCCTCTATCCCAACTAACAGCTCATGTACCCCACATGTCAAACACCATTTTCTCTCTCCCATCTTTTTTTCTCTCTCCGGTCTTCTCCGCCGCATTTCCTCTCTCCTCCTCGACAGCGTCCGGCTTCCCCTCCACCCTCCCCTCCACTGGTCTTTCTCCGCCGGCGGCGCAGCTTGGGCGCGGCCGAGGCAGACTCCGGCGCTTCCTTCTCTCGTGCTCGCGACGGCGGTGGCCTCTCCCGCCTCCCGGCCCCGGCTGCACGCACGGGCAGAGCGCGAGCCCCGCCGCCACCCGGCCTTGCGCCAAGCGGGCCGGCGCGGAGAACTCCGCCGCTACTGGCCTGGCGAAGCCGGCGCGGGCGCTGGAAGCGCCCCGCCCCGCCGCTGAAGCGCACGGCACGGAGGTGCGAGGCGCCTCGCCGCCGACCGCCCAGGCGCGCACGGCCCGGCGCGAGGAGTGCCGCCGCCCGCCCCGGCCGCGGCGAGCCCGGCGCGGCCTCCTTTCTCCGGTGGGCCTCCTCCTCCTCGTGGCCTCCTCCGGCTCCGGTCTCCCCCTCTCGCCCCATCCTCTCTCTCTCTCTCCCCCGGTCTCGCTCTCCGCGCGCGCGGCAACTCCTGCACGCGGGCCCCACGCCCGATACCAGGCCTCCGGGAAGCCCCAGATCTAGCGGACGCCGGCTCGTGGCGGACGGCTTACCGGACCCCGGTGCAGCTCATTCATCCGCCGTGGCATACGGTACAAGCGTTTGGCGGACGGACGGTTTACCGGCACCGGTGCAGATAGCCTAAATGCCAACTACCCGCAGACAAGTGTCCACGTAGCTGGACTGCTGGACTAGTAGCACTGAACTGCACATCATACTAGTAAATGCTAACCACCACTGCCCAACTAGTTTGGTGAACGATGCCGAGCTGTGGACAAGGAGCCGCCGCATGGACTGCAAATGCTACAGCAACTCTGGACTCTGGAGCCTTGCTCCAACCTCCAATCCGCACCTCAGAGGCGACAGATTTTCACAAAAGAAAAACATTACAAAATTGACGGATCATGAACGTGAGTCAGTAGCAAACACAGCCAGATCTTCAGAAGAATTGTTCGTGTACCTTGTCCCTGATCCATTGTGAGGATCAGAACCCAAGATCTTTCTTTTTATTGAGGGATCAGACCCCAAAGATATAAGAGACAAGGCCCCAGCAAGTAGAATTTGCATTCCAGCAAACAAACGGGCAATGCAATCTGATACATATAGATAAGGGCAACGAAACAGAAATATGAGCATAAACTAGTTTGGATCAGAGAAGCGTTGTCAAATCAATCCAAAATAATCAAACTGTGGCAGCACACAATCACGAGTTCTGGATCCAGGGAAGCTGTTTATTCCTGCATCATCCACTGCCATTACACATACACTGGGGAGGAAACCTCAACCAACTCACAAAGTTACCATACCACCGGATCTCGCGGCGACGCGGCCAGATCGAGCAGCCCACACACGGGCGCCGGCGCCGGAAGCTAAGCAGATCAGTTGGCGGCGGCGGCGGCCTCCTCCCCGTCGGCCGCCGGCTTGAGCTGGAAGGCGGTGACGGGGAAGGCGCGGCCGAGCCCGGCCGGGGTGCGGAACACGATCTTGGTGCCGGAGGGGCTGACGACGATCTCGGAGATGGTGACCCAGATGAGGAGCTCCTTGCTCTTGACGCCGGTGAGGCTGTGCATCCGGCCGGGCTCCACGAACGCCGTCACCTCCTTGTCGTACCACACCTGCTTGCCGATGGAGTCGAAGGTGTGGGTCACGCCGGCGGACTGGCGGAGCCACACGAAGCCCGTGGAACGGTTGTAGCCCACCTCGTCGAGGGAGCGCAGCGGGAGGAGGCCGTCGGGGAGGCCCAGCTCCACCATGAACTCGCGGGACTTGCGCTCGCACAGCTCGGCCCCAGCGTGCACCTCTGCGCCCGACCGGTGGTCCTCGATCAGCTGCGACATCTCCGCGACGGACGGGAGCAAGTGGTTTCTTGCTTCTTGCTTTTGCTTGCCGGATTGGGCTTGGTTTTATCTTGGATTGGATGCTTGCGGAGAATAAATTTGGGGAAGCAGGAGCGAGCCCGGTGGCGTGCTTTATAAGCTCAGGGCCGAACGGGGAAAAGGAGAGTGCCGTTTCAACCGGGCAACAACGTGCTGGCGAGCGGACGGAGACGAGGATCACGGGAGGACTAATCAATCATCAGAGGTTGAGTGGGTTACAGGTTACTGACGCTGGGAGTGCTCCAAAGTAGGAGCACGCCAATAGATCTGATTGCTTTGCACGGGCGAAAAAATTTGATGGTTGAATTTAGCAACATCAAGAATTTCAGTCTGCAAGGAGATTTATTTTGTCACATCTGTTTATAGTACCTCCATCCTCAAAATGACACAATCTAATTTTAATTTACTTTGGAAGAAAAGATATCTGTTTTTCCAGGTTAGAATTTCTACACAAAAAGATTTTCTCTAACCTGAGTTTTTGTTTCACTAAATATTAAACCTTGGACTCTATATAATGTTAATAACTAGGGATATTTTTTTTTCTATATGGCACTGGCTAAAACTTGTATCCCTAATCTTAGCTATATAGATAAAAATATATAATTTAATTTCTTTAAGGTGGTAAATTAGGGATACGAGTTTTAGCTAATGACATGTAGAAAAAAATTCCCTAGTAACTAACATCACATAGTCTTGGCTATCCATAAATTTTAATATCTTTCAAGCTGAGTCTTGGTTATCCATAAATTTTGATATCTTTCAAGCCAATATTTAATCATATTACAGTAGTCTCCGCTATAGATATACACTACTACATAAAAACTTAATCATTACCTTTTCAAATGGGCCTCCGAGCCAGTTGGGCCGATGGCCCGCTGCTCAGTTAATTGGTCTCAGGCGAGGCCAGGCTGCCGGCCTAGCAACCACCAGACTCCTCCTTGGTCGACTTGTGGAAGCAGGCACGAGCAATGGTGCCCGGCATATTCAGGCGCGGGTTTGATGCACTCGTATCCTGGGAAGTTTGGAAGGAGCGCAATAGTAGGACGTTCAACGGCAACGCAAAGACCTTGGCCGCGCTGATCTTGGACATCCAAGAAGAAGCAAATGCGTGGATGACGGCGGGGATGCGCGGGTTGTCCGCGTTCTTTGGGCGCTTCAACACAAGGCTATTCAACAACTCCTAGTCGCACAATTCAGACTCCGTCAATACAACCTCATTGCTCCACTGTTTAAGCCGGTGATCTCTTTATGTGCTCTTTCCGTAGTATGTCTGGTGGCAACTCGCCCTGGACAACGCGGGTGGTGTAACTTCAACTCTAACTTCTCTTAATGAAGCACGTGCAGCGTACATTTTTGAAAAAAAACATTAATCAAAGCGGGCATTGTAGCATCACTACCTCGGCTAACCCTATATTAACCAAGGTGGTCATCCTAAATGAAATATATCGGTTAATAGATATTAACCAATACGGTTATGTTATGAAGATTCAGTTAATTTGTTAACTAAACGCCCATCCTTCTTTCCCATGGGTTCTTCATTTTTTAGAGGGTCTTGAGCTCCAAAAGCCCAAAAATTATCCATTTTCTAGGAGAAGAAGTTTTGCCCTTGGATTTATCGAAGAGAGCACCGCAAGAGATTGATTCTTACTCTTTATCCATCATTTTCCTCTTTTTTCATGATTTATATTCTTTTTATCTAGATCTAGATCTATATCTAAATGGAGGAGAGAGAAAATCAGATCTATTTCTACTCAGATGCATTGGAAAGGTCCTACATAGTTAGAGGGGGGTGAATAGCCTAATTAAGATTCTAAATACACTAGAGCAAAGTGTTAGTATAACAAATAGCGTAAATGCGGTTTGCTCTAGCTCTACTTGTTAGGCGAGCCAACTCTTGACAAGTCTAGTAAGCTTATGGTCTCTACTTACCACACAAAAGCTAAGTTGCTAGTCTACTCCTAGGTGATCAAGCTAGAGAGCTAATCTCACTAATGCTACAACTAGAACAAGAATGAACCAATGTAATACAAGAGATAGGGTGCTTGTTACCAATGCCGGGCAAGAGATGAATATGTCAATCATAATATAAACACCAAGAATACCAAGGGAGACAATATGACACAATGATTTTTCTCCTGAGGTTCACGTGCTTGCCGGCACGCTACTCCCCGTTGTGCCGACCACCACTCGGTGTTGCGCACGCTAATAGGCCTCCAATGCCTAACCCTCCACGGGTGCCGCTAGCAACTACCCACAAGTGAGGTAACTCAATGACACGAGCAATTTACTAGAGTCACCTTTTGCAAATCTCCCGCGGGGAATAGACGCAAGAACCCTTCACAAATCACCGGGAGCCGGCCACGAACAATCACCAACATGTGCCGGACCTCCTCCGCAGCTCCAACCGTCTAGGTGGCGGCAACCACCAAGAGTAACAAGCAATCCCGCTGCTCAACGATCACTAGTGCCACTAGATGCTCAAACTCTAAGCAAATGCACTAAGGATCACTCCCAATCTCACTTTGGATGCACAATCAAGCAAGAGAAATAATGGGAGGTTTGCTTTAGCTCACAAGGATGTATCACCAATGAAAATGTCCAAGAGAGAGCTAGAGCCGGCCAACTTCTATTTATAGGGGTGAGACATCACTCCCAACCGTTACTCACCAAGTCAGCCCAACTCGGGTGGGCATCGGACGCTCAGATGCAATGCATCGGACGCGTTCGATGCTCTCCCCCAAGCACCCGTGCAACGCCACATGTCCACGATTCAAATTGACCGTTGCCGCGCAAACGGCTAGCTGCAGTCGGATCACCAGACGTTCAGACGACCTCACCTGACGCGTCCGATGCCTGTGGAAAACGTGCAATCCAACGAGCGTCCGACGCCACGTACCGGACACCAGGCAGAGGCAATTGACACAACACAGAGAGCTCCCAAAACGAGCACACACCCATCGGACACGTCTGATGGGGTGGCAACAGATGCCCCAAAGATCGGATGAACGCACGCCTACGATCTAACACAATTTTCCTTTGCACCAATGCACCGACGCCGCCAGAAGCGCCGGACGCGCCGATGCACGCCTTTGTGCTTATCCCAACTTTCACGGGGTCATCGGACGCCGTCCCCGTGCCTCTCGACCCGGCGTCCGATGCCCTTGAAAGTGCTTATCTCACTCCAAAAAACGCCGAGTCCCGCATCGCAAGCACGGCAGGAGGGATATACACCCAAACATCATCATCCCTTGCTCTTATAAGCCAACACCAACAAGAGTCTACACTTGTGCAATTGTGTTAGCATTTTTCAAATCATTTTCCAAGGGATTAGTTAGCTCTCACTAGGTCCTAATGCATATGCATGGAATAAGAACACCTAGTGGCACTTGATAACCGCTTTTGCATTAAGATCACCTCTCTTAATAGTACGTATCTATCCTAAATACACTCACACCGTCTATGGTGTCTTGAGTGCCAAAACAAAATGGCCCTATTCAATATACCTTTGCCTTAAGCCTATTTTCTTTTTCTTTTTTTTTCTTTTCCAAGTTGGAGCACTTGATCACCATCTTTTGGCATTCACTACCATCACCATGATGTTCTCCAAGTCTCCTTCACTTTGTAACACCCTAAAATTTGTAACTTTTCAAAATAGGTGAAATTGATTTACCATGCAATTATGTGTGTGCATTTAAACATAGATTAATAATAAATTTATTAAATTAAAATCAATTATAAGGCTAGACACATGTCTTTGTGCATTCATGCTGCTTTGCATGTATTTTTGGTTGTGTGCTTTGAGCAAAATTCAAACGGATTCAAACCTCATTTGAAAATGTTTTTGGAAAATTAAATTGGAAAAGGAAAAGAAGAAAGGTTTCTATCTCCCTGCCTTCTCCAGTTCAGCCTGGCCGCCAAAGTGCCGCGTCTTGGTTTTCCTCCTCCCCTTCTCTTCTTCTTTGCAGGTCATCATGGCGCCCCGGCTCTATTCCCTTCCTTCTTTCTCTTTCGGCGGCCAGGCAGCCCCAAGTCGGCACCTTCCTTTCTTCTTCCTCTAGCACTTTCCAAATGTAGAAGCCGAGTTTCCCTTTCTTAGCCATGCACGGATCGAGTTCGATCTTGCCCTTTCCATGCACGGCACCAGCCCCAGGCTATAAAAGCCGGCGCCACTGCGGCCGCGATCACATCGCCCAAGCTCCGCGGCGGCCCCCCGCAAGCCCCTAGCGAGTCACCGAGCGAGCTGCCTTCGTCATCTCGCCCGGCTTCTGTTCCGCTGCCCTCATAAGACACCGGCCGGGCTTCGTTCCAATCTCGCGAAGGCTGCTGATGCCTTCCATTTCTTCTTTCTTGTTTCGGTTCGTTTCTAATAACCACCGAGCGTTGCGGGGGAGCTTCGTCATCGTCGCTCCAAGTCACAGTTCACTGCAGTCCATCATCCGACCAACGTTTTCGCGTTGGTGAGCTCGCAATCCTCCGCTCTATCTCCCGGTGCCTTCGGTTTGCTCAGTGGTGGTCCGTAGGCCGAGTTCCGTGAACTCCGGCGAGCTCCCCGTCGGAAGTAATGGAGAGCCGCCGTGCATCTTCCTGTTCATGGCCAGCAACTCCTTTTCTTCTTTTCTTCATTTATTTGCCACCGTTCATCTCAGGATCAACGGCCAAGAATAGATCATACCCCTTCGTGGCGGTTTTGTTAAAGAGACCCTGCCTTTATTGATAATAGAACCCGCCGTCCTTGCCACGTTGACATTCAGGATTTTATTTATTTTATTTTGAAATTCCGACTTCAGATTATTTACAAAATTGCCACTGAGTTCTTTTGTGTATAACTTCGCCAAATTAACTCCGATTTGATCCGTTCAAGTTGCGTTAGATTCGTAATTGAATACTCTACATGTTTATGGTACTGTTAATCATGTTTTCCAACTTTTGATTTTATTATTTAATAAAATTAATAAGATCTATACATAAACCTTGTTTAATCTATAACTTGCTCATTTTAACTTCGATCTTGGTGATCCAAACGTCTGTGTGATCCTAGCGATGCGTAGATTCGTTTTATAAACTTTTTATCTTTATTTTATGATATTGGTGTACTGTTCTAATCTATATTCTTGTTTGCTATGCATGATTGCGCTTGGATGATTGTATGTTGCTTGTTGTGGAGTATAGACGGTGAGCAATACTGTTGGTGATCGGGAGTACTTTGACGAGCCATATCACCAAGGGTTTGTTGAGCAAGGCAAGTATAGCATGGGATCATCCTTGTTACCTACTCACCTTTAATCACTTAATTCATATTGCATGTGTCTTCCTTATTTACCACTAAGGATTTCCAAGCAATTGTATCTTGTACCTTGATTACCGTGGGTTTATGCATTTGGGTAGCTTGTGCTAGTGCTTAATAAATAACCATTATGATCTGTAACATGATTAATACTATATGCAACAAAGGTTTAAAACTCGCTTTTTAGCAACGGAAAATTAAAGGGGAAGAGTACCTGTTTGCTCTTGTCCTCCCTAAGGACTTATCGTAAGTGAGCACCCGGACTTACAAAGACAACCGTGGGGGGCTATATGGCTCGGATTTAGTCAAGTGTGAGGACCCTCTTCTAGCTTGTTAGAGGTTACCCTTGTGGCGCAAAAGGGGGGCTTTACACGATGGGCATAGCGTGGCTTCGTCCTCATGTGTTGCCGCTGCTGTCCGAACCATTTGGAAGGGGGATTCTATGTCCGCTTGTCGAGAAAACCTAGCGGCCCTAACTTGTTAGACGAACCTTCGAAAGACTTCATAGTGAAACCCCGCTATGCACCTCGGTAGTGTAGTTTGGGAGTAATTAACCCAAGTATATGGGAATCACGACTCACGGTGAAAGTGTACAACCTCTCGCAGAGTGTTAAATCTGTTATAACAACAGCCGTGCTCACGGCCACGAGCGGCCCGGACTTCTTATGGAATAATGATTTATGCGATGAAAAATTCTTGATTATTGTTTTTGCTATACTTTAATCATTGTTTACATGATCATATGGTTAATTGGGATTTATGCTACTTGTTGCTACTCACTTATGCTAAAATTGAGATATGATAAAAGTTGCTAACCGCAAAAAACCATGTCGACCTTTTTGAGCCTCATTAACCCCATGTTATTCTTGTTAAGTACAACATGTACTTACGCTTGTTTATTTTTATTACTTGGAAAATCCCGGATGGGTAACGGATAATCGTGTCTATGAGGACTCGATGAGGATTACTAGTCTTGTGCTTCACCGGCTTGACGTCCCTCGTGGCTTTGGAGTCTATCGGAGTGCTAGTTATCTTATTTCGTTTCCGCCGAGACTTTGAATAAATTTATGTAATAAAGTACTATTTATGATGTAATAAAGGCACCGAGCTTGATACTCCAGTGGTTTGTCTCTATATGTGTGTGATTGATCTCTGGGCACACATATGGTTTTTGTATTCAGTTTTTATTCTTAAAACTGGGTATGACAAATTGGGCGGGGCGTTACAAATTGGTATCGAGCCGTGTCGATCGTAGGGGCGCAAGCCTAGTTAGCAATGGTCGTTTTTAGCATCTCCTATTTCACTTATTTCATGCTTACTTTCTTAGTCTTGTTATTTGCTAAATTTTTATGTTGTTTCCCATCTTATTCTATTACAAAATTTATTGACTCTATTTCTAACTTAATCTTGGTCTAATTCTCAGATGACACGTGCCCATAAGACCGCCGCATTAGCACCGGAGGCTACATCCCACCCCGGCCGAGTACGCCCCCCGATGGAGCCCCCGCGACGAGGTCATGGTCGAGGAAGATGAGGATGTGCGGATGCACCAAGTGGAGCCTCAAGAAGAAAAGCTCAAGTGGTGATCATCGAGATCTCGATGATGAAGAGGAGACGTGGAGGTGCACCAAGAAGAAGGCGCCGCTGGGGCCAATCCTCCTCCACCACCACCACCACCCCAGGGTGGCGCAGCAGGAGGAGATGATCTTCCCATGGGATGGACCAGGAGGATCTACGCCAAGCGAGGAAATTATGCCAACTACTACCATGCTCATCTTGTGGATATGATCCATAACTACTATGATGACCAGTTCACTGTGGAGTACCTTTGCGAGGAGAACATCCACCCCCTTGAGGGCACTTACTGGAAGGCAAGATTGGTGGTCTACACTTGAAATGAGGAGGTGGAAGCTTTCCAAGTGGACTTGATGTTGGGGCATACGGCTGCACGTACCACTCTTCAGACAAAGATGGAAGACGCAGCCTGAAGCCTACCTCGTATACCGTGAGAGGCGCTATGAGGACATGGAGGACGAGGACCGCTACCTCCCTCGTTATGATGAGGAGCTGGGATGGGTGATGCGGGATCCCCAGTATGCGGATCCTACCTCTCGATCACTAGTCCTCTTTGCTCATGAGTTGATGCGCGACAACACGCGACTCAAGACTGAGCTGCGGACACAACGAAGGTCACGCAAGAGGAGCCAAAGGGAAGCTGATGACCTCAGGGAGGAACTCCAGTGTCCAAGACTTTATGAGAAGCTAGACCGAGCCTAGGAGTTGGAGTCCATCTTTATCATATTACGATAGTATCGTGGTTTGAATCGAGTCGAGTCGAGTCAAGTGTGTGCATGTGAACTTTTAATGTTTGGATGATTATCATTATGCTTATGTTTGAGTTGGATCTTTGTTATGAGTGCTGGGAGATTGTGGGCATGTCCACAAGTCCCAATGTTTAAGAATTTTTAAGTTAGAATAATAAATGCTTAAGTTTGGGTCGGTTATATCGTTTTTGCTGAAATCTGTCTCGGAGCGATCATGCTCTTTAGTTGATACCCACCAACCTGTTCATGCAAAATTTATGAAATTTTTATGAGAGTAACTAGACTTTTTTCAAATGCCGCTGGAATCACCCTTTTATCAGTTATGGTTTGAGAGATATAATTGTTGGAGTTGAAGGTTTCTGCGCTGACAGCCTCTCTGGACAGAATTAAAGTTTTGCTGTTTTACTCCCAGTTATCGTCAGAATCTGGAAATCTCACCTGAATGAAAGTTGTAGATAATTTCTTAATCTTTCCATCCATATATGACACGACTCATTTGATTATCTGTAGCTCGAGTTATGACTGATTTACTGTACTGCTGTTGCATGAAGACGCCCAGAAATTTTCAGATTCAGTGTTTACTTGCATTAGTAATTCGTTTGGTTGGGTATATGCTAAACTTGAGCATTTGCTTTGGAAAACAGATGGCAGCTAGAGGCAGGGGAGCTAGAGGACGTAGGGGTGGTAGAGGTATTGGCAACTATCCACGCCACCACCACCGCCACCTCCACCACCGCCACCGCCGACCATGGAGCGTATGTTTGCAACACAAACTCGATTCTTGCAGACCTTGGTGCAACACAATCGAACCAGCCAGCCGCACCACCGCCACCACCACCACCTGCTAGAGACAAGCGTGGTGATTTCTTGAAGGGTCACCCTCCGGTATTCTCCCATACCGCATCCACTTTGGAGGCCGATGACTGGCTTCGTGCAGTTGGGAAGCAGCTCAATATAGCACAATGCAATGACTATGAGAAGGTGCTATATGGTTCCGGACAGTTACAGGGGGTAGCTCAAACCTGGTGGGAGTCGTACCAGTATGGTCACCCCCACCCAAACCAGATCACCTGGCAGGAGTTCCAGGAAGCATTCAGAGCTCACCACATCCCCGAGGGGGAGATTGAAGTTAAGAAGGAGGAGTTCCGTGAGGGTCAAGCAAGGTTCCATGTCGGTGGGGCGAGTACCGTGACCGGTTTTCTCGCTATCTCGTTACGCTCCCCGAGGATGTTGACACTGATGCGAAGAAGCAGGGACATTTCCTGAAGGGATTATATGATGAGCTTAGGTTGCAGTTCTCATCTACTCTCTACCCCAATTTCCATGCACTGGTGGACCAAGCGATAGTGGTGGGTAACCTACGCCAGGAGCTGGACCACAAGAAGAGAAGGTGGCAGGGACCGGGCTCTGGAAGCAACACTCGCTTCCGCACCAATCAGGGGCAACCGCCAAGGTACCAAGGTTCTTATCCCCAGTGGAACCGCAATCAGAATCAGCAGCGCCCTCAGTATCCGCAGCAGTTTGGTGGACAGCGCCCACAGCAGCAGTATGGTAATCAGACGCCCCGTCCTGGAAACCCCAACAATACCTCAGTGAAGAGCAGTGCACCTAACACCCCCAATAGGTGCTACATCCGTGGTGAAGCAGGTCATATGTCTTACCACTTGTCCCCAAGAAGCGAGAACCCGCAGACTCCATAGAACCAGAACAGCAATCGAAGGCGCACCCTCGGCTGAACAACACCGGAAAGGTGAATCATGTGTCCACCGATACCGTCCGGGGAAGCACCGAGAGGTCATGCTCGGTACGTTCGGTGTCAATTCCATCCCCGCTTCTTTGTTCTTTTTTCGACTGAGCTTCGCATTCCTTTATTTCGCATATTTTTATCCAAATGCATGGCATCCCAAAGTATGTGCTCAAAAAAACAACTTCATAGTAAATTCACCGGGTGGAAGTATGCCAAAGACAAAGATAAATGTCCGGCAGCTAGTCTGTCTATAAGGGGGGTAGACTTCAAGGTTTGCCCTATAGTGTTGAGAACAGCTGGGATTGATCTTATTCTGGGTATGGACTAGATGAAGAAACATCATGTAGTGATTCAGTGTCAAGAGAAGGTTGTAGTTCTGACAACGCCAAGTGGAGACAGAATCAGTGTTGATGTAGTGGTACAGCCGCAGCAAACTGCCACTGTGACTCAGCTGAATGGAGATGGCAACCAGCAGGACCGCGTCGTGGATGAGTTCCCAGATGTGTTCCCCGAAGATTTGCCAGGTATGCCACCTAACCGTGATATTGAATTTCTTATTGAGCTTTTACCTGGCACTGCACCTATAGCTAAGCGTCCATATAGAACGGGGGTACCTGAGTTAGAAGAGTTAAAGAAGCAACTAAAAGAGTTGTCTGAGAAAGGTTTTATTCATCCGAGTTCTTCACCTTGGGGAGCACCTGTCAAATTTGTTGACAAGAAGGATGGTACTCAGAGAATGTGTGTTGATTATCGATCACTCAATGAGGTTACCATCAAGAACAAGTATCCTTTGCCTAGAATTGATGATTTATTTGACCAGTTGAGAGGTGCTTGTGTATTCTCTAAGATTGATCTTCGTTCTGGTTATCATCAATTGAAGATTCGTGCTACTGACATATCTAAGACTGCATTTACTACAAGGTATGGGTTGTATGAGTACACAGTGATGTCATTTGGGCTGACTAATGCACCTGCCTACTTTATGTACTTGATGAATAAGGTGTTTATGGAATATCTGGACAAGTTTGTTGTGGTATTCATTGATGATATATTGGTATTCTCCAAGAATGAGGAAGAACACGCTGAGCATTTGAGGTTGGTTTTGCAGAAGCTCAGGGAGCACAAGCTATATGCTAAGCGAAGTAAGTGTGAGTTCTAGTTGAAGGAAGTTTCCTTTCTTGGTCATGTTGTATCCAATGGTGGTATTGCAGTGGATCCTAGCAAGGTGAAAGATGTGTTAGATTGGACACCACCTACTAATGTCAGTGAGATCCGTAGCTTCCTTGGGTTAGCTGGCTATTACCGGAGATTCATTGAAGGATTCTCTAAACTTGCTAAGCCTATGACTGCACTATTGGAGAAGAATGCTAAGTTTATATGGTCTTCAGAGTGTCAGTCTAGCTTTGATGAGTTGAAGAAGAGATTAACCACAGCCCCGGTGTAGATATTGCCAGATCTGAGCAAGAATTTCTCCATCTTTTGTGATGCGTCTCGTCTTGGTCTGGGATGTGTTCTTATGCAAGAAGGAAGAGTAGTGGCCTATGCATCAAGGCAAATGAGGAAGCATGAGTTGAATTATCCTACTCATGACTTAGAGTTAGCAAAGAAGGGTTCATGCTTTGAAGATATGGAGACACTATCTTATTGGCCATAAAAGTGACATCTACACTGACCATAAGAGTTTGAAGTATATTTTCACTCAGTCGGACTTGAATTTGAGACAGCGTCGATGGTTGGAACTGATTAAGGATTATGACTTGGAAGTACATTATCACCCAGGGAAGGCCAATGTTGTAGCTGATGCTCTTAGCAGGAAGAGTTATGCAAATGAGGTTCGAACAACACCCATGCCTAAGGAGTTGTGTGCTGAAATTGATTATCTCAATCTGGGTTTTGTCAATAATACAGTGGAGTTGGTAGTAGAGCCGACTCTAGAGCAAGAAATCCGCAAGGGTCAGCTTGAAGATGAGAAACTAAAAGAGATTGCGGAGAATATAGTGATCGGCAGCACCAGGATTTCGTTTGGATGACAATGGGACTCTATGGTTTGAGAAAATGATTTGTGTACCAGCTGTGAAGGCTATCCGAGATGCAATTTTGTGAGAGGCCCATGAGTCTGCTTATTCTATACACCCGGGTAGTACCAAGATGTACTTGGACTTGAAGGAGAAGTACTGGTGGTATGGATTAAAGAGAGATGTGGCAGAATATGTAGCCTTGTGTGACACTTGTCAGAGAGTCAAAGCTGAACATCAACGACCTGCAGGGTTACTACAACCAATGAAGATACCCGAGTGGAAATGGGAAGAAGTTGGTATGGATTTTATAGTAGGATTGCCATGGACTCAGAGAGGGTATGATTCGATATGGGTAATAGTGGATCGATTGACTAAAGTTGCTCACTTTATACCGGTCAAGACTACTTACCATGGACCAAAGTTAGCAGAGCTATACATGGAAACGATAGTGTGTTTGCATGGTGTTCCAAAGAAGATCGTGTCCGACAGAGGTTCTCAGTTCACATCACATTTCTGGAAGGGTGTACATGAGTCACTGGGGACAAAGTTAAATTTCCGCTCCGCCTATCATCCTCGGGACCGACGGACGCATCATGCGAGAACTAATCGAGATATTGGAAGATATGTTGAGAGCATGTGCATTACAATATGGTACTAGTTGGGATAAGAGTTGGCCATATATGCAGAGTTCTCATACAACAATAGTTATCGAAGAGTCTCAAGATGGCACCGCTTGAAGCATTGTATGGCCGCAAGTGCAGACACCACTGCTTTTTTGGAATCAAACAGGTGAGAGCCAAGTATTTGGACCTGATGTTCTTAAAGATGCCGAAGAGCAAGTGAGAATGATCGAGATAATTTAAGAGTGGCCCAATCTCGTCGGAAAAAGCTATGCCGATACTAGGAGGCGAGAATTGGCATTTAAAGAGGGTGACTATGTCTATTTAAAAGTGTCACCTATGAGAGGTGTGAAGAGGTTTAACATGAAAGGAAAGTTAGCCCCAAGGTATATCGGACCTTTCAAGATTTTAGAGAGACGTGGAGAAGTGGCTTACCAGTTAGAGTTGCTAGACAGATTGTCTGGTGTGCATGATGTGTTCCATGTGTCTCAGCTAAAGAAGTGTTTGCGAGTGTCCGAGGAACAAATACCATTAGAAGAGATTGCTGTTAGTGATCATCTAACATATGAGGAATTTCCAGTAAGAATTTTGGAGACCGCGGAACGAGTAACCAGGAGCAGGGTTATCAAGATGTGCAAGGTACAGTGGAACCGGTACTCCGAGGATGAGGCGACTTGAGAAAGAGAGGATGAACTGAGGAAGTCCTATCCGCAGTTGTTCGAGTAAGCATATCCAATTCTCGAGGACGAGAATTAGTTAAGGGGGGTAGAATTTGTAACACCCTAAAATTTGTGACTTTTCAAAATAGGTGAAATTGATTTACCATGCAATTATGTGTGTGCATTTAAACATAGATTAATAATAAATTTATTAAATTAAAATCAATTATATGGCTAGACACATGTCTTTGTGCATTCATGCTTGCCGCATGTATTTTTGGTTGTGTGCTTTGAGCAAAATTCAAACGGATTCAAACCTCATTTGAAAATGTTTTTGGAAAATTAAATTGGAAAAGGAAAAGAAGAAAGGTTTCTATCTCCCCGCCTTCTCCGGTTCAGCCTGGCTGGCCTAAGTGCCGTCTTGGTTTTCCTCCTCCCCTTCTTCTTGCTGTGGAGGTCATGTTGCCGCGCCCCCTATTCCCTTCCTTCTTTCTCTTTTCGGCGGCCAGCCAGGCCAGCCCAAGTCGGCACCTTCCTTTCTTCTTCCTCTAGCACTTTCCAAATGTAGAAGCCGAGTTTCCCTTTCTTAGCCATGCACGGATCGAGTTCGATCTTGCCCTTTCCATGCACGGCACCAGCCCTGGGCTATAAAAGCCGGCGCCCTGCAGCAGCCGTCCTGTCGCCCAAGCTCCGCAGCAGCCGCCGCAAGCCCCTAGCGAGTCACCGAGCAGGCTGCCTTCGTCATCTCGCCGCGCTGCTGTTCCGCTGCCCTCATAAGACACCGGCCGGGCTTCGTTCCAATCTCGCGAAGCTGCTGATGCCTTCCATTTCTTCTTTCTTGTTTCAGTTCGTTTCCTAATCACCACTGAACGTTGCAGGGAGCTCGTCATCGTCGCTCCAAGTCACAGTTCACTGCAGTCCATCATCCGACCAACGTTTTCGCGTTGGTGAGCTCGCAATCCTCCGCTCTATCTCCCGGTGCCTTCGGTTTGCTCAGTGGTGGTCCGTAGGCCGAGTTCCGTGAACTCCGGCGAGCTCCCCGTCGGAAGTAATGGAGAGCCGCCGTGCATCTTCCTGTTCATGGCCAGCAACTCCTTTTCTTCTTTTCTTCATTTATTTGCCACCGTTCATCTCAGGATCAACGGCCAAGAATAGATCATACCCCTTCGTGGCGGTTTTGTTAAAGAGACCCTGCCTTTATTGATAATAGAACCCGCCGTCCTTGCCACGTTGACATTCAGGATTTTATTTATTTTATTTTGAAATTCCGACTTCAGATTATTTACAAAATTGCCACTGAGTTCTTTTGTGTATAACCGCCAAATTAACTCCGATTTGATCCGTTCAAGTTGCGTTAGATTCGTAATTGAATACTCTACATGTTTATGGTACTGTTAATCATGTTTTCCAACTTTTGATTTTATTATTTAATAAAATTAATAAGATCTATACATAAACCTTGTTTAATCTATAACTTGCTCATTTTAACTTCGATCTTGGTGATCCAAACGTCACGTGATCCTAGCGATGCGTAGATTCGTTTTATAAACTTTTTATCTTTATTTTATGATATTGGTGTACTGTTCTAATCTATATTCTTGTTTGCTATGCATGATTGCGCTTGGATGATTGTATGTTGCTTGTTGTGGAGTATAGACGGTGAGCAATACGCTGGTGATCAGGAGTACTTTGACGAGCCGTATCACCAAGGGTTTGTTGAGCAAGGCAAGTATAGCATGGGATCATCCTTGTTACCTACTCACCTTTAATCACTTAATTCATATTGCATGTGTCTTCCTTATTTACCACTAAGGATTTCCTAGCAATTGTATCTTGTACCTTGATTACCGTGGGTTTATGCATTTGGGTAGCTTGTGCTAGTGCTTAATAAATAACCATTATGATCTGTAACATGATTAATACTATATGCAACAAAGGTTTAAAACTCGCTTTTTAGCAACGGAAAATTAAAGGGGAAGAGTACCTGTTTGCTCTTGTCCTCCCTAAGGACTTATCTGTAAGTGAGCACCCAGGACTTACAGTACAACCGTGGGGGCTATATGGCTCTGGATTTAGTCAAGTGTGAGGACCCTCTTCTAGCTTGTTAGAGGTTACCCTTGTGGCGCAAAAGGGGGCTTTACACGATGGGCATAGCGTGGCTTCTGTCCTCATGTGTTGCTGCTGCGGTGTGAACCATTTGGAAGGGGGATTCTATGTCTGCTTGTCGAGGAAACCTAGCGGCCCTAACTTGTTAGACGAACCTTTGAAAGACTTCATAGTGAAACCCTGCTATGCACCTCGGCAGTGTAGTTTGGGAGTAATTAACCCAAGTATATGGGAATCACGACTCACGGTGAAAGTGTACAACCTCTGCAGAGTGTTAAACTGTTATAACAGCCGTGCTCACGGTCACGAGCGGCCTGGACTTCTTATGGAATAATGATTTATGCGATGAAAAATTCTTGATTATTGTTTTTGCTATACTTTAATCATTGTTTACATGATCATATGGTTAATTGGGATTTATGCTACTTGTTGCTACTCACTTATGCTAAAATTGAGATATGATAAAAGTTGCTAACCGCTATAAACCATGTCGCCCTTGTGTGAGCCTCACTAACCCCATGTTATTCTTGTTAAGTACAACATGTACTTACGCTTGTTTATTTTATTACTTGAAAAATCCCGGATGGGTAACAGATAATCGTGTCTATGAGGACTCTGATGAGGATTACTAGTCTTGTGCTTCACCAGTTGACGTCCCTGTGGCTTTGGAGTCTATCGGAGTGCTAGTTATCTTATTTCGTTTCCGCTGAGACTTTGAATAAATTTATGTAATAAAGTACTATTTATGATGTAATAAAGGCACTGAGCTTGATACTCCAGTGGTTTGTCTCTATATGTGTGTGATTGATCTCTGGGCACACATATGGTTTTGTATTCAGTTTTATTCTTAAAACTGGGTATGACATTCACTTGACATGAACCATCCTTTCTTTTGCTACACACACTTAGCCACAAAGGATTAGTCCAAAAGATTTTATCAATTATCCAAAACCAAACTAGGACTTTCAATCTCTCTTTTTTTAGTAATTGATGACAACCTTCACAAAGATATGAATTATAATTGAATTTGAATTTGAACCACTTGTCCAAGCATTAAGATTATGTGTAAAGATTGGACAAGTTATGCAAACCCCATTTAGTAGTACTAGCTCCCCCTACATGTGTGCTAAGAGTTTGGATTTAAAAGCTTGCACACATGTTGGATATAAGTTGTGGGAGAGATACTACTATCAATCTTGATGCTAAGGTTTAAAGAATGGACCTTTGAAGCGTAATACCATCGGAGTGCACAATTCAACCATCCTTAGCACCAAGTTAGCTAGATAAGCAAATACTAGATACCCTATGAGATCAACATTAAGAATAAGGTTCTAGTACCACTTGTGAAGGCAAAAACTCTAGTCTAGCTAAGTCCTATGCATGCTAGTGATCAATTCATCATTCAATTTCTATTACTAGCATACACCACACAAGCATAAATTTTCAATTTAAATTTCAATGCAAGCAAGCATATGTGAAATGCGCATTCAAATGCAACAACTTTGTTCATGAGCTTACTCCCCCTACTTGCGTACTCAAATTTTAATTGATCCCCTTCATTTTCCTTCATTTCCCAATTATCATTTTTGTGACTAATCTCTCCTCCTTTGTCATCTATTTCCACAAAAGGTTATGCCAATTTTAGGTAGGAGTTAGTTAAATTGTGATTCAATCATGGTGTGAATAAGTGAGGATCATATTCACATTGATTCAATCTAGCTTACTTGCCCAAGTTATTTAACACGGTTTAAACTAAGGACAAGCTTCTTCACACATCTTACAATGGTTATCTTGCCCATGTCGGTTAAATACCTCAAAGCTCATAGTCTAGATCAAACACTAGGATTGCAAGCCCATAAACATGTCATATAACACCACTAGATCAATACAAGCATAGAAGCAATAGTGGCATCATATATACATCAAATTTATTTGGTTTGCATGAATGACCCTAAAAATAACTTGTTATGTCTAGATGTGCTAATCATGTCCTTAGCAAAGGATGTATGCCATGCCAATCAATTTTACCTTGCTTTGCTCGAAGGAGAGGCATGTCGCATAAGTGGGGTGTATCTTCACATATTTGAGAAGTCAATGATGTTCAATTCATTTCTTAGCTTGCAAAACCTCTTCTCATCAAGTGGCTTGGTGAATATGTCGGCAAGTTGATCATCGGTGCCCACACTGTCAATTGAAATATCACCCTTTTGTTGATGATCTCTTATGAAATGATGCCTAATGTCAATATGCTTTGTTCTTGAATATTGAACCGCGTGGTTTGTCATCTTGATAGCACTCTCATTGTCACATAGCAATGGCACTTGTTTGAAATTAACTCCAAAGTCTTTCAATGTTGATTTCATCCATAACAATTGAGCACAACAACTACCGGCACTAATGTATTTGGCTTCGACGGTAGAAAGTGTAACACTATTTTGCTTCTTTGATGACCATGACACAAGTGATCTTCCAAGCAATTGACATGTACCACTAGTACTCTTTCTATTAACCTTGCATTCCCGCATAGTCGGAGCCTGAATATCCAATCAATTCAAAGTTTGACCCCTTGGGATACCATAGTCCAACATCTTGTGTATGTTTCAAGTACCTTAATATTCTTTTTGTTGCCTTGAGATGACTCTCTATAGGTGAGGCTTGAAATCTTACACACATCCGTACACTAAACATGATATCCGGCCTTGATGTGGTCACATAGAGTAGGCTTTCTATCATTGACTGATATAACTTTTGATCCACCGTGTTGCCACTAGCATCACTATTCAAGTGTCTATTTGTTTCCATTGGTGTACTAATACCCTTTGCATGTTCCAAGCCAAATTTCTTGATCATATCCTTGATGTACTTGCCTTAACTAACAAATGTGCCATTCTTCTTTTTGCTTGATTTATAGACCAAAAAAGTAACTAAGCTCTTCAATCATTGACATCTCAAATTTATTAGCCATCATATTGCCAAACTCCTCAAAAAAATCTTAATTGGTTGAACCAAAGATGATATCATCCACATAGATTTGCAACACAAATAAGTCCTTGCCAAGCTTCTTGGTGAAGAGAGTGGTGTCAACCTTGCCTATTTTGAAACCTTTAGAGAGGAGAAAGTTTCTCAACCTCTCATACCATGCTCTAGGTGCTTGCTTCAAACCATATAATGTCTTCTTAAGCTTGTACACATGGTTGGGTTTCTTATCATCTTGAAAACCAGGAGGTTGCTCAACATATACCAATTCATTAATGTAGCCATTGAGAAATACACTCTTGACATCCATTTGGTAGAGCTTGATGTTGTTGGCACAAGCATAAGCTAATAAGATTCTAATTGCTTCTAATCTTGCAACCGGTGCATATGTTTCACCAAAGTCAAGACCCTCTATTTAAGTGTAACCTTGTGCAACTAGTCTTGCTTTGTTTCTCACAACTATGCCGTCTTGGTCTTGCTTGTTTCTGAACACCCACTTGGTACCAATCACATTATAATGCTTTGGCCTTTCTACCAATTCTCAAACTTGATTTCTAGTGAAGTTGTTTAGCTCTTTATGCATAGCATTTACCCAATCAACATCCATCAAGGCATCTTCTACTTTGGTTGGCTCAAATGATGAGACAAAAGAATGATGCTCACAAAATAAAGCCAATCTTGATCTTGTTTGCACACCACTATGAATATCACCAACTATTTGATCCAATGGATGATCTCTTGCAATATTAGTTGGTTGGAGCACTTGCACTTGACTGCTTGAGCTTGGTTGATCATTCGGTTGAGATGATGTACTAGCCCCTTGTTGATCTTGCACTTGAGCACCACTAGCTTGAGATTGATTATTAGAACCACTAGCTTGCATAATTGGAGAAGTGAACACTTGAGCTTTGTCATCTTTAACATCAATAACTTCTCTTGGCCTAATATCACTAATATCCATATTCTTCAATATATTTAATAATTGAGTGCCTCTCACATCATCAAGATTTTTATCTTCATCTTGTGAACCCTTGGTTTTATCAAATTCAATATCATGAACCTCCTCAAGAGTACCGTTAGCTAAATTTTAAACTCTATATACTTTGCTTGATGTGGAGTAACCAAGTAAGAATCCTTCATCACACCTCTTATCAAACTTTTCAAGCCTTGTGCCTTTCTTCAAAATGTAGCATTTACAACCAAAGACCTGAAAGTCTGCAATGTTAGGCTTTCTTCTATTTAATAGCTCATATGGTGTCTTCTTCATCATTGGGTGACAATAGAGTCGGTTGCTAGAATAGCAAGTCGTGTTGATAGTTTCGGCCCAAAAAGATTGACTCACATTGTACTCACTAAGCATAGACCTTGCCATATCAATGAGTGTTCTATTCTTCCTCTCAACAAGGCCATTTAATTGTGGAGTGTACTTGGCCGAGAATTGATGTTTGATTCTAAAGTCATCACATAACTCATCAACTCTTGTGTTTCTAAACTCACTTCTATTGTTACTTCTCACTTTCTTGATGGTTGTTTCAAATTCATTGTGTACTCTCTTGACAAAAGACTTGAATATATCATACACATCACTTTTGTCCACTAGAAAGAAGACCCATGTATATCTAGTGTGATCATCCACAATCACAAAGCCATACTTGTTGCCACCAATACTAGTGTAGGTTGTCGGCGCAAATAAGTCCATGTGTAATAACTCAAATGGTTTTCTAGTACTCATGATGTTTTTGGGATGAGTGTTTCCAACTTGTTTGCCGGCTTGATAAGAGCTACACAATCTATCTTTCTCAAACACAACATCTTTTAAGCCTCTAACTAAGTCATACTTGATCAATCTATTCAATTGTTTCATGCCAACATGACCAAACCTTCTATGCTATAGCCAACCCATACTTGACTTAGTGAATAAACATATTGAAAGTTGAGTCTCACTAGCATTAAAATCAACCAAATAAAGATTTTCATATCTAAAGCCTTTGAATATCAAGTTTAATCCATCAACACTAACAATCTCAACATCATCAACCCCAAATATGCACTTGAAACCAAGATCACACAATTGTGCCTCGATAGCAAGTTGAAGTTTAAGCTCTCTACTAATAGCACATTGGAAATGCTCAAATCATTGGATATGGCAATCTTAGCAAGCCCTTTAACTTTGCCTTTGTCATTGTCACCAAATGTGATACTATCAAATCTATCTTTGCCACTATCATTGAATGAATTGAACATCTTGAATCTCCGGTCATGTGTTGAGTGCACCCACTATCAAGAACCCAATGCCTTCCTCCGGCTTTATAGTTGACCTACAAGACAAGTCAATGTTTCTTAAGTACCCACACTTGTTTGGGTCATTGTAGGTTAGTGACTAAGCTCTTTGGCACCCAAATGGCTTTCTTCTTTGAGCCCATAATTGGTGTACCAACAAACTTAGCTTGCACACCTCTCTCACCCTTGGTAAGCAAATAACAAGAATCAAAGCAAATAGAATGAACATTAGCACTTTTCTTGTTATTGTTCTTTTATAGCAATTTTGCTCTAGGTGCCCACTTTGCTTGCATCTATAGCAATACCGACCATTGCTCTTTACAAAGCTAGGCTTTGGAGTTGCAAAGGCCGCCTTGCCTTTCTTGGGGGATAGCCCAATCCCTCTTTGTTGAGAAAAAAGCGTTGGCTATCCAAGCACTTAAGCAAGCGGGCCTCACCACCATAGGCTTTACCTAAGGCATGAGTGAGCTCATCAACCTCCTTTTTCAAGGTCTCATTCTCTTCCATAAGAGAGGCATCACAAGTAAAACCGTCACTAGTAGTAGAAGTGGATGTATGAAGGGTCGAGATGGCGGACTAGAGGGAGGGTGAATAGTCCTTTCTAAAAACTACTCGCAGCGGAAGACCGAATTAAATGCGGAATTAAGACTATCGGTCTAACCAAGACTTTACCCCTCTATCTAATGTTAAGCACCTTACAAAGAGATCCTAGGTTGAGCCACTAAGGTGCAAGTCTAGGTAGTGCTCGCCTATCCAATACTAGGTTGCAAGGTCACAAAAACCTAAGCAACTAGTATTCAATCAAACCGGAGAGCACCTACACATACTAGTGAGCAAAGAGCACAAAGCCTAGGCCACTAGATGTTCTCACTAGCATGGCTACACAACCCTAACTAGTGAGCTCAATTGCTTAGCTACACAAACCAAGCAATATGACTAGCAAGGCTACACAAGCCAACTAGCCACGCAATCGCTACTTCTAAGCTACACAAGCTAAGAAGGTAACTAGCTAGCTACACAAGCTAACTAATTACTAGAGCAACTACACAAGCACAAATAATATGAATAATAAGTAAAGAGCTTGTGTATGTAAATTGCAAACCACCGAGAAGATAAAGACAATGTTGACACAGCGATTTTTATCCCGAGGTTCACTTGGTTGCCACCAAGATAGTTCCCGTTGTGTCGACCACACACTTCGTGTTGCGCGAGCTAATAGACTTCCAATACCTAGCCCTCCACAGGCGCCGCAAGCAACTACCCAAGTGAGGGTAACTCAATGACACACTTTAACTAGAGTTGCTCTTCGTGATCCCCGCGGGGTGAGCACAATCTCTCACAATGTCACTCCAGGTGACTAGCAATCGGAGCACCACTTAATCTCCGAGTGTGCTACAACGATGCCCACAAGCCTCCAAACCGTCTAGGAGGTGGCAACCTCCAAGAGTAATAAGCACCACCGGCTTACAACTCGATTACCTAGTGCCACACCTTGCAATCTCTTAATGCAATGCCCTAGAATCACTTACTCGCAATCGGATGTAATCACTACAAGCATATGCGAGTTAGAGGGCTCTCAAGCACCACCAAGCAAGGACACAAAGTCCCCAATGTGCTCAGCAGCCAGCCAAGGCCGGCCAAGGCAACTACTAATAGCCCCAAGGGCTAAAGAGCCGTTGCCACAAAACCGACCAAGCGGCGGAGCCGGGCGACTCACCAAGTGACGACCGGACGCGTCCGGTCGCAGCGTCCAGTCGCTCCTGCGACGCCACGTGTCCTCGCCATTCAAACTAGCTGTTGACGCGCAACGGTCTCCTCGCGCGCGTGCCATGCCACCATGACGAACGCAGCCCTCTGTCCACCGCCGGGACGCGCGTGGCGCCCAGCCCGGCCACGCACCGAGAGCTCCCGAGCCAAAATCTTGACCGGACGCGTCCGACAAGACCGACCGGACACCCCTCGCATCCGGTCCTCCTCAGCTCACCAGCGCCAAGCCACTGCTCGCCGACCGGGCGCGGCACCGGGCGTCCCGGCCGCCCCCGGCCACCACCACCGAAAGAGCCCCCGACGCGCACACTTGACGGACGCGTCCGGTCCTTCTTGGACCCGGCGTCGGCCGAAAGTGTTTCTCAACGAGAAACACTTCCGACGATTTTGCCTCCAATTCCGGCCTCCAACGCAATAAAAAATAAGCACTTCACTTCCACGAAAGCACCCGAATCCCGCCGAGCAAGCTCGGCAGAGGGAGAGAGGATCCCAAACCCCCTCTCTACCCGGCAAACACCATGCCCTTTGCAAATGTGCCAACACCACTAAGTGTACATCACCATATGCATGTGTGTTAGCATTTTCACAATCATTTTTCAAAGGGTTTTCACTCCTTCTCACATCGCCACTCGATCCTAGCAACACGATGCAAAATTAGATCGCTCAAGTGGCACTAGATGATCGATATGCAAACAAGTTTGCCCCTCTTGATAGTACGGCCATCTATCCTAAACTCGGTCATCAACTTCTCTACACACCTATGACCGGTGAAATAGAAATGCCTTAGGTTATACCTTTGCCTTGCGCTTTCCACTCCATCTCCTTGGGTGTTGATGCAACAAATGCACCGAGCACTCCATATGAGTGATATGATCCACTTCATATTATCATATGGCCTTCGATCTATCGATCTTGACCTCACTTGCTCTTCACCATCGCTTCGGTCCTTCGGCGCCAAGTCTTTGCTCAAGCCTCTCGACACTCGGTACCAATGACTTCAAAGCCTCAACTTGCTCTTCACCATCGCAACCGGTCCATCAAGTTAAGTCTTGTCTCGATCTTCAGCTCTTAGCCATATGACTCTATGTCATGTATCATGTATTAAGCTCCTTTAGTATCATATGTGTGAGCCTTGCAACAAATCACACCACCTCTATGGTATAGTTGCTCACACACATGTACCTGTCGACTAAATCTCTGTAAATCTCACATAAGCATAATTAGTCCACCTAGGTTATCACTCAATTACCAAAACCAAACAAGGACCTTTCAATCTCCCTCTTTTTGGTAATTGATGACAACTCTACAAAGATATTGAAATTAAGCATTTTGGGATTTTTATGCCACTTATCCAACTTTAAGCTCTATGTCTATGATTTGGATAAGCACCATAAAATCAACTTGGTAGTGTTAACTCACCCTACATGTGTGCTCAAATGGTTTGGTTTCAAGCTTGCACACATGCATGAATATGAAATTTGTGGGAGGGTTACCACTACTAAATGATGCTAAAGTATACAAGATAGAGAATAAACCTTTGCAGCGTATATACCACTTTTTCAACATCCTTAGCATCAATCCTTGCTAGAAACAAGTGAAACTATATACCATGTGAGATCAACATTATAATCAAGGTTCTAATTACCACTTGCTATACTAAGACTAGGCTCTAAATACCATATAATATCAAACATCATTCAAGACTTAGTTCTAGCAAACACTTTGCACACAAGCATGTAGGAATGTAAGACAGATGCAATGCACAATCAAATGCTTCAAATATGTTTTTATGAGCTTGCTCCCCCCTACTTGTGTGCTTCTCTTGTTCAAGAATTTTGATCCCCTTGTGTTCTTCAATCTTGCTCCCTCTTGGTCATATCCATATCCAACTTTATATTTTTGTCCAATCTCTCTCCCTATGTCATGCATTTCTCTTCATGCAAACATATTTCATATCTTTGTGCTCCAAGTCTCTCCCCCTTTGTCATCAATTTCCATAAAGGGCATGGTTCTCCTTGACAAAGGGTTGCACTCGGGGTGTAGATGGTTGTCACTTGAATTTTGCATTTTTGATAGACACTTCATGTGATGTTGGAATGATACCACTTGGAGATGATCTCTTGATAGATTTGGGATGACACCACTTATAGGTCTTTGATTCACTTAGGCTCTTGAGGGTAGCTTTGCTTGAATTTGATCACTTAAAGTTGAGGATCACTTGAAAGCTTGATCTGGACACCACTTGTAATACCACTTGATATAGCATATGTGTAAAAGATACCACATGTAGAAGTGTGACACCATGTGTATACCACTTGTATGAATGATGAGTCTAGATACCACTTGTAAATATTAAACTTGATATCTATTTATATTGTTATCTTTTACTTCTTGAACTTGATTGTTTCTATAAGCTTCTTTCTCTTTTAGTTCAAACTAGCAAACTTGCATAAGTAATCTAACTCGGTTTGAACCAATGACAAGCTTCTTCACACATCTTACAATGGTTATCTTGTCAATGTTAAATTAGATCCTTTCTTGCTCATTTAGCTAGATCAAACATTTAGGTTTATATGCTCATGAATAAGCCATATTTAGCCACTAGATCATACAAAGCATAGAAGCAATAGTGGCATGATATGAACTTAAAATCATTTGATTTTTTATGAATGCTCACTAGATATGTCTATATGCACTAATAATGTCCTTAGCAAGTATGAATGCATATGACAACCAATTTCACCTTTGCTTTATTGGAGTAGAGGATAGTCAATGTGATTCCAATTTTTGCTCCACAAAGGTGATGTGAAGTTCATTTTGAAAGCTTGGTGAAGACCAATCATTGAAGATAGAGTCCATTCTTCAGTTGTGGTTAGCTTGCATTTTGTTTTGATCTTTGCTTGCAAGAGACAACTATGGTTGATATCCACTTATATATGAGATTATAATGACCAATGTGAATACCACTTGATCTTTCCATGAATTTGCTTTCTATTTGGGTGTTGCTTGCTTCTCTTGATCAAACCCTTGAATTTGCTTCAACTAAACATCTCAAATGCCCTTTAGATCACCACTTCCATGTTAACCTTCTAAGCCATGCTTGGTTAACCTAAAAAAGGCGGCAAGCCCCTACTCAAGGGAGAAGTGACCTCTCTCTAGAACTATTCTTGATACTCACTTGAATTACCTTTGATTGATTGATCCATGGACTTGTCATGATGAATAACCTTGAAATCTTCTTTAAGCCCTTTTTTCTACTTGTTTAAGTCCTTTTTTTATCATATGATCTCCAATCATCACTAGAACTTAAACTTCATCTTCATCTTGAGCTTGGTCTTGATCTTCCAATTTGAGTACCAAATTATGTGCCAAACACACTTCTCAACCTTATGCCTTGTACCCATTGCTTGTCATGCTTCAAGATCAATCCAAAACTAAATATAGGTCTCTCAACCACTTGTAAACATGGTTCCAAATTGAGGGCCTTTCAATTTAAGTGACTCTTGATCAATCCAAAGTTTGTTACTTTTCTGGCAGATTCTGTACTCTTCAAAGAATAAATCATAACTTTCATGTACAGCTCCAATGACCATAAATTTTGGTGGAGATGTTCTTCACTAAGTCATCTATCACCCTTAAAAATTTGAGCTTCATTGGACTTCTAGATTGCTACCAGATTTCATATCTTCCTCGGAGGGTACATGCTAAAAACTGCTGCACTATAGCTGACAAGATCCACTCCAAAACCAAAGCATTTCTTGTCCAATTGTCATGAAATTTGAACAGCAATAACTATCACAAGTGTAGAGCATGCACACAAATTTTTCAAGCCAATCCAAATAGATTTGATCTTTCAAACATAGGCTTGATCACAGCTAGCTCAGATTTTCAACTTAGAACAGATTTGACACATTGAACTATTCTTCAACAAATATGAATCAAACTTGAAATCAGCTTGTTTGAACACCCTCACAAGACATATATCCATTCAAACCACTTACTAAATGAAGTCCTATGATTATATTCAACCAAACCAATCCAAACTTGATTACTAAGTATGAAATCCATTCAATCATCTTATAGCAAGCAACATATGCATATATATCTAATTCAATCAACTCATATGCACTCAAATAAATATAATCAACAAGAGATATACCTTGATAGATCATGATCATCCATTAGCAACCTTCAACTCAATTATTTGCAAGCCATCAAATAGTTTCTAATTAATCACCACAACTTGAATGTGACACTTGTATGTTATAGCACTAAGACTTCACTTGATTTAACTTGGCATTGGGATAGAATAGCACTAGGCCTCAATACTTGACTCAATCAATCAATGATCATTATAAATACCAATTGAATCAAGCCTCCAATACCAATGGTATCTACAATCAATCATCCACCTTTTGATGGTACCCAAACTTGTTTGGATCCTCTCAAGTTAGGACCAACATACTTAGGCATAGCCTTAGTATGAGTAGCGGGATGCTTTGCAATAGCAACCAAAGAGGTACCATTGTCATCTTTCCTAAGCATATTAGTATCATCAATTAAAATGGGCTTAGGTTTCTCACCTAGGGGACATGAATGAGCCATGTGTCCCCTTTCTCGGTATAAGTAGCACTTCTTTTTTGCTAGAGCCTTTTCTTCTTTGCTCATATTGTGCTTCTCATTGCCTTGCCTCTCATAGGTTGCTTGAGCCTTCTTCTCAAGCTTGTTGGGACACTTCGAGGCAAAGTGTCCCATATCACCATATGCATAGCACTTGATGTGAGCCAAATCTCTTTTCTTAAATTCATTCTTGCTCACTATCTTGGCATCTTGATTAGAAGTTGAATGCATTCTTGCTTGTCCACCCCTTCTTATTTGCTTTTTCTTCATCTTATCATCAACATCTTGATGAATTACTTGATCTTGACTTTGGGGTTTTTCTTCTTGCTCACTTGGTGGCTTTGGATGAAGCTCTTCTTGTTGCTTCACTAATTTTTTGGTTGGGCATTGGGGGTGTAATATCCCCAAATGCGGCACTTAAAGCACTTAACATACTTGAGCTTTTCTTCTTCCTTCTTCATCTTGTGCTTCTCCAAGTTGGGGCATGCTTGGTGAAGATGTCCCACTTCATGGCATCGGTAGCACATGAAGTGAGAGAGCTTTTCTCTAGCTTGCTTCTTCATCTTTCTTTCTTTCTTTCTCTCTTTCTCCCACCCATGGTCATGCTCTTGTTGTATCCAAGAACACTCTTGTCACCAAATCTTCTATGATTTGACATCAAATTCTTGAAGGTGACTTATGAGTTGTAGCACCTCTCTAGCTTGTTACTTAATTTCTTTACTTCTCTTTTAAGCTCATCGTTCTCCTTCAAAAGGTTAGTCCCACAAGACATAGAAGTAGAACAAGAATCTATATGTGAAGAACAATGTATAGCAAGTAAATCATCACAAGAGGTGGATACATGCTTCTTGCCTATATCACAAGGGTTAGCAACAATATGTAATTGATCATTTGACCCATATGATGAGCACTCATTATTTTTAAGTTTCTTAGAAAACACTTTAATGAGAGAGGCATGTTGCTCAATTAATTCTTCATGAGATACACAAAGTTTCTCATGATTCAATTTTAGCTCATCATGTGAAGTTCTAAGAACATCAAGTAAGTGCTTATGTTCTTCACATGAATTCTTTAGAAAAGAGTTTTCATTTTCTAATCTCATAGTTTTTATTTTCTCATTTTCTAAAGACATGGTTATGCTAGCAAGTCTACGAACAAGCTCATCATATGAATCAACATGATCAATCACATTGTAATTTGATACCTTAGTGTCACCTTGTAACATGAAGCAATGTGATGTAATGAATAGACTTGTAGTAGCATCACAATCATCATCGGAGCATGAACCATTATCATCAACCTTGTCAAGTGAACTTGTGGTGGATCGATCATCATTCTCACTTGACCATGAGGTGGAGCAATCTTCCACAATCACCGAGTGGTGGTCATGCTCAACATCCTCATGCGCCACCACCTTGGGCTCATCCTCCTTGAATTGGCCATCATTCCATGTGGAGGAATCACCGAAGGTGTGCTTGATGGACTCCCACATGTCATAAAAGCGGTTCCTTTAGAGTTGATCTTGTTAAACAACTCAAAACTCAATGCATCCATTAGATAACAATAAGCATTTGCATCAAGGTCAAAGAAAACCTTTTGAGCTTTGGTGAGTTTGTTATGGTCCAAGAGAGGCATGAGACCACTAGTAACAACTCACCAAAACTTTGGTCCCTTTGCATGAAAATAATCAAGCATATGTAGTTTCCACCGTGCAAAGTGTGTGCACTACAAAGATCATGTTGATACATGACGTTATCAGTTGGTCACAAACACCCCAAAAATGGTCATAGATAACTAATCATGACGGTTCTAAAATAAGTCATAGAATGAGCGTCATAATTTTTAGCAGTTAAAAAACCGTCATAGAATCGATGATCTCTGACGGTTGAGTTCGTCATCAAGTGGCTGCCCAACAGGTTCATTGGCGGCTTGTTATGATGAAATAGTGTGTCACGGGTGTATTGCCACATCATCACAACCATGTCAGCTAGACGATGTGGAATCTGACATGGCAGGTCATGACACATCAACATTTGTTCTTTTTATTTTTTAGGTTGGGCTGAGCTCATTCGGCCCATTATTTGATTCAGTTTTTTGGCCCATATTTTTATTATTATTATTGTAGCCCGTACAACTATTTTATTTTTTCCAGCCCACACGATTCAGTCCATATTTTTTCTAGCCCAAACATGTTTTCAGCACATAATTTAGCCCATAAGTCAACGGATATACTGATTAATAATGACTGACAAAAGAAATACAAAAATTGACTAGAGAGTACAATAAAATAGTAGTGCTCAAAGATCATGTATACAACGAGAAGCTTTCAGACTACTTTTCAGATCTTGCCTCCAGCACAAGAGCAGCAGTCACTACAGAAGGCCACAAGTTCACCATTTCCAGCTGTTTTCAGATGTTCTTGCTTCCTACACAAACGTAGGAGAAAACAGAGGTTAGCATATATGAGTCTAACTGTGCCGCATAGATGTAAGACATACATAATCATGTGCGAGTGTTATTAAAGCATACTTGGTTGCACAGGCAAAACAATAAGAAAAATACATAATCAATAAAAAATTCTAAAATAGCTACTACACTGGACCATATGACTACTAACTTCTCCATCTCACATATGCAAATCTAATGTAGTGATTCTTGTCCTTTTAAAAGTAGTACTATGCAGTAGCTGTCATTTGTAATTGAGAAAACACATGCAACTATAGATTAATTTTGAGTCATCACATACAGGATTATAGGTCACAGACTCTGTAATCTAAAGCATAATAAGAAATCAAAGCAAAACAGTAAACTAGCACTCAGCCCAGTCACCATAATTTAAACTCATATCTCACACAAGAACTGTCCCTTTACAGCCTTGAAATGTACCTCTTATAAATAAGAACAGTTTCATCACTAGAAACCAAAAATAATAATAAAGCAGGAAGGCATGTAATGTTCTACCTGATTATTTAATTGAATCTGAAGGAGGATGACATCACCTTATAACCTGAAAAACAACATACCCATGCATCTGTTATTCTAAGAGCTCACAAATGGCTGATCTGTTATTCTAAATAGCATCACCCCATACAGACTGATGTTGAATGATACAACAGATTAGGAAATAATGATTCTATATTTTATAGGGTTAGCTACTACATATCACTCTATGATTATAAACCTTATGTGATGGCCAAAGAAAATAAAAGCCAAGGCACTCTGCTTTGTCAAATGGCTTGCTGCAGCTTGGCATCAATGTCATGTATTATACATATCTATTTTTTCTCACATTCTCAATGTTAACATAAAATAAATTACACAAGAATATTACTGCAAGGTCATTTGCAAGTGAAGTTTAAGGCTTCAAGGATACACTGGCAGCCACCACCACATAGGAATCAAGAGGTTTACAAACACCTTTTAAGGGGGAGTGAAAGACCCTGCATAGCAAAACAAGCAGCTATAATGAACACAGGTACAAGGCAATGCCTCATAGCATGCTACTGAACTGAACCTACCTTAGCACTCACTTGAACAAGGTCATCAGGGCAAACAACGAGTGTCCACAAACGATTTATCATCTTTAAATATTTGAAGCTCCAACTTGAAACGTATAGGACAAACCAGGAATAAATGACAACCACAAATTTATCACATAATCTATTTATTACACTGCAGAAGCTAGGAGCCCTCCCTATGATATTGGAATCCTAGAAATTTATCACATAATTTATTTACACTGCAGAAGCAAGGAGCCCTCCCTACGATATTGGAATCCCATATTGCATCATCCCAATCACCATAATCCATATCTTCAGCACATCAATTCCATCAATACACTGACAACTAGTGTTAAATGGACACAAGTGCAGGTGGTCGTGTCTAATTCGGGTGCCCATATAAACTTATATATCTAGTCTCAATCCCCCAACCCCCCCCCAACAAACAAAACATACAAGGGCCTTAAGGGATGTGCATAGCTTCAGTTGCTGGTTCAATATGAAAACAAGCTGCTTCCAGATAAGTACTCAAATTTGCAACGAATAGAAAACAAGATACATTCAACCTGTTGAAGCTCGTGAGGGAGAAGCATCCGCACCTCGTGAAGGTGTAGGTCGCTCTCTCCTCCTGAGCGGAGGTGAGCGTTGTGGCCGAGCTCGTGCCGGCAGCGACCTCCAGCACGGGCGCCACGTGCATCGCCGCCAGTCGCTGGTTCTGCAGGGAAGTAGCTGTCCAGCACCCTCTGCCGCCTCCGACTCCAGGGATCACGCTCGCCGCTGCTACAACTGCCTCTTCCCGGCTGCGTCCTCCCTCACCGGATCCGACATGCCTAGGGAACAGATGACCGGATCCATGCCCTCCCTCACCAGATCCATGCCGGAGCCGTGCGTGTCGACCGGCGGCGAGCGGTGCGCAGGACGAGGGGTGCGGTGAGGCGAGGGGCAGGGTGCGGGTCGAGCGTTGCAGAGAGTGGGTGAGGGAGAGGAAAGTGGCGGCTAGGTCGGAGAGGACTGAGGAGTGATTTTTGGTCTAGGGTTTGCCAGGGAAGTTCATTTTATACTACATGGGCGCAACAAAGGTCGTTGGATCTTAAATCGATGGTCAATAATTTATGGGCTGAGTATAGTAACAGGTTTATTTAGACTTTTGGGCCCATTGTTGTTTTGAGATAGTTTTTTATTTATTAATTCTTTATTTTATATATCACAAAAACATATTTTTTGGGCAATAAATGACCTTAAATAAAAATATTATAAAAAAAAAAGTTACACAACTCATCAACATATACATCTTGTATTTATGTTACCTTTTCATATGACTTAATTCTAAGAAATTAAGACTTGAATTTAATAAAATGATAACTTCAAAAACATTTCAAAAATAGTTAATGATTTTGACTGAAAAGGTCTTAAATATCAAAGTTGTAGAACCCATCTAAGTCTAGAACTTTTGTATTGGTCATTTTTAATACAACCGAGCAAAAATATACATTGTTCATAATTGACACATCTCTCACATAGTTTCATAAACTATATGAGAGAAGTGTCAATTGTGAACAATGTATAATATCACTTTATCGAATGAAAAAATGACCTATGTAAAAGTTGTAGTTCTTAATGAGTTGTACAACTTTTATATTCATGACTTTTCTAGCTGAAACCATTTAGTGTTCCAAATTTTTGGATAGAGATTAAAAAGAAAAACTACGCTTGTTCATATAAATTGTGAGAACTTGAATATATAAGAGCTTCAAATGCAATTTTTGGGAAAGTAAATGACTTGAAAAAAAAAGAAAATAAAAATAAAACTTGAATATATAATAATTTTTATTATTGTCATTTCACCATCGACTTTGTTTGAAATTTGAAATTCAAAATATAAAAGAAAAGGAAAATAAAAATAGAAAACTCTCTCCACCCTATTTTAGCCGAAGGCCCACTCCCCCTCTTTTTTTTTTTGGCCCGTATTCCTTCCTTCTAGGCCACAAGCTCAGCTCACTCCCCAGCGGCCCAGCCTGCTCCCTCTCTACCGATCAGGGCCCATAGAGGCCTAATAAAATTATAAAAGAAGCACATTTGGCACTAAGAACCACATTTGGCACTAAGAAAGAAATGCGGTGTAGCTCGATGGTTTAATTCTATGACTGCGAGGTCCAGGGGTACAATTCCAACCTTGAACAAAGTTTTTGCTATTTTTATTTTTTTTTTGTAAACTAGGAATAAAATATTAAAGGTCCTAAATAATCCTAAAACGCACAAAGGCACAAGTGGCATGGTGGTAATTCAATCCGGTTGTACTTTATTTTTTTTACTCGCTATTTTCATTGTATTATCTCATTGTGGGTTTGAGTTATGTTTTTTTTTTTTTATGTTCTCCTCTTTCTTTTTTGTATTAATTTCATTTTATTTTCACACTTTGTGGGTTTCGGTTGTGTTTTTTTTTTTTTTTTTCTATTCTTTTTAAATATATAGTATTAATTTTTTATCTCTCCACTTCTCATTCTAGCATATAGTCGGTCCTCCATGTCACAATGGTCCCATCGTCCCACGTCACTGTCCAAAGTCCATGTCACCCCATATGGTTTCTATGATGTTTCTTCTCAACCGTCATAGACAACTACACAGGCGATGACGATCCAGGTCGCCACAGAGCAAGCACCTAGTTCTCCAACCATCATAAGGCCGTCATAGATTCATTATGCGATGACGGTTTCGAAAACCGTCATTAGGAAACCGTCATGTATCAACACATTTCTTGTAGTGGTGCCATCAAAAACATGTGTGTCACAACAATCTAGCCCACTAGTCGCCATCCTCTCGGGTCGGTGAAGACCACAAATGAGAGACCAGGCTCTGATACCACATGAAGGGTCGAGATGGCGGACTAGAGGGAGGTGAATAGTCCTTTCTAAAAACTAATTGCAGCGGAAGACCAAATTAAATACGAAATTAAGACTATCGGTCTAACTAAGACTTCACCCCTCTATCTAAGGTTAAGCACCTTACAAAGAGATCCTAGGTTGAGCCACTAAGGTGTAAGGCTAGGTAGTGCTCGCCTATCCAATACTAGGTTGTAAGGTCACATAAACCTAATCAACTAGTACTCAATCAAACTGGGGAGCACCTACACATACTAGTGAGCAAAGAGCACAAAGCCTAAGCCACTAGAAGTTCTCACTAGCACGGCTACACAATCCTAACTAGTGAGCTCAATTGCTTAGCTATACAAACCAAGCAATATGACTAGCAAGACTACACAAGCCAACCAGCGACACAATTGCTATTTCTAAGCTACACAAGCTAAGAAGGTAACTAGCTAGCTACACAAGCTAACTAATTACTAGAGCAACTACACAAGCATAAATAATATGAATAATAAGTAAAGAGCTTGTGTATGTAAATTGCAAACCACCGAGAAGATAAAGACAATGTTGACATGGTGATTTTTTATCCCGAGGTTCACTTGGTTGCCACTAAGCTAGTCCCCGTTGTGTTGACCACACTTCGTGTTACGTGAGCTAATAGGCTTCCAATGCCTAGCCCTCCACGGGCGCCGCAAGCAACTACCTAAGTGAGGGTAACTCAATGACACGCTTTAACTATAGTTGCTCTTCACGATCCCCGCGGGGTGAGCACAATCCCCTCACAATGTCACTCCATGTGACAAGCAATCGGAGCACCACTCAATCTCCGAGTGTGCTACAACGATGTCTACAAGCCTCCAAGCCGTCTAGAAGGTGGTAACCTCCAAGAGTAATAAGCACCACCGGCTTGCAACTCGATCACCTAGTGCCAGACCTTGCAATCTTTCAATGCAATGCACTAGAATCACTTACTCGCAATCGGATGTAATCACTACAAGCATATGCGAGTTAGAGGGCTCTCAAGCACCACCAAGCAAGGACACAAAGTCCCCAATGTGCTCAGCAGCCAGCCAAGGCCGGCCAAGGCAACTACTTATAGCCCCAAGGGCTAAAGAGCCATTGCCATGAAATCAGTCAGCAGAGCTGACCGGACGCTCACCAAGTGACGACCGGACGCGTCTGGTCGCAGCGTCCGGTCACTCCCATGACGCTACGTGTCCTCGCCATTCGAACTAGCCGTTGGCGCGCAACGGTCTCCTCGCACGCGCGCCATGCCACCATGACCGGACGCGCGACGCCCAGCGTCCGGTCACGCACTAGAGAGCTCCCGAGAGCCAAAATCCCGACGGACACGTCCGACGGACCGACCGGACACCCCCAGTGTCCAGTCCTCCTCTGCTCACCAGCGCCAAGCCACTGCTCGCCGACCGGACGCGGCACCGGAGTGTCCGGTCGCCAGCGTCCGGTCACCACCGAAAGAGCCCCGAACGCGCACACTTGATCGGACGCGTCCGGTCCTTTCTGGACCAGCGTCCGGTCGAGTGTTTCTCAGCGAGAAACACTCCGATGATTTGGCCTCCAATTCCAGCCTCCGACGCAATGAAAAATGAGCACTTCGCTTCCACGAAAGCACCGAATCCCGCCTCGCAAGCTCGGCGGGAGGGAGAGAGGATCCTAAACCCCTCTCTACTCGGCAAACACCATCCCCTTTGCAAATGTGCCAACACCACCAAGTGTATATCACCATGTGCATGTGTGTTAGCATTTTTACAATCATTTTCTAAAGGGTTTTCACTCTTTCTCACATCGCCACTCGATCCTAGCAACACGATGCAAAGTTAGATCACTCAAGTGGCACTAGATGACCGATAGGCAAACAAGTTTGTCCCTCTTGATAGTACAACCATCTATCCTAAACAGGGTCATCAACTTCTCTACACACCTATGACTGGTAAAATGGAAACGCCCTAGGTTATACCTTTGCCTTGCGCTTTCCACTCGATCTCCTTGGGTGTTGATGCAACACATGCATCGACCACTCTATATGAATGATATGATCCACTTCATATTATCACATGGCCTTCGCTCCATCGATCTTGACCTCACTTGCTCTTCGCCATCGCTTCGGTCCTTCGGCGCCAAGCCTTTGCTCAAGCCTCCCGACACTCGGCACCAACGGCTTTAAAGCCTCCAACTTGCCCTTCACTATTGCAACCGGTCCATCAAGCCAAGTCTTGTCTCGATCTTCACCTCTTAGCCATATGACTCTATGTCATGTATCATACATTAAGCTCCTTCATTATCACATGTGTGAGCCTTGCAACAAATCACACCACCTCTGTGGCATAGTTGCTCACACACATATACCTGTGGACTAAATCCCTACAAAGCTCACATAAGCATAATTAGTCCACCTAGGTTGTCACTCAATTACCAAAACCAAACAAGGACCTTTCAATGTGGATGTGCTACATGAAGTGTTAGTGACAATAATAGGTTTAAAGAATGATTCATTCAATATATCACATGTGACCCTGATGTTAGATGTGGAGAGCGGTTCCTTCTTCTTTTGAGCAAGAAGAGAGGAGTGAGCATTCTCTAGCTTCTCATGGGCTTCCTTTAGCCTCTGATGAGAGCTATGAAGCTCATCAAAGGATTGCTCAACAAGCCTAAGCTTCTTGCGTAATTCCTTGAATTCCTCTCTTCTAGTTCATGAGAGAATGAGCCGCTTTCAACATCTCCATGAGGTCCTCTCTTGAGTGCCCCTCATCATTAGAATCACTATCACTCTCTTTATCTTCACTTTTGGAATGTACCTTAGTGGGCTTAGCCATAAAGCATGATGGATGATCAAAGATAGAATGCTTGTTGGAGATGGCAATGCTTGCATGCCCCTTCTTTTTGCTCTTCTTATCATCACCACTACCATCTCCATCATTTGAGGAAGCATCACTATCATAAGTGGCCACATAGAAATTGCCCTTCTTCTTGAAAGTGACTTTCTTGTCTTGCTTTTCCTTCTTGTCCTTTTTGTTCTTCTTCTTCTTGTAGTCATCGTCATTGTCACTATTGTATGGACAATCCTCAAGAATATGATCCGGACTCTTGCACTTGTAGCATCTTCTCACATAGTGCTTGTTCTTATAGTTGTCCTTTCTTTTTCTTGCATGGTAGCCCTTCTTCTTCATGAATTTGCCAAACTTACGCACAAAAAGAGCTAGTTTTTCTTCATCATCTTCATCGAAGGCTTGATCTTCATCATTACTTGAGCTATTCTTTTTCTTTTTGCCCTTGTCCTTTGATGATGATGTGGCCTTGAATGCCACACTCTTCTCCTTCTTCTTCTCCTCCTTAGCATCCTCTTTCTTGTTCTCATCATTGTATTGGTCCTCAGTTATCACTTCCCCAAGGATCTCATTTGGTGTTTTCTCCTTCATCCCTTCTCTAAAGATGATGGTTCTCAATGACTTGAACCTCTTTAGCAAGCAACTCAAGAATCGATGAGAAAAGTCTTCATTGCTAACTTTTTCACCCAAACTCTTGATATCATTGATGATGACTTGTAATCTATAGAACATCTCCGGAATTGATTCATCATCCTTCATCTTGAAGTTGGTGAGCCTGTCCTTGAGCATGTACAACTTGGCACTTTTTACCGTTGAAGTGCCCTCATAGGTTTCCTCCAATCTCTTCCACACTTCAAATGCATAGTCAAGATCCTTGATTTGCTCAAACACCTTGGAATCAATGCCATTGTAGATGGTGTTGAGAGCCATTGTGTTGCATTGCTTTAACTCGGCTTCTCTTGGAGTTGGATCGGTAGGATCAAGAATAACGAATTCCTTCTCGGTCACATCCCACACCTTATCATTGATTGAACCAAGATACATCTTCATCTTTCTCTTCCAATAGTCAAAAGATGAGCCGTCAAAGAATGGTGGTTTGCCCCCAATATGATTGAACACAACTTGAGCCATATTTTGCACCGAAGGTTGTAAAGCCTTGAACCAAACGGTGACCACGGCTCTGATACCACTTAAAAGGTCATAAATGGCTAGAGGGGGTGAATAGTCTAATTAAAATTCTACATATACACTAGAGCAAAGTGTTAGTATAACAAATGGCGTAAATATGGTTTGCTCTAGCTCTACTTGTTAGGCGAGCCACCTATTGACAATTCTAGTGAGCTTATGATCTCTACTTACCACACAAAATCTAAGTTGCTACTCTACTCCTAGGTGATCAAGCTAGAGAGCTAATCTACACTAATGCTACAACTAGAACAAGAATGAACCAATGTAATACAAGAGATAGGGTAATTGTTACCAATGCCAGGCAAGAGATGAATATGTCAATCACCATATAAACACCAAGAATACCAAGAGAGACAATATGACACAATAATTTTTCTTCCGCGGTTCACGTGCTTGCCGGCACGCTACTTTCCGTTGTGTCGACCACCACTCGGTGTTGCGCGCGCTAATAGGCCTCCAATGCCTAACCCTCCACGGTGCCGCTAGCGACTACCCACAAGTGAGGTAACTCAATGACACGAGCAATTTACTAGTCACCTTTTACGAATCTCCCGCGGGGAATAGGCGCAAGAACCCCTCACAAATCACCGGAAGCCGGCCACGAACAATCACCAACACGTGCCGGACCTCCTCCGCAGCTCCAAGCCGTCTAGGTGGTGGCAACCACCAAGAGTAACAAGCAATCCTGCTGCTCAACGATCACTAGTGCCACTAGATGCTCAAACTCTAAGCAAATTCACTAAGGATCACTCCCAGTCTCACTTTGGATGCACAATCAAGCAAGAGAATGAATGGGGGAGGTTTGCTTTAGCTCACAAGGATGTATCACCAATGAAAATATCCAAGAGAGAGAGCTAGAGCCGGCCAACTTCTATTTATAGGGGTGAGACATCACTCCCAACCATTACTCACCAAGTCAGCCCAACTCAGGGGCATCGGACGCTCAGATGCATTGCATCGGACGCGTTCGATGCTCTCCCCCAAGCACCCGTGCAACGCCATGTGTCCATGATTCAAATAGACCATTGCAGCACAAATGGCTAGCTGCAGTCGGATCACCGGACGCTCAGATGACCTCACCTGACGCGTCCGATGCCTGTGGAAAACGTGCAATCCAACGAGTGTCCGACGCCATGTACCAGACGCCAGGCAGAGGCAACTGACGCAACACAGAGAGCTCCCAAAACGAGCACACACCCATCGGACGCGTCTGATGGGGTGGCAATAGATGCCCTAGCGTCAGATGAACGCACAGCTACTGATCTAACACAATTTTCCTTTGCACCGGACGCGCCGACGCCAGAGCGTCGGACGCGCCGATGCATGCCTGTGCTTATCCCAACTTTCACGGGGTCATCGGACGCGTCCGGTGCCTCTGGACCCAGCGTCCGATGCCCTTGAAAGTGCTTATCTCACTCCAAAAAACGCCGAGTCCCGCCTCGCAAGCACGGCAGGAGGGATATACACCCAAACATCATCATCCCTTGCTCTTATAAGCCAACACCAACAAGAGTCTACACTTGTGCAATTGTGTTAGCATTTTTTAAATTATTTTCTAAGGGATTAGTTAGCTCTCACTAGGTCCTAATGCATATGCATGGAATAAGAACACCTAGTGGCACTTGATAACCGCTTTTGCATTAAGATCACCCCTCTTAATAGTACGGCTATCTATCCTAAATACACTCACACTGTCTATGGCGTCTTGAGTGCCAAAACAAAATGGCCCTATTCAATATACCTTTGCCTTGAGCCTATTTTGTTTTTCTCTTTTTTCTTTTCCAAGTTGGAGCACTTGATCACCATCTTTTGGCATTCACCACCATCACCATGATGTTCTCCAAGTCTCCTTCACTTGGCATGAACCATCCTTTCTTTTGCTACACACACTTAGCCACAAAGGATTAGTCTAAAAGGTTTCATCAATTATCTAAAACTAAACTAGGGCTTTCAGCATTTCTCTTATACTGCTATGCTTACATGAGCTACCAGTACGTGTACAAGGTCGCGGTCATAGATAGAGAATGGATGTACAAGATATCGAGACTAGATCCGTGTTTCCTAGATCATCTTAGGAAAAAAGTTCATTCCTGCAGCAAAAAAACATCGACTAAGTCTGAGTAAGGATCACATGATTTGTCCGACCAATAGCTGCAAGAATCCATTTGCCCAGTAAGATAACGTGGTGCAATCTCACTTGATGCGGTTTGGTTTCATCAAGGATTACACCATCTAGAAGTATCATAGTGAAGAAGATCTAAGTGGCACCAGTTCATCTAAAGGAAACTCATCGACAACATCAACGATGCCAGTGAATGACGGAGGACATGAGCAGCCTCCATCATCCTCAGTAGAAGTAGACGATGACCACGATACGAATCGTGGTTACTTGATGGTGGATCTGCTATAAGGTGACATGGTATACCACGATGGTGGTAGGAATGATGGTAATCAGGCGGATGTGTTGCATCCCGAAGATGTAGTGCTTTTTGAGAAAGTTGCTAACTACATGGACCAGGATGACATTCTGTTTGGAAATCCGAAGTGACTGGAGAATTTTAGATAGATAAAGTAGGCGGCAATTGATCCCACCTATAAGGACTACTCGAATTATTGCACGATGTTATGTTTTAACCTCTAGATACTGATGCTGAAGGCCCGCCATGGGTGGTATGACACTAGCTTCAATGAACTGTTGTGTATCCTCGCTGACACATTCCCAAAGGGTAACAAGGTGCCCGCCAATACCTATCGGGTGAAGAAGCTAACCCGGCCAGTTGTGATGAAGCTTAAAAGGTTCTAGACCTTCCCTAACTATTGTATTTTATATCAAGGCAAGTATAAGAACTTGGAGAGTTGTCTTCATTGCAGCACGAGTTAGCAACTCACATAGCACCTGGCGGGTCATCCTCACCATGTACAACCTATTTCCCTATCTTTGTCAGAAGCATAAGTATCTTCTACTGACCATGCTTATTTTTAGACTGAAGCAGCCTGATAATGATATAGATGTGTTTCTTGAGCCGTTGATGGAGGAAATGAAGATTATATGGGAAGACAGGGTCAAGATGATGGACGCGTTGCCAAAGGAGGAGTTCACTCTAAAAGCATCATATTTGTCACCATCACAGACTACACTGCTCTAACAAGCCCGCCTTGGTTAATCGTGGCCTTAACCAAGATGGTTTGTTCTAACATGCCCACCGCAGTGAAAGGTTTAACCAAGGTGGTTGGCCAACTACCTCAGTTCGAGATGGTTGTCCTGCCTAGCTCGGTTAAACCATTTTTTCCCACCTCGATTATATTTTCTTTAGTAGTGATAAAAAGACCAATTTACCATTCCTCTCAGTTAGACACAAATTTAATTTATTTGTTCCCCTGTTATTCCCCTCTAACTGAGCACATGTAGATTATTATACTATACAATATTGGAACTTTGGAAGGATCTATTCATTGAAAACCAAGGTATAGATGATGAGGAGTGTAGAGGCTTATCCTCCATAACCACCACCACATATGTAGTGTGGGAAGGACAGTTGGTCACTAGCAAAAGTTTGTAGACACAGATACCAATGAATGATCGGTCAAGTGCCACCAAGGCACATGGTTCATAAGATGACCCTATTTGAACAAGTTTTCAACTCTTAGAAAAGAATACTTTGGCATATGCTATGCTAAATGATCCACCATACATGTGTTTGTTGATATTTCTTAACCTCACTAACCGAACAGAAGGGATTTACAAGCGCACAGAACTACCGTGTAGCACTTTCTTGGTGAGTACCAAGTGTCAATTTGTATTTCCCCAAAGAAAGACGGGATAGCGTGTTGCTTGATGTAGCTAGATAGGCTTAGCAAAGGTATGTAGCTAACAAAATTGTAGTGTAAGACTAGACTAAAGTAAACACACCTAAGGGTAACTGACACTCAAGCTATGAGTAACTAGAAGTCTAGTGTAGCTGAGTATAAGAGTAGCTAAGGTAATCTATAAGCAAACTAAGCTAACCAATGCTAGCATGATGATTCTTAGTATCAGAAACATGCAAGTGGCAAATCTAACCTAACACTATACACCATGATGCCTTACAATTCAAGAACTAGAACTAGCGAGGTGGACTATAGAGGAAGGATAGGGTCGTCACCATCTACCAACTACCACAACTACTTAGGGATCTAGTCATACCTAAAGATAAGTAATAGCCTAAGCACCACATTTAATCTATGACTCACTACCTCAATCTGACCTCTAATGAAATGGGACCGAGACACCTTAATCAGATGATAGGACAAATACTAAAGAGGATCAAACAAGATAAGTACGGTTGCAAACACTAAGCATAAGATCTTAAGCTCACTAATGATGAACATAGTAAGAACATGACTTGAATTAAGCACAACTATATTACTTAATCAAGTACTACACCGAGTAAAGTACTAAAGGAGGTAAATGTTGAAGATTACAAATGAGGGAGAAGCTATACTAGACTAGAAGACTCTCCTAGACTCCTTAGGTCTCCTCTATACTCTTTTACTACAAGCTACTTCTATGCTACTACAGAGCTTCGCTGCTTGGAAGACTAATGCTTGAAGGCTTGAAGAGTGTCTTCTCCTCTCGTGCACCGAGCAATGCCTTTTATAGGCTCATGAAGGCAGGGGGTACTTGTAGGTGAAGTGGAGGCAGTTTGGCGCTAGGGGGAGATCGACCGACCCTCCATCCCACCGCCTCTCCATCCTACAATGATGGATGGCTTCTTGAGGTTGGTGGAGTGGTAGGTACATCGGTTGGCTATCCAAAGACGGTTGGATGACGGTTGTAGCTCGTGTATGACGGTGGACCTGGCAATCCAAGAGAGCTCCACGTCATCCCGTAGATCAAACCGACATCATCCATCGATAGGGAACACTCCTGGGTGTGCCACCTAGACCATCACGCGGATAGGTGATGTGGAAGGGGGGGTTGGCTGATCTAGCAGGTTAGCCTCCTGCCTTCCTGCCACATCATACTCCCTCCTATGCTTATGTTTTGGCTATTTCTTGCTTGATTTGAGATATCTCCTATATACAAATAGAATTTGCATATACAAGTGGAACCAGGTGACTTAAATCAAATGCAATGCTTTAGATTATGATTTGCCAAGTTTCTCGGGACATGTTGATGATAAAAAGTGGTGTTAAGAACTGTCAACAGTGTCATTTATATCATATGTGCCTACTTCGTACCATGCCCACTAGATACCTTGTCGAGCACACTGTCATCAAATGACACATCAGGTGCCACCTAGGCACACAGGATCTTACATAGATCTCTAGTATCATGGCCACTTGACACACAGGCCATGCCAAACCGTGGAGCACATGGTACCAACGGATGATCCATTAACTACCTTGGTGTAAAATATGCTCAACAAAATAAATATTAGTCACAATCAGTTTTGCTCATCAATCGCTGAAACTTTAAATTCGAAATTAGAAGTTTAGGAAGAAATTTTGTTGCCATTCGGTGAAGGACTATAGAAGAGTTGAGGATGACCATATGGAAAAGCTAGAAAAGCTGGCCAATTTGGTCCTAAGAGCAACTCCAAGAGAGTTGGTAAAATGGATGGCTAAACCTATGATTCAGCCAACCTCTAAAATAGAAAACTTTGGCAAAAAACAGAAAATTCCAACAGCCTTTCTAGTATGATGAGGTTAGATAGCTAGCGGCACATGCAAGGCATATTTAGCATGCAACAAAGCTGTTGGAGATTAACTTTTGCATAGGAAATTATAAAAATAGCCTTCATAATAAGGATAGCACATCTTTTGATGGTGCTCTAAGGCAAGGATTGTTTTGCCTTGCTGGTGAGGGTCAGCCTTACCTTGTGGGTTGTGGCTAGCCAAATTGGATTTTCCTATGGTACCAAGGTAAGCTAGTTTCTAGTACAAGCCTAAAGATAAGCTAGTATGTTCACTAGCAGCTACTTTCTCTATCCTAAAATAGGTAACGTTTTTTATTTTTTTAGATATCATATTTGACCATTTATCTTATTTATTTTTTTTCTACAAAGAATAAAATAAATATATCATTCATTATAAAAGTATTTATAATGATAAAATAAGTCAAAAATAATAATAATTTTTATATACAAATTATAAATAAAACCAATAGTTAAATATGATGTCTGAAAATAAAAAACATCATATTAGGAAGGTAAGGTGAGAAGTAAGATCCAAACGTGCCGCTGTTATCGCTGGCTGGGGAGAATTTCAGGGAACATTGAAAAAAGAATAATGCTAAGGTCCTATTTGGATCCTATGAACAAGTAACTAGTTGGCTAATAATTAGTCCATAAAGATCTAAACAGATGAACTAGTAAGTGAACTAATGAGTAGTTCAAATTCAACTAGTACTAGTTTACTAGTCTACAAAATTTAACTATTTGAACTAGTTGTTAGTTTGTTAGATCTAAACACCCTAAGAAGCTTCTTGTATGCAAACCGGTGGAGTGCACTAGTACACGAGCATTTGTGTTGATGGTGGGGCTTCATTTGTACAGGCGGTTTTAGTTGACACACGTCTCTGAAATTTGACAAGCGTTCCCCAGCCTTAGGACCGCCTGTGGAAAAGAAATATCACTGGCGGTTCCTTATATGAACCGCCAGTGTAAATGTGACCATTTATACTGGCGGTTTGCATAAGGAACCGCCAGTGGTATTGACCATTTTCACAGGCGGTTCTTTAAATCAACCGCCTGTGAAAATTGACACCATTTTTATAGGCGGTTGCCTTATATCAACCATTTGTGCTGATATTCTCCTATATATACCCCCCTTCTTCCTCCTCTCCAGCTCCAACAGAACTGTAGCCCGAGCACAGTCTGCCATGGGAGGAGCTTTGGAGGTCCAGATTTGAGCCAATACAAGGGGAGAGGTTTTGATCCTGATTTCTTTGGAGGAGGTAGCTAAAAAAGGTTAGTTTATGTGTTTCTTGCCTCATTTTCTTCTTTTTTCCTCAATCCCCACCACTTTTGAGATCTAGGGTTTCACCTCAAGAGAGAGAAGAGTAGGTAGGTTTTTATTTTTCAATAATTCTAGTTACTTTTTATCTAGGGGTTCACCTTTTTTAGCTACGGTTTATCTTTTTAAGTTTTATTAGTTACTCTTATTTAATTATTTAGTTATGTTTAGTTTAATTAGCTAGTAGTGATGCTTTTAGCTAGGTTGTCATTAATTAATCTAGTTTTAGTTATTTGGAATTTTTCTAGTTCTTGGTGCTTTGAATTAGTTTTTATTTAATTTAGTTATGTTTGGTTATATTAAGTAGTGGTGAGGCTTTTATTAGGGTTTTAGTTACTAGTCTTGCTTTAATTTTTTTGGTTTCATCTAATAAATTGATGCTTTAATTATTTTGTTATTTTTGTTTAATGAAGTATTGGTGATTATTTAATTAGTAACTAGTCTTGCTCGGATGTGTACTATTTTAGAAATATACAAGTGAGGGGTCATTTTCATCTATATATACTCGTTTGAACGAGTGTATTGATTATACAAAGGTTAGTTAATAATTAATATAAATAAATATCTATGTCTACTTTTTAGTGATTACAATATATAAATCTATTAAACTTTTTAACAGGTAACGATGGATAGAGCATTCTAGATGTATAACTTAAAAAGAGTAGATCCATCATACATACCTGAGGTTTAGAAGTTTATCGATGCTGCCAAAAACCATGCTTTGAGAACACGGAAGAAGCACATTTTTTGTCTTTGCATAGACTGCAGAAATATTGTTGTTTTTAAAGACACAAAACCAATCTTAAATCATTTGGTCTGCCGAGGATTTATTTAAGATTATTTGATTTGAACAAAGCATGGAGAGGATAGCTCTGCGCCGTATACAGTTGGAAACCCTGCGAACCTCAGCGCGAATGGCCCAGATATGTTTATTGATGATATTAACCAGTTCCTATATGAGACACATCACCATTGTCCCCAGCCAGAGTGAACATGTTGTGCTTGATGTTCATGATGATGCAAATGTTGAAGGAACCGAGGACAATAGAACTGAAATGATGGATGAAGATGCGGAATTGATGACTGCACTATTGCGTCGTCATACGGATCCATCAATGTTCTTCATGAAAGGTATGGAGGCCTTGGAGAAGACAGCAGTAGAGCCATTGTACGATGAGACTAAAGGTTGTACCAAAGAGTTCACGACATTACGGTCTGTGCTTAAGCTGTTGATGTTGAAAGCAAGATATGGAATCACTGCTAGCCAATCTCCTCCTCCTAATATACAATCACCGCTAGCCAATCCTATTGAAACCCCACAGTCATCACCTAAACCTGCAGGATCTCCACCACCACAAACCAATCCTATTGAAACCCCACCATTCAATGATCCTGCTCGTGCTTCCCCACCACCTCATGATCTCAAGCAATCGCCTTGGACACCACCGCCGCCACCAAAAAAGATCTAAGAACCACCAAAGAAGAAGAAATTTCCGGTTCCCAAATTGATCTCCCCATACGAGTCCAAGAAGAAAACTGCTGGAACCGCCAAATTTTTAGCAGGGATTGCACAAACCCGCAAGTCACGTATCGTTGACTTAGCTGAGCAGGAGAGGTCGTCAAAAGGCTCAGAGATTAGTGTCTTACAGATCAGGAAGCCCACATGGGAGGATTATGAAAACGTCCCTGACAAATACATACCAGGCAGGCCTCTCCTTAGTTGGAACAAACTCAAGAAACTACCAGCTGGTATAAAAAGACTACATGACTGGTATATGAGAGCAGCTTCTGTCGGCATCGACACGATCCAAGTAAGGATACCACCATCGGCTTTCAGAAATGAACGAGATACCGCTTTTGTAACCTTCGAAGACATTTGGTTGATGATGAACCTCAAGCGGCTCGATATTCAGCTCATAACATTATTTGCATTGTAAGTCTCACTCGTCCTAACATGATCATCCTTTAGTATTATTGAGTTGTATTACTGAGATATCCCTTTGATGACATGCACTTGTGCTATGCAGAATGGAATATGATAAGGACAAGACCACTTACGGTCCTGGACCAAACAAACATGAAAGCAAGAGAACTGGGTACCTTAGCCCAAAAAAATCTGTGAGAATGAGCACACCTTCCAGATTGGTCATGACAGCGATCAATTACAGGGGTTAACAGAAGAAGAAGCTGTAAAGAAGAAAGAAGACCTGGAGAAGAGACACGAGGCTATCTACGCCGTATACATAAGAAATGCATTTCTTCAGTTCCAACATAGGAAAGTGGTAATTGCCCCGTATAACTTCGGGTAAGTCTGAGTGTATATATATAAATCACGTTAACAACTTGAATAGAAACACATGACAATTCTGGTCCATTCATGCAGCGACCACTGGATATGCTTCTATATTTATCTTAGGGACGGAAAGATGCTGGTCTGAAAACTATGCAACGGTCACGACCAGCTTGAAACGATAAGCTAACATACTTGCATACGTACTTTTATCGCTGAAAGTTATGAAAAACTAACTAATTCTATTTGAGACCATAGGGATTATAGGTGATACAAGTTCAAGGGTGGGGTGTACGACTTATCCAGAAAGGGCGAGTAACTAAGATATTTCATAACTGGCCGGTACGTAAGTTATGAAGCCATATCATATATGTACAGTAGTTAAGACGATGTTGCAAGTCAATAACAACTTCCCCTCTATGTAGTGCCACAAACAACTACTTGGTTCGGTACACTGTGGATTCTACGTGTACGAGTTCATGAGACTGAACGGACGGTACTGCAAAAATCCTTATAAGGTATAACTAATAGTCACGCTATATTTATATCGTTATCAAGTGCAAACATATGATGTCTACAAACTTACTTTCCAGGCGGTTGCAGAATCATCCAGGCCCAAACACCTAACGGAAAAAAATCTATATGAACTAGTTGAGGATTTGTGCTCCTTCATCATGAAAGAAATCATTCCAAGCAAGAAAAAATACCACGAACCAGATAGCGTCTTAGCGAAGCCGAGTTCACAGCGCTAAGGGAGATTAGCGCTCGAAACTAAGTCGAAATGATTATTAGAATCATCATTTGCGATGAAAAACTTTATTGTCGTGGCCGCAAAACAACTGTGATGTATATTAAAGTATTGATGTATATATAAATGTTGTAATTAAATTGTTAATGGTGTGTATATGTATATAATTATATTGGTCTATTTTAGCATAATTTCATAGCCTTTTGTACTCCTATCATTGCATATAAGAGATCATTGATATAAGATAGGGAGAGAGAGAGGGAGGGAGGGAGGGAGGGAGAAGGGGGAGCAATTCACATTTGAAAATTTTAAATTTAAAACTGGCGGAAAAAAACAACAGAGGCGGTTCACATAAATGAACCGCCAGTGGAAATCCATTTCCACTGGCGGTTGACATAACGAACCGCCAGTGGAAATACTGTTTCCACAGGCGGTTTGTTATGTCAACCGCCAGTGAAAATGTGTTTCTACTAGCGGTTTTTAGGGAGACGCCAGTGGAAATGGGCTCCCGCACAGGCGGTACGCCAGAACGCCAGTGAAGGTGCGTCTGGAACCATCTGTGCAAATACTCTGTGTACTAGTGGTGTCATGCCATGTACGTTTGGTGCAACAGATTTAATGCTCATAAAAAGCGGCCTCTAGTGCCGTAGCAACCGTCTCCTGCTCGGATGTGCAACAGGTACCACGATCAGTCGATCATCAACATCGATTCATCATTCATCGTAACTTTAACGCCGTGCAGACAGCGCACTTCTAACCGCTGCTCGTCATGTAATCGCATGGGATGTGACTGGTCGGTCTGAAACTGGTCATCTGTCTTTGTTTTGATCTTGTCCATGATGATCCATTTGTATGTTTGATTGCTCATGCGTGACGGACACATAATATTAACGGATAAAAGCTGTTTAGTTTGGAGTTGCATTACTGAGTGGAATAATTAATTACCAGGTTGAAGTAGAGAAAAAAAAAACTTCAGAGCATGTACCTGCCTTGAGAAAAGACTGGTAATATAATCCGCTTGATCTGACTGACTACGAGGATGTTGCCAGTCATTATCTCCATTTATTATCAATGCCGTGAAAAATAGATACTTCATCCTGTGAAGATAGTATTTGGAATCGTAGATGACTTGAAATTAAACTATGCTACTTATATGTATAAATATAATATTATAATACATATTAGTGGATAGTGTAGCACACTTGATACTAGTAGGATGTCCCTTGCGTTGCTGCTGCGGGTATGAAGTAGAAATATAAGAAGTTTATAATGATCGAAACTATGAATTAGTAGATACATATATATGGATATAGTAGGTCAATTGTGGAGGTTGTATCTATTAACATACATGGTATAGATTAGTTGAACTGACCATCACTTTCGAATCTAATCTACCCGAACCCCTACCCTTATTATACCCGAGGGTAATCCCCCTCTCAAAATTCTAGAAGTTTTTCTTTATAAAATTATACATGTTTTGGAGGACCACATGTAATCCATGTGATATGTAGTTTTGCTAGTTTTTTTTCTTGCAAATGGGTTTTTGCTTAGAAACGGTTTAAATTATCAAAATATATCCATGTGGGGTCTTGTTTTGAAGAGTTTATTACGAGGAATATCATGGTGCAATTGGATTTTAATTACGATACTTGGTTTAGGTGCTACGACTTTTTTTATATTTCAAAAGAAAAAATTAGTGGGAGATAAATGAGTCTTAGTGGAGGTAACTCCTTTGATGATGTCAGCTGACATCACTTACATAGGCATAGACTAATTAAGAGGAAGAGAATTAGCTTTATACGGTTTAGATTTATAAGAGTTATAGATAGACTACTAAATGCATGTTAGTGAATAAAATGGACATAAATATTTTGAGTGAAGATTGCACGTGCTATGGGTAGTAATTAATGACGTGCTAGTGGATGCTTATGTGAATACTTGCACGGTAGGATAAGATGCTAGTAGAGATTAAAAATATAAGATATAGATTTTTAGTACAAAGACCGAATGTCATAGTGTTTGAAAATCCCTCTATTTACTGTCTGTTATTAATGGATTTTCAAGATATCTTGTATGAAACCCCGGTTTATTTGGGACACCAAATCAAAGTGCTCGCAGTTGAAGGATCAAGATGACAACTAGAGGGGGTGCGTCGGTGCTGTTAATCGTCAAAAGTGGGGTTCTGCGACTATGTTCCTAGTGTTGAGGTGATCAAGAAGAATATATGGATCATCACATTTGAAGTTTAAAACGAAAAGAGCAAGATCGGTGCCTAGCTTGCCAGAACCTGGCCAAGGCCGATACAAATCTGCTAGTCCGGTTTTCGTACCTAGTTCGAGACCGGTAGTCCAACTCGGTTCCGGCTTGTGTTTTTGACTTGTGAAACTTGCAAAATGTATTTAGGACTAGGATAATACCACCCCCTATATATCAAAGAATCATGAACATTGAGAGAACATGGATTCGATTAAAAATACAATTCCTACCCTTCTAGCCCTACATTTCCAATCTCTTATTATTTGTTGCATCTCTCTGCAAATCCAGTGGCGTTTTTGATGGTCTTGCTGACCCGAAGACAACCTCAGCGTGCATCTCCTCAACGGGTCTTCTTGGGAGGTATTTTGAGCTCTGTCAGCGAAGAATGAGCTTTAAATCGTTGGACCAATTGATCTGATTGTTTCGCTGAACTTGAAGTAGCTTGCCACATGTGATAGGTCGTGTGCAACCTCGTGCATTCTAGCCTTTGCTATTGTGTGATCCAAGATCCAATTTGGCACATCAACATAATTTTTGGTGACTCCGCTGGTGAAAGAAGGTCAATCTAAGTTCAAGATGCCTAGAGATCATGAGAACAACAAGAATGGTGATCTCACCAACACGTCCAATGAGAAGAACATCATCCATCATACAACTATTGATCAACTTCCAGAGGATCAAGGCAATCATGAAGTAGTAGTTATTTTAAACCTCATAAAGGATTAAGGCAAGGTGACCCTCTCTCACTCTTGCTCTTTAATCTAATTGCAAACGTTTTTACTATGATGCTCGTTAAAGCTGCGGGACACAATCTAATTTCTAGTTTACTTCCCTAGTTGATTGGGGGGTATTATTAGTCTACAATATGCAAATGGTTCTTTACTTTTCTTGCATAATGAATTAGAAAAGGCCAACCATCTTAAATGTCTCTTTAATTATTATGAGTTTATGTCTGGCATGAGAATAAACTATGAGAAAAGTGATCTACTTATCATAGGGATAGAAGGAGTCTCATAGTTTTGTTAAGGTCTTCTATTTTAAGAGAAGTAACTTTGCTATGAAATACTTAGGTGTGCCTTTGAACTATACTAAACATAGGAGAGAGGATTTACATAGGTTATCAAAAGGATTGTGGATGGAGGGGTAGATTACTGTCTATGATGGCTGCTAATACTAGATATGGCAAACAGATAAATCCGCAAGTGCATGGATGTCAATGTAGCTTTCACTCGAGAGTATTCCAGGGTATTGAATTTCCATGAGGAACGCAAAGTGAACTAGAGTAAGAACTAAGTGTATCCAAGGATAGGTGATATTAGGTAGAGAGGATATCTGTGGCTTCTAACAATTGTTTACTTTGGGGCGTACTGTCCTTAATTCAATCAGGCATAAAGCACAACGAGCCCTACAATTTAATAACTAGGTCTTACGTGGTGGAATATAGAAGATGGACAGGGCTGTCACCACCTATCACCTACAACCACAATCTATCCAGAGGCCTAGCCATAAAAACATGTGAGATATAGCTTAAACACCATACTTAATCTATAAACTTACCACTCGAATCCTTCAAACGATGGATCAAGATCAGACCACTCTAATCAAGCAGTGAAACTAGTAAACAACAACAATAGAAAGTAATAATTAATGCAAAAAAATAAAGTTACCATAGAAGAAGGCGGACTTCACTTGAAAAAGAGCTTCATCCACCGAGGCACAAGTGGAAAAGCATGCTGACAGCCCTGGCTCGTCCCCAAGCTTCTCCTCGCTTTCTCCCTATATCCTACTTCTAAACACTAGAGCTTTGCCTAGCTACTATTCTAACTTGAAGTGATGGAATGAATGGAATAATTGTACTGTATGATTACAAATGGAGCTCTACACCACTATTTATAACCTCCTGGACCATGAGGGGTTCTTGTAGGCAAAAGGGAGTTGGTATGGTCGACCTTGGTGGATGATCAGTCGGTCGTCTATTTCACCGACTTACCATCCAACAGCGATAGATGGCCCTTGGAGGTGGTTGTATAGCAAGTAGAGCGGTTGCCGTGGTCCAAAAGTCAGTTTGTCCCTCCAAGTCTATGACAGTGGAGGTTATTGGTATATTTATGCAAGCAAAAAAAAAAGATCCACAAGCGCACAGATACCGCTGTAGCTTTCACCTAAGAGTATTCCAAGGTATTGATTTTTCATGGAAAACACGAAGTGAACTAGTAACGAATTAAGAACGTCCTAGGATACAAAAGATAAAATATTTTTGTGGGCAGTCATCACAACTTGTAGAAATGATTAGAAATAAGCCCTATGACTATGGTTTATGACATTTATATCACCAAATTAGACATGCTTGATTGATGGTATAAAATGAGGTGTTAAGGTTCCTCAACACTGGCTGGTTAACTCTGCTTACAGTTTGCTTGGCTAGGATACCAATTTATCTTTTGTCTATAATAAAGTTCCTAAATGGGCTAACTTGAGTAATTCACATATGGCAACTTTCCTTTGGACTAACGATGAAACAAACCATAGATACCATTTGGCTAATTGGCAATTTATAGCACAAGAAAAAGAGTTATGGGGCTTTGGTATCCTAGATTTAGTTGAGTTCATGGATCTTTAATTAGATATCATCTGAATTCCAGTTCCATTTGGATACAAAATGTTGACTATAAATACAAAACTGATAAACTAAATTTATTATGTGCTCGGTTGATAGCCTCCCATTTGATTGCTAATAAATGCTATAATGTCAATAATATCATTTGTGCAGCGGTTCTTTGGTGTATTTGGAAATTATGGAATGGCTTATGCTTTCAAGGAACAGGATGGAGAAGCAAGAAGTAGATACTATTGTAGGTGGTCAAAATGTTACGAAGATGGATGCCAACGTATAAGCAAGAGACTGGAGAGCAAGTGGAGGAGATAGCCTAAAGATTGGAGACTCAGGCACTGAAGCCACTGGTGCTTTGTTGGGAGGATATATACCAGGGATTTGTCACATTTGGGTGATCACTTGACAATCTTTGGGGCATAGTTGTGTTGCTGCAAGTCTTTAGAATGTTGGTCACAGTTGCGCCGTGGTGAGTTTTGAGAATGTTAGTCAGCCGTTTGTTGCTGAGAGTGTTTTTAACTGTAACTCTGAACTCGGATGTTTTGAATCTCTTTATTATAATAAAGCGGGAGAAACCTAGTTATCTAAAAAAAATCCAGTTTCATCTGAAGGATAGAAAGGCGATAAGAATGAGAAAAGAAAAATAAAATATTTTATTTTAATGAGTTTCCCTCTTTTTTTGCAATTTTCTTATCATTAATTCCATTCATTTTTTATAGAATACTTTATTATTCTATATCTAGAAATATGTTCTATATCTAGAAAAATAGTATTCTATAAAATATCTTTATTTTCTAAGTTAAAAAATACAATACTAAGTAATCTGTTTCTGGTAGAATCTAATTGCTTTCTAGGGATCCAAACAGCCAATTGTTCACTGTGGTAGGAATGTGTAGCTTCGGTGTCCAGTTTGCTCTTTATTAAACTGGCCATGCACGTGCGGCTCACACGTGAAAAGAAGTGCTTTGAATGAGACAACAAATAAGAAACTATATGTACAACCATGAATAGAATCAAATCCATAACATCTTATAATATGAACTTGGCACTTTTTTTGCACCAAACAAGATTTTACACATTCTTACAAAGACCAAAAGATTTCCCCTAAATTTGAATACATCAAGATGAGCATTCAAATTGATAACTAAAGATCAAGTCACATTATCACTGACCCCATGTGTCCAGTGAGAACTCATTGTCGTTCGTATGGAGATCCTCTCGTCAAGCCCAAGGCTGGAGGGGCAGTTGAGGAACTTGTCGAACGATAGCTGTTTTGCGTGGTCCTCATTTGCTTGAGCTGCATTGATATTCTCATAGTCTAGCTAGGTTTAACTCAATGTCTGAATTCTTGTGGAATGTGTGAGGGATTAGATGTTCCTTCTTGAGTTATGCTACGGTTACTGGGTGTTTCTCAAATTTTTTAAGGCCTGAGATTATGGTCCTACATAGAAAAGCAAAAAACTCAGAATTTTGAATATTTTTGGTCCATAATTCTTTTCAATAAAAATATATAATAGCTCAATAAAATCAGGTTTTTGAATTTTTTTGGCCATTACTTCTTTTTGATAAAAATTTTGTTGCACCAAGAAGTACATCTATTGCTATATGCCACGACAGAAAACACATAGAGCTTTGTCATTAAAATGGTAATGCTAACCACCATTCTTCACATAAAAAAAAATCCAGTTAGACAATGTGGAGCTTAAATAAACATCTCTAAATAAAGAAAATTGCATCTGGACACTATTGGATGATTGGTATGTGCAGGGCTTTACAATCTTATATGTCTAGAGCAAGATATATAAACTTACCGTTAGCATGAACATGTTGAACCAATCAGGACACATGCAAGCAGCCATCAAGATGACTTTCGTTGCTTTTAATCTACTGCAACCAAGGAAACATTTGCCCCGACAGTAACAGAATAATAGTTGCTGAATCGATTCATGACCAGGAACTCAAGCACATAAGATTTGAATCTCACCTATTGAGATCAATTTTCTGAATTGAGTGGAGGAGAGCAGGCCTACACCATCACTGACAAACACTTGAGTTGCACGCAGATCAGCAGAAAATCAAAACCAAACCTGGCAGGTTGAGACAGAAGTGTGTAATCTTCCTGTATCACAAAGAACCCTTGAGTTGGACATGCAAATCAGCAGAAAATCAGAGCTGAACCTGTCAGGTTGACACATGAGTGTGTAATCTTCCTGTATCACAAAGAAAAATTATGTATGCAGCAGATTATCATTTATTTCTGCACCTACTAAATCAAACTATCATGCAACCGTAGAGGATAAAAGGTATCCTTTTAACAGAGCAATCTCCCAAAACAACTTTATTCTATGGCTAGTTTCTACTTCTGTGAAATGGGTAGGGCATACAAGAACAAAAATTTCAGTCATATAGTATTTTGGCTAGTGTGTATAAGAGAGACAGGCACACAGAGTCAGACAGTAACATACATTCATACAGAAACAAACCCACACATAGAAAGACCACAATATGTTGGAATAATTGATTAAATAGTAAATATTATTCTGTAACAAACAAAGAGCGAGCATCATCTATGTGCCCTGAACAAGAAGCCCCATCGTGTGCACTGGTGTTCGCTTGCAAGCTCATAACCATTGGGATCTTCACCAGGTGGATGAAGAACATAAATGCAAACACATCCATCAGGATAAACTAAGAATTGAAAATAATATAAGAATTATTGTCAAAAATTTGACAAGATCAGATAGTAGATATGAATATTAGTCAGACAGCGAACCTTACCATTCGGATGCCAGATCTCAGAAGTAAATCTCAGTGATGGTGGGCTGTTGGGATAGTTTTGGGCTGGGCAATGTCATTATTGCATTGAAATAGCCTCCATCACTGCAAAAGTAAAACGTTGACCCTCCTAATTTCATAAAAATTTAGGGAAAATGAAGTGAGAGAGTATAAATTTAAATCATTTACTCAGCAGCCTAAGATGTTTGAGCATGTGTGATAACCCTTTGCAGAATTACTTATATGAATCTGAGAACAAGTATATATGCTCCGTCAGAGGAAAATTTGTGAAACTTGAATGCCAATGCCAATGCCAATGCCATGTCGTTTAAGTATCTGCATCATCATCACCCCTTACTCTTCTTTCATCCTCTTCCGATTTTACACCACTTTCCATTTACAGTTCTCGGTTGGATGGAAAGTCAGATTGGTCAAGTGGCCGCCTGCCCCATGGCGTTCACATTGCTGATATCAGTGACGGTGGTTGTGTGGCTCGCGGCAATAGACTCCACGGTGTCCCTGACCTGGAGGACCAGAGGTACACACCGGGCAGGCTGGAATGACGAGCTCCTGGCCGGAGTTGAGCGGCACGTCGGGTCCTCAACGGTGGGGACGTTGGCAGTGGGGATCTGGTTGGCGGAGGGGAGCGTGAGGACAGCGCGCGAACATGACTTCGGCAATGGAGCCGAGCATGTCACAAAGGCCACCTCCACCCGTGACACGCCTTCACGCTCGCCCTCGCTGCCGCCATCGTGCTTCTCGCTGCCTCCTCGTCGCCTCTGCCATGGCCTAGGAGAGGGGCGTCGCCCCTGCGCGCTGCCAACCATTGGTTCCCCTGTTAAGAGCGCCTCCACACGGGCTTGCTCCTCGCCTGCCGCGCCTTCGCCGCTGTCGCGCTCCTCCTTGCGCCTCCTCGCCACGCATGGATGGGGACGAAGGGGATAGAGGGGACGAAGGGGATAGAGGGGCAATTGTAGATGGAAGGGTAGAACGGCAGATCGGACCATTCCGCCAATTCGGGGAAGAGATAAACCTAGCGGTGGTGGCGGCCAGGTCATAGCACGTCTGCACGTGCGATCGGTACATGCGGCATCACCCTACGCCGAACCTCTTTTTTTTTTCCTTTTCTTTTTTTTTTATAAGTCCCACGCCTAACTTTTTGAGCTTCCCCTGATTGATCTCTCAAAACCACATCAGATCAAAATCCAACAAACAAACATTCTCAAAAAAAAAAAAAAAAAAATCCAACAAACAAACCATCTCTCTCAAAATCGCGATCTGGTTGCTTTGATTGATCTCTCAAAATTGCGATCGCCCGCACGCGCGCACACCTTTTTTGCAGATAAATACGGCTTCAGTTCGTGGCATTGGCAACAGCCTCAACAGTCGCCATCTATCCACGCGCCTTCGCCCAGCTCATCCTCATCATATCTCTTCTCAAAATCCAACAAACAAACCACAGCGCCCTTTGTGCCAGCAGGGCGAATTAGCGATGACTTATCGGGGGTTTAGTAGCTAACACGAGATCAATCAATCTCTCTCCCCCTCGTCCGTCCACACATCCGTGATGACATCGGCGGCGGCGGTGGAGGGCGAGCCGGCGGCGGGCCGCCGGTACTGGCGGTGGAGCAAAGCTGACTTTTTTCCGGAGCCCTCGTTCCAGAGCTGGCGCGCGTACGGCGGCGCGCTCTTGTCCACTGGCCCGCGACTGCGGGACCGCGTCACCAGCCGCTCGTCCGACGCCGTCGAGGCGGGGACGCTGCTCGCCCAGAGCGAGAACCCGCTCCGGCGGTGCCTGTCCTGGGTGGATCTGGCCTTCCTCGGCTTCGGCTCCGTCGTCGGCTCGGGCGTCTTCGTGCTCACCGGCCAGGAGGCGCGCTTCGACGCCGGCCCGGCCATCCCGCTGGCCTACGCCGCCGCGGGCTTCTCGGCGCTGCTCTCGTCCTTCTGCTACGCCGAGCTCGCCACCGAGATCCCGTCGGCGGGCGGCTCCTTCTCGTACCTGCGCGTCGAGCTCGGGGACCTGGCCGCGTTCATCGCCGCGGGGAACATCCTGCTCGAGGCCGTGGTGGGCGCGGCCGGCCTGGGCCGGTCCTGGACGTCGTACCTCGCGGCGCTCATCGGCCGCGACAGCGACGCGCTCCGCATCCACGTGCCCGCGCTCGCCGACGGATTCAATCTGCTGGACCCGATCGCCGTCGTCGTCCTGTGCGCCACCTCCGCGCTCGCCGTGTCCGGCGCGCGCCTCACCTCCACCATCAACTCGGTCGCGTCCGTCGTCGGCATCGCCATCATCGCCTTCGTGCTGGGCGCGGGGTTCTCGCACTTCGAGCCCGCCAACCTCGCGCCGTCCTTCTTCCCCTTCGGCGCCGCGGGCTTTCTTCCCGCGCCGCGGCCGTCGTGTACTGGTCCTACACGGGCTTCGACATGGTGGCCACCATGGCCGAGGAGACCAAGAACCCCGGCCGCGACGTGCCGCTGGGCCTCATCTCGTCCATGTCGGCCATCACCCTCGTCTACTGCGCCATGTCCCTGGCGCTCGTGGGGATGCAGCGCTACAGCGACATTGACGCCAACGCGGCCTACTCGGTGGCGTTCGCCGCGGCCGGGATGAAGTGGGCGCGCTACATCGTGGCGCTCGGCGCGCTCAAGGGCATGACGAGCGGCCTCCTCGTCGGCGCGCTCGGCCAGGCGCGCTACACCACGCAGATCGCGCGCACGCACATGATCCCGCCCTACTTCGCGCTCGTGCACCCCAAGACCGGCACGCCCATCTACGCCACCATCGCCGTCACGCTCGGCGCCGCCTGCCTCGCGCTCTTCTCGAGCCTCGACGTGCTCGCGTCCGTCTCCTCCATCAGCACGCTCTTCATCTTCTCGCTCGTCGCCGTCGCGCTCCTCGTCCGCCGCTACTACGTCTCGGGCACCACGTCGCCCGCGCAGGCCCGCACCTTCCTCGCCTTCCTGGCGCTGATCGTCGTGTCGTCCATCGGCATGTCCGTGTACTACAACTCGGGCTACGCTGCTCGGTGGCCCGGGTACGTGGTGTTCGGCGCCCTGTGGGCGGCCGGCACGGCGGGGCTGGCGCTGTTCGCGAAGCAGCAGCGCGTGCCCAAAGTGTACGGCGCGCCGCTCATGCCGTGGCTGCCGGCCATGTCCGTCGCCACGAACCTCTTCCTCATGGGCTCTCTCGGCTCCCTGGCCTACATGCGCTTCGGCATCTGCACGGCGGCGATGCTACTCTACTACGTGCTCTTCGGCGTGCACGCCACCTATGACATGGTGCACTCCGAAGGCCAGCAGACGACATCGGCGGCGGACGCTGCCACCGACGGCGTGGAGCATGGGAAGATAATGCCGGTGTGAAACAGAGGATGTTAATGCTAATTTTATGGTTAATTGAGCAAAAGGCTACATTTTTATGGTTTGCCATGACAGTGTGAGTGGTTTTTTAGGATAGACTTGAGTCAGATTTGTTCAATCGATTTAGTTAATTGGATTCCTTGTTCAGATTAGCTAGCTCATCTGTTTGCTGACTGCAGAAGCAGCTCAAACAAAAAAAAAAATGGTTGGGCCTTGTTTCGATTACTCTCCAACTTTCAAGTTTTTTCACTCTCTCTCCATCACATCAATTTGTACCCGCATGTAAAGAGTATTAAATATAAATAAAAAAAAAAATAAACTAATTACATAGTTTTGTTGTAAATCACGAGACGAATCTTTTGAGCCTAGTTGGGCCACGATTGGACAATATTTACCACAAAACAAACGAAGTCTTCTGAGGACTTTACAATCTCTTTCCTCTCACAAATTTGTTGCCGCATATAAAGAGTATTAAATATAAATAAAAAAAAAATAAATAATTACATAGTTTTGTTGTAAATCACGAGACGAATCTTTTGAGCCTAGTTGGGCCACGATTGGACAATATTTACCAAATAAAAACGAAGTCTTCTGAGAACCGTCCCAAAAACTCACATGAAACTAAACAAGGCCGTTCAAAAGATGGCATTTTTTTTTGTTCAGTTCTTTGCGTTGAAACCTCGTGATTGATGAACGCCTCGTTGTCATCAATTATTTAATGTGGTCCCCAAAAAAATCAAATATCTAATGTCGTGCTTTGATTCAGCGCAGTTTGTAGAAAAAAGAGACTGAACCAATCATATCAACTATCTATATGGAAGGTCCTTTCAATCAATGCGTCGAAAGCAAAGAAAAAAAGTACTAGTATGTCAATTTTACAAAAAGCAAAGAAACTGTTACAATTGCAATGTCTGATTTGTCTGCCCTTCAACTTAATAACACCCCAACTTAGCAAAATATCTCAATATATAAAAAGTGGAACAAGCTCCTCGACAACCACGGTGTCCACGTCGGCTGAAATGTTTCCTACCGTTAGATCGGTTCATCGGCGGCCACGATTTTAAGACGCCGCCTCCGCTTCGTCTCTACGAGCTCATATTTATTGCGGCTCCTGGTTTCTCTTCCATTGCTTCTACTTGCTTCGGACTCTTCTCTCTCCGCTCTCTCTCCCCTCCTCCTCTCCCTCTCTCTCCCTCCCTACCGGACGGCGGCGCCGCGGCCGCCCTCGTCCTTCTCCTCCTTTGCTCCTCGCGTCATGCCGGCTTGGGCTCACGCTGCTGGCGGCGCAGCGATGCCGCCCCGGGCTGCCGATTGCCGCCCGTGGGCCCCGGCGGCGTCGTCGCCCGGCCGGCGGCAGCCGCCGGGCGCCCGACGAGCCACGGCGTCTTTGGCGGTGGCCACCCCGCTCCCCCTCTCCGACGGCGCGGCACCCGCCGCCGCCCGCAGGGGTGACGGAAACGGCCCCGGCCTTGGCGCTCGCTTCGCGGCGCCCGCCGAGGGACGCCGCCATTCCCCCCTCCTCTCTCTCTCTCTCCCGATGTGGCTACGACGACGACGCTCCGGTGCGGCGCCCCCCCCCAGCAGCCCCGACACCGACGCCCTCCGCCATAGCAGCCCCGTCGGGGCCACCCCTTGGCGGGGCCCCTAGCAAGCCTAGCGGCCCGGCCGCAGGTGTGCGCCGCGCCTCCGGCGCGGATACTAGGCGCGAGGCGGGCCCCATCGCCCACAGCCCAGCGCTGGCGTCTGCGCCAGCCACCGGCGGCACCGGATCCAGGTGATGGCCTCTCTCCCTTCTTCCTCCTCCCTTCCCTTGCCGGCTCCGGGGATGGGCGTTCATCTGCTCTTGCCACGCCGCTGGGCCGTCGCCCGCCGTGGGACCGCGGCGAGCTCACACCCTCCGCGGACACGGGCGCCGGAGACCAGAGCCGCGGGCCTCGCTGCCTCGCATAGTCGCGCCGCCCTCTCGTCGCCGCCTCCCTAACTGTTCGCTGCTGGCCCCTCGGCGGCTTGCCCCCATCGGGAGTTGGGCAAGCAACAACGGATCTCACACAGGCGCCATCAATCCGCGGGCGGCGGCCGCCGCGCTTTGCGTTGCTGCCCACCCGCTCCCTCCCCTCCACACTCCGCTCCTCCGTGGGCGGGGTGCGGCCACGACCTGCACAGGAAGCAGGGGCCTGGCGCTTCAATGCCCGCTGCTCCACTCTTTGGCTCCTCCGTGTTCATCCCTGGGATTTCTCCCCATATTAAGTTCGCTAGAGTTTGGGCTCCAGTTTCGCTGCTCCAATGCTCTCCGTGTTGATACTTGGAGGTACACATCAACCGAGCTATGGCAGCGGAGCTACTGGTCACGCCCTGGTCAATGCCCCTATGGTCTCTTCTCCCCGGTTGTAGTGTGTTTTTCTTTTTTCCTTCACAAATTATTGGTTCCAACTTCAGACAATTGCTTCCTATCTATGCAATGTTAGAAATAAATCCCCTTATCCCCATTACCAATTGTTGTTAGCATGCTCCGATTTTAGCTTGCTGTTTTATGATTTCTGTGCAGCTTTCTTTGCGTTGACAAATTGATATGTGTTAATTTGAGGTGCCTCTTGTGGAGATATATAAGAGTGAGCATAGTGTCCATTTTAATTTAGCTTCTTAATGGACTAGAACATCACCTGCTTATACATGTTTTTGGTTGTACTCAACCAACCTACAAAATGCTTTGCTTACATCCTCTCCTATCGATGTCCCTTCAAATAAGTACCGGTTAACCTTGCAGTCCTTAGGTAATCTTCTAAATCTTCCAATATGTGGACTTAATTTAACTTATTTGCACCTGTTTTTTTTGACTTATTTTCCTGCAAATCATGCGATATAACAATTACTTGTAAAAGCTAATAAATCAGTGCGACAAAATCTTATCCCTTTTTCTAGCATTGGTCCTACAAAAACACTTCGATTCTTTTCAGACTTAGCTCATGTACTCACATCATTACAAAAAACAGTGAAACTTTTGTTACCAATTCAAACAATATAGATCACTAGGTTCACCAATTGATTTGCAGTCCTTAAAAAGAAATTTGGGCTAATGAAAATTCAGATGCTCCAAGACGGCTTATTTTTTCTCCTCCTCGATCTTTAGAATGCATGTTGTGTGTAAGATGTTTTTCCCTTATAACTGCTAATGCCGTCTTCACTTTGTTTACATGTGCCCTTTGTACCCACTTTCGGCAACTAGCATTGCTATGCCACAGGATGTGCCTTGACACTCATTGTTATGGAGTACCTAGATTCATTTTTTTTTTGATGCTTGCTTATTCATTATAACCTGCTATGTACATGGGTTCGCTGATTTTCTGTTCTTTGTGGCAGGGCCATTAGTGCTTAAATTTCTGCTCTGGTTGGCCGGCTGCCATTGTTTTGTCGCTAGATTTGATTATTGTGCAGTATATTTTAGTCCTACAAGTGTATGAATCTGTTCTCTGCTGCCATGTTTAAATCTGCTGTTTTTTTCTTTGCACGAATTGAAATACTTCATATCATCTTTATTCCAAAGCGAGCCTAGGAATCATAACCACCATGACATGATGAGCTGATCTAAAAATTGCCTTACTCGTGTGGATCTCTTATCGAAAAACAAAGACAAACAAAGACAGACCTTCATTTTGAGCTTGTATTATCTTTGTAACACTATACGATGCCTGTTTTATCAAATTGATGTGTTAGCAACACAGAAAAAAAAGAAATTTATTTTTCATACTAGATCTGGTACTATGGGATGTCTCATTGTACTATGGGATGTCTGTATGTGCTATTTCATTTGGAATAGACTTTTTCAAAATTTCCAGTTTGTGCTCCAAACACCTCCACTTTTTGAATATGTCTGCCTTCTATAGTTGCCTCAAATTCCGTATACCTTATTTGACATCTATGCACAGAATTTTGACATTTTGATCTTTGAAAAAATTACCTCTCAGGAATATATGAGGCCTTGGAGTTGAGGTTGACAACTTCATGGTCCAAAAGCTTGATGGAACCTCCAATGAATGGGGCTGATGCAAACAGAAGGTGTCATCCAGTTGATACTTATGTTCCTAAACTTATTCATTTTCTTTGACGTCATGTTCAATCTATAAAGCTTGGAGCAAATGCCATTCTTGCGGTTTCACTAGCTGTGTGCAAAACTGGAGCTATGGTGAAGAAGATTCCGCTTTACCGGGACTTTCAAACGTTATCGCTATGATTTATTTTTTATGTTGTATGCACAAATTAGTGGGTGTACTTGAAAGTTTACTTATTTGCAGCACATCGCAAACCTTGCTGCAAAGAAAAGCTTGGTGCTCCCCTGTACACCTGCCTTTAATGTGATTAATGGAGGATCACATGCTGCAAACAAACTTGCCATGCAGGTAACATTCCTTGAAAATCTAATCTTCTGAGTACATGCTTCGACTACACACTCTGATCATTTAATTGTTGTACAAGGTAGTTCATCATCCTCCCAACCGGTGCCTCCTCATTCAAGGAGGCCATCAAGATGGGAGTTGAGGTGTACCACAACCTGAAGGTGAGCAACTAATGAATCTATTGATGCATCTTAAGTGTGGACCCTAGGAATATGTAGCCAGAACGCTAATGCTTCTGTATGCAAACTTGCGAGCATAATGAAGAAGAAAAAATGGTCGAGATGCTTCAAATGTTGGGGATGAAGGTGGTTTTGCTCCTAACATTCAGGTAATACCCATATGTTTTTTTTTTTGCAGCTGTCATAAGGAACGACAACAATTGTTATATATATTTTTTCAAGCTATCCAACATATATTTAACATGATCAGGCCATGATTCAAAATTTGGTAACTTAGTTTTTATATATATCCAAAGAAACCGGCAGAAATACTATTTTGTTTCTATGTTAACTGTAGGGTAACTACAAAAATTAATCATCGGTATACATTTATGTCACAATCTAATTTCTATGCCAACCAATATATGTAGGAAAATAAAAAAAAGCCTTGAACTACTAATGCCAGCAATAGAAAAGGCTGGCTACAATGGAAAGGTACGTCCTCTCTTATCTACTTAGCTTTCAAAACAGACAAAGCTTTTATGTGTATAGTTGGTTCAACTTATCTGTGGGCGGGTGATCATTGCAATGGATGTTGCTGCTTCTAAATTCTTCAGTGAAAAAGGATAATACTTATGATCTTAATTTCAAGGAGGAGGTAAGCATTACAACTTCTTATTACACTTCTATAGTTTTATTTACCTATAGCTCTAGCTTTACCTATTCCTCGTGTGTTAATCTATATAGGCCTATGATAATACATGAGCTTTTATTTTTATATTAACGAGTACTTGACCAGAACAACGACGGTTCAAAATTTTTTCAGGTGACCGCCTTATCTTCCAGAAGTACATAAATTGTTATGGTTATCCCTTTCAAATATACTTTCATTTTTCCTGTACAAGAAATTTTCCATGACATTGTGCTTTATACCATTCAAATTCTTCGACAAGAACTACCCATTTATACTCAGCTGGCATTACTAGGCGTGCAGGAGCGCGCTTTGCACTAGTAAAATAAAAGATGGGCTCAATGCAATCTGTCATAACTTTTCATACTTCTCTACCTTGTTTTTCAGCTGATGATTATTAACTTAGTAAACTCATAAAATATAGAGAAATATTTTATTGTTACACTTAACTTTGGTGAGTCAAAGCTCACATGCTTACCTTGATTTTGGGCTTCAAGAGCGTCCTTTTTGTTAATTTGGCGGCTCGTCTTGAGATTTAAGAATTGAGGCATGTATTTTTTTTATATCATGTTTCTTTTTTTATTAAACAAAATGAGCTGTATTTTCTTGAGTAATCAGGAGGGGCTAGACCCTATAGATTATCTTTATTAGAAACTAGAATAGCGTCCCACATGTTCTTGCACGAATCACATATGAAATTATACTACTTATATTTAATAATATTAATAAATAAATATCATAATACACGTTAGTAGATAATTTTGAGCATTTTTAAATGGACAACTAAATATATATGTTAGTAAATGGTGTGGTTTGCTAATGTGAATAGTTTTAATAAAGACATAAAGCCATAAGTTTTATTCAATGTGTTAGTTGATGCTAGTGTGGACAATTTGTATGACAAGATAGTTGCATGTGCTAGTGAGATGTTATAGTGGATGCTGATATGGACACTTTACATGGCAAGATAAATTGTCAGTAGGGTTTGAAAATATAAGATATTCGAAGAATACACTGCACATTGCTAGAGAATCACATGTGAAATTATTCTACTTATATTTATTAATATGAATGAATAAATATTATAATACATGTTAATGGATGATTTTTAGTATTCTAATATGGAGTGATGTGGTTTGCTAATGTGAATAGCTTGAATGAAGACATAATGGCAAGTGTTAGTTGGATGTGATAGTTGCACATGCTAGTGGATATTGATGTGGATACTTTGCATGACAAGATAATTTAGTAGTAGGGTTTGAAGATAGTGGGATTTATAGATATAGATGTTAATAAAAAAATAAATAAATGCTACAAATAAATTCTAGAAATAGAAAAAATGAGGCATGAAAATAAGAAGGAAAGCAAAAGACAAATCTATATCTATATCTCTTATGAAGCTAATCCCCACTGTATGTTATACCTCACATGCAAAGTCATTCACATCATCTTCTACTAACTATACATATCATCTACCAGTAATAGTTATGTCATCCCACTAATCTTCAACCTTTTAATGTCTATCCACGTCCTCCAGTAAGCACAATTACTACTTTTAATATATGAGATAAGAAATATAGAAGGATTCCATATATTGCTATGTCTTATGTCCTTCCATCATCTTATAATAATTTGATCTATTTTTATTACTTTTTTATTAGCTTCTTTCATTATTTTGTCCAATTTTAATAAGGATGGATGTAAGAATATGTAGGATGAGTCTGCTGCAACAATCTGAGGCTACAAGTTTGTCAATGAGGAAGGGCAAGAAGGAAAAGGATGGGCATTCAAGGGTGATGCTGGTGAATTGGTACTTGTCGTTCTAGCTTGCATAGAAGAAGCCGATGACAGTCTAGGTAGATCCTTATGGTAGTCGAAATCAAAGATGAGCTAGGAGTGAGACACACTTGCAGTGGCACAAGGAGCGAGCGGTAGATGGTGGAGGATCACAACAAGGACTTGGTCTGTGAGGTTGGCCATGGTGTTTCTATTGTTGGGAGGCCTCGTCCATCTCAAAGAACCAAGACCCCACCCACCGAAGGGATGAGGCCGATCTTCCTTGCAATCGGATCTTTGTATCACGCGATCATGGAGACATGAGCACCTATGATGATGGAGTTGTCAGCATGCAATAGAATGCCAGTTAGTTTAGTAATAAGATGACTACATGAAATCAGCGATAAATCTCCATTGGTTGTAAGTGGCAGTGAATGAAGTGCATACTGTAGGTGGAGATTGTGTCCTAGAAGATGTTGACACCCAAACACCAAAGTACCATCAGGTGGAGATTGTATGTAATGGAATGAAGTTTTTATCTAAAGGTGCAACTTTATTTATTTGGACAAAATTCAACCAGTTCCTAGAGCCTATTTAAGTGTAGTTAGGAAAATGGAGAGCAGGGGCCCACTCTACTTCTACTTCTATTTATACTTTGTGTGATTGTTTCTATTTCTTCCGTGTTGTGCAGTTGCATGAAATCACTCAAACTAGCGGTTTCTATTTGCAAGCAGTCTATGTTCTTATCTTTGTCATGTCCTATACTCATGTCTCTGTTTGGATCATGGATTGCTTCTTCCTTTTGTACTCTAATGTATATGAGTCAATATGTATATTATTTCTTTCATATTCTATTTGCCAATCCTATTCCTTTATTCTTGTCTTTTAGTGCTCCCACTGTTGATGATTTGTTTCCTTTTTCTAGATTTCCTTTTGTTCTTTGTAGTCGTCTTGCATTGTTTGGTATCTGAGGCTATCATTTTCTTTTCTTGTGTATGTTTTGACTTACCCCATTGAGAAAACATGCATAGATGTCGATGAAGAGGTCTTCATTTGATGCTGGCTATGGTTCTCGCAATGGTTCTACAAAAGTACAAATAGAGTAGTTGGACCTACAAAGATAACGGTAACTTAACTATATTTTTAAACATTCTTATTTCTTGTTTTTCAATTATTCTTCATATACTATTTTTTCATATGATGCAGGATGGCCACTATGATTTAAAAGTGCTCCCTTCCTATGTCATCCAGAGTCTAGGGCAGGTTGTTGGCCCTCAAACCAAATTGACTGCAATTGCTAATGTTGGAAAGCATGCAGACATAATGAAGATGGTATGTGATATGCCACTAGGCAGACTATAGAAGATGCTTTTGTTGGTAGGACTAGATTCTGCTATAACAAAGACAATTGCCATGTTTATGCTTTGTGTGAACCAATATGATCGTGAACCACTATGACCAAGGTTTTTCACTCCAAAAGTCATTTTACACAAAAAAGATGACATTTCATTTCATTACTATTGGAAGTCTTTCTAAAAAGTTTGGTAGCTATGATAACTTTGTTCCTTTGAGTGCAATTATAAAGGTATTTTATTGTGTTTTTAGAAGTTGGGTAGCAATGTTGACTTCATTCTAGGCTTAATTCATTTGTTTGTAAATTGGAGCGTAGTTATTCTTATTGTGGATGTTATTCTGTGAGCTTATGCATATGATGATCTATTTCTTTGTATTTTTTTTTCCATATTTTGTATTCTATTTATATCTTGTCCTTGTTGTGATGGTTAGGCTAGACCTACTCGTGTTTACCCCTTTGGAGATTCTTATTCTGTTGGCATGAGAAGTCTCTCTTTTTATGTTGCTAAGTACCTTGGCATTTCTAAAGGGCTCCAGTCAAAGGTTTATGCGGTAAAAGGGCTGCATGGGTGTGACAGAACCGACCAATCCATCCGAGATTAAGCGTAACTGTCCCCGTAATAACGTTGACACGCATACACCGCTTCTCGAATAAATCCGGTAGTCCGCCGAGTGTCACGAAGGACCTCGGTAAATCAACTTACAATCAGGATCATGATCAAGGTATATCATACATCAGCATAAAGAGTACGGCAGAAAATAATTATACATCGAGTGTTATTACAACACCGGTTCCAAATATGTTACATGAAAGTATTCTTTATTTTAAACTACAATAACATAAGTGTTTTTACATCACCAGTTTTATTCAAGCCTCCTATACAAGCAAGGTGATGGAGTTATAGATACGGCCAAGCCCGATGGCCTTTACTCATCCACGTCATCCACAGGATTATAGCACGTAATACAATAATCCTCATATAGCATGTCACCTGCAACGGTGGTAAAAACCCTGAGTACTCAATTGTACTCCGCAAGACTTATCCGACAGGTAAGGAATAAAGCTCCAAGGATACATGACAAGTATGAAAGGAAGTTTGGGGCTAGCAAGCTTTGCGGAAAATGCTTACTAATTTGCTCCTTATTTCAAGTTATTTAATGGTTAGCTCTTTTAGCTAATTAAAGCTACCTTTGCATTGGCTGCATCATTCTTTAAATTCATAACAAACAATTCTACTAAGTGAGGTATCACAATATAGTCCTTCAATCTCAACATTAGTTATCATTTCTTAACTACGTCTCTGCGGTCGGTATGAGTTTCTCACTATCCGGGAGAGACGGCGATTCGAATCGATTACACCGGTGGGTAAAGCCCGTATCACACACTCTTGCAAGCCGGCCAAAGCCTGCTCAAGTCACAGCTCGCTCTATTCGAAAGATAGGCTTGATCACGCTATGCAAAACTCATGGTACTGCGTCTCACAAGTCATGCCCGTTCAGCCCGTAGCCCGTAGTCACGCAGGGTCTTGACCAGTACCCTTTCCCCTTCCGTTCGTCCCGATAATGCATAAGCGGTTCAAGAACTACCTCAAATAAGCTAACCCGGTTTCACCGTCGAAACGAGTTATTCGGCGGTTATGTGAAGGTATCGCGTTCAATCTCACACCTAGATCCGAATACGGCTCGGTCCTTAATCGACCTGCAGACGGAAAACACCATCTCCGTCCGGTCTCCAATTATTATCCATCAAATGATTAAGGACATCAAAATTATCAACCTCGGGTTGCGGATGACAGGAATCATCCGACTTCTAATTATCTAAGCAGGGCTAAGCATCAACTATCTACCACTACTAGTAGAATAAAAAGGGTGTATTTGAGTGGTCAAGGTGTTCATGCAACAACGGTATCACGCAAGTCCTATCACGTAATGTGTAAAGTAAAGCAATGAGAGTAAATAATTGCATTTCAAAATAGAATAGGTCGATGGAATGCTCCGGGGCTTGCCTCGGCGAAAAGTAGAGGGACCGTGGTTCGGGCACTCCGGCGAATGGGGTCGTGGTTCCTTCTCCTCCTTCGGTCTTTGCCTCCTGCGGATCCTCCTCGATCACGGTGTACTCGATTGTAGGTTCTCCCTCGGATCCTATATGAATGTATGTGTTGCATAAATACCAAGAATGCATATAGAAGACATGATGGTAGCATGTCATGATATGAACTGATGCGTGATGCGATGATCATGCAAATGGTAATGATGGAAAGCTACATAAGGTTCCATGTGTGCAGTTCTCTTTCTCTGATGACAACACTATATTATCAGAGTTGTGTAAAAGAAGCCACACAGTATTTGTTATCACATTTACTGAGTATGTGTATATCTCTTTTCTGGAAAGTTCATTTTAATTACTACAAGGAACAAACATTATCTACTAACTAGCATATTAAGATTATTATTACTAAGTGAAGAAGATGCAGTGGGGTTCATGATCCAAAACAAAACAAAATAACATAGGAAGTCATTCACGCTTCACATGGTAGTGTTTTCTTTTAAAACTATATAATGCATATACATGTATTTATATACCTTTTAAGAAATGTGACATGAAATGATAAAGCATATATGAAATAATGGAAATACTTAAAGGCTAAACAGTACCTTATGAATCTAAAACAGCAAAGCATGAACTTAGAATCTTCAAACATCACACACATGAAATCATACCCTTTTCTTTTTCTCTTATTTCTAATTTTAGAAATAATGTTTTTATAAAACATCTTAAAATTCTTCTCAAACTTTTTATACAGACTGGTACTATCATGAAATGAGTGTAAAATAATTTTCATGATTTTTGGATTAATATTTTATTCTAGAAAAATCAATGAATGTCCATTTATTAATTAAAAGGGGTAATTTTTGATCAAACCAAAATAGCTATTTTTCTAGGTTTCATATTTTTCCCACATAGATTACATCACAAGGAGGCTACATAAAAATTTTCATAATTTTTGGAGTTCAAATGAATTTTATACAGAAAAGACAAATCTGAGTACTATTTGGAAATTCAAATAAAAGGAAAAACGAACGCGCACAGTAGGGTTTCCCGCGCGCGCCGTTCTGGGTGGCTGACAGGTGGGTCCCGCTGGTCAGGCACAGTGTGCCCGCGCTGACCGCGGCGACGGCGCTCGTTGACCGGTGATAACTCACCGGCGGTGAGGTCGCCGGCGACGAGGTCCTTACCTACGTGCTCGGGGTGACCCCGCGCATCACCCTGGGGTGTTGGTTTGCCCTAGTAAGCACTACGGCGAGCACCCCCGACGGCCATGGCGGCCTTGGCGGCGGTCTCTCAACGGCGGTGGCCATCCGGCGGTTCCCCGGCACGGACAAGGGTGACTACGGCTCCCTTACATCAACACGAACATGTCTGACAAGTTAATTGAGTTTTGGTTAGTTCCTAACGGTCTCGGGTGAGGTCGCGGCGGCACGGCGGCGCTGAGCTCGCCGGCGCTGTGCGTTCCGGGCATTAAGGCGCGGTAGAGTTAAATCAAAGGCTTTGTAAAGGATTATCAACCTATAGCGATCACGGTGCTCACACTGGTCGCGTCGGAGATGGTGTAAAGGCGGCTGGCCAGGGAGGATGGTGTCTCCGGCGACGTGAACACGACGGCGTGAAGGCGTTCCGACGGCCCCTGTGTATAAACCACGACAACATCCAGCTCGTCATGATCTAGGGATTAAGGTGAACCCAGTACAAGGAAAAGATCGTTGTCTAGCTCACTTTTGGATCCGGGCGGGGCGGTGGAGCCAATCACGGCGGCGCTCCGACCGGCCACGAAGAAGACAAGGGTGGGCTGAGCGATTCGGTTGATGGCAACCCGTGCGATCAGTTGCAATCGAGGCGCAGAGAGCTGGCGGAAATATTTGCAAACGCAATCGGGCAGTGGTAGAGCAACGGCGGCGAATTTTAACGGCGAAGGGTTCTCGTCGTCGGTGAGCAGAAAGAAGAAAACGGACGACGGCGGCCGCGATGGTCTATTTATAAGCAATGCCATGCACGGGGAGGCAGCTGGAGAGTTTGCGAACTCCTCCACGCGGTGAGCAGGGCATGGTCGGGCTTGCGCGATGCACGGAGAGCCATCCCCGTGTCGCCGGTGAACAGAGGGAGGAAGGGGAAAGAAGACCGGCGATGAATTCGGCAGCGCCGGCCACGGTATGGGCGCGAACGGCTCCTCCACTCACCTCTGGCCATCACAACATGAGTTACAGGGCGAGCACGGCGTGGCAGTGGCAGCCAATCGCCGGCGGACACGGACGCCGACGAGAAGGTGCTGCAACGGTCAATTACTGTAGCGACTGAAACCAGGGACTTCGGCACGTTTTAACTCGCGACTCAGGTGGTGAAAGGGTAAACCAATTCCACCACTACAATCTTCGATTGATGCACTACAACTTTGCTTAAAGGATCATAACCTAAATCGAGCTAGTTAGCAAACTACAAAGACCTAAACCTTGCTAAAAACAAACTGAAACTCAGTTTCAGTTCAGTTCGGTTAAGCACATGCTGAATTGCAGTGATTAGCTATATTTGGCAATTAACTAGGAGCAACACAACCATAACTAAACTCAAACAATTCCATGGCATGAAAGTATAAACTTTGCACTAACAAGTGATGCAGTTGGTTTCCCATTTTTATTTATGAAAAATATAATTACTCAGCCCTAAAAAGTGAATTCAGTGCTGAAAATCAGGGACTTAGAAAAATTCTAAGTCAGTTGCTGATTTTAATTCAAATTCAAATTTAAGGCCACTATTTGAGCAATTTAGGATGGGATTTAGCCTTAGGTCCTTAAATAAAAGTTGTTGCATATATTTTGTACTTCAACTTTCATTTAGGGCTTACAGCCAAAAACTGAACAAATCATATACTTACATACTAAGCTACATAGCAACTTGATAAAAGGCATATTGAGCATTATCATCACATGTGAGCATGTTTAGGCAAAAAGTTGTATATAAACCCTATCTCACATATAATTCTAAACACTTTTACGCAACCTTTGAGATTGTTAACACTCATGTATGTTGCACACATAGAAACTTGTGATAGCTTTTGCTTGTAATAAAATGTAAAATGATGCTTTATGCAATAATGCAAATGCAATGCACTTGATTAACATTTAGAATGTTACAGCTCCTCCCCCCTAACAAAAATCTCGTCCCGAGATTTTGTAGGACCTACCGTTGCTCATAAAATGTTGGGTAATTGGTACGAAGAAAATCCTCTCGTTCCCACGTGGCATCATCCTCGGTGTGATTGCTCCACAAAACCCTATAAAACTTTATAATCTTATTCCGAGTCACTCTTTTGGTTTCTTCCAACACTCTAGTTGGTTCTTCTTTATATGTAAGATCCGATGCTAATTTAATGTCATCCAAGTTGATCTCTTCCATTGGTGCTCTCGGGCTTCTTTTTAATTGAGAAACATGGAAGACATTAAATATCGCACTCATGTGTGGTGGGAGTTGCAAAGCATATGCCACTTCTCCTTTGCGAGATAAAATTTGGAATGGTCCCACATAGCGAGGAGCTAGCTTCCCTTGTATACCAAATCGACGTTCACTCTTGTAGGGCGAAACCTTTAAATAGACATAGTCACCAACATTAAAAGTTATTGGCCTCGTCTTTTGTCGGCATAACTCTTCGGACGAGATTGAGCGGCTTTAAGATGTTGTTGGATCTTTTGGACCCGTTCCTCGGCTTGTTTCACAAAGTCAATACCATAGTACCTCCTCTCCCCGGGTTCGACCCAGTTTAAGGGAGTCCTACACTTTTTACCATAAAGTGCTTCGAATGGTGCCATCTTGATGCTTTCTTGATAGCTGTTATTATATAAAAATTCTGCTAGAGGTAACCATTCGTCCCAAGATCCCGAAGCAGAAAGTACACAAGCTCTCAACATGTCCTCTAAAATTTGGTTCACTCTTTCAACTTAACCAGAAGTCTGAGGATGATAAGCAGAACTTCTAATCAATTTAGTACCAAGGTATGCATGTAAATGTTCCCAAAAAACGTGCCATAAATTGTGAACCTCTATCAGATACGATAGTTTTTGGAACACCATGCAAGCGTAGAATTTGGGCTATGTACAAATCTGCATCTTTGCTCCGTACTATATCCGATCTTAACAGGGTAAGAAATGTGCTACCTTGGTAAGACGATCCACAACTACCCAAATAGAGTCATAACCTTTTTGGGTTCTAGGGAGTCCAGTTATAAAGTCCATTCCAATTTCTTCCCATTTCCATTCCGGGATAGATAAGGATTGAAGTTGTCCAGCAGGTCGTAAGTGATCTGCTTTTACCCTTCCACATACATCACAATGAGCAACATATCTTGCTATTTCTTTCTTCATTTTAGTCCACCAATATTTAGGCTTCAAATCTTGGTACATTTTGCTACTACCAGGATGGATAGATAGATTTGAGGAATGGGCTTCGGACATGATCTGTTCTTTTAATTTATCATCTTTAGGAACTACCAAGCGATCATCAAACCATAGCACTCCCTTTTCATCCACTCGAAAATGTCTGGTTTCTTTCTCTTGTATTTTTCGCTTGATATGAAAAATACCAGGATCAGTCTGTTGACCTTCAATAATCTGACTTTCCAAATTGCAACTAACAACAATATTGTGTAGCACTGCTGGATGCAAAGAGATTAAAACTTTCTTCGGGGAATAACTCCGTATAGTTGCAATGGGCCTTTCTACTAAGAGCATCGGCTACTACATTAGCCTTGCCTGGGTGATAATGCACTTCCAAATTATAATCTTTAATCAATTCCAACCACCTTCTTTGTCTCATGTTTAATTCTGGTTGAGTGAAAATATATTTAAGGCTCTTATGATCTGTGTAGATATGACACAGTTTTCCCAACAAATAATGCCTCCAAATTCTCAAAGCATGTACTACTGCAGCCAGTTCTAAATCATGAGTAGGATAATTGACCTCATGCTTTCGAAGTTGTCGCGAGGCATAGGCAATGACTCGACCTTCGTGCATTAGGACACAGCCGAGACCAATGCCCGAAGCATCGCAATAAACATCGAAAGGTTTTGTTATGTCCTACAGTGCTAACACGGGAGCGATGGTTAGCAACTTCCGCAAGGTGCAGAAAGCCGCTTCACACTCCGGCGTCCACACAAACTTTTCATTTTTCTGTAGTAACCGGGTCATGGGTTTAACAATCTTGGAGAAATCTGGGATAAACCGGCGGTAATATCCGGCCAACCCTAGGAAACTCTGGATTTCTCCAACATTAGTTGGTGCTTTCCAATCTAGTACTTCCTGAACTTTTTCCGATTTACTGATATACCATCCTCAGATAATACATGCCCTAAAAATTTGACCTCACGGAGCCAGAATTTACACTTACTAAGCTTGGCATACAACTTGTGTTCTCTGAGTCTAGTCAGAACTATTCTCAAATGCTCTGCATGATCTTCATTACTTTCAGAATAAACCAATATGTCATCAATGAATACCACAACAAATTTGTCCAACTCTGGCATAAAGACTGAGTTCATCAAGTACATAAAATGGGCAGGCGCATTTGTAAGACCAAAGGACATTACCAAGTATTCAAAAAGGCCATAGCGGGTTATAAAAGCTGTTTTAGGAATGTCTTCTGGTCGGATTCTAATTTGGTGATAGCCTGATCTTAAATCAATTTTTGAGAAGACCTTGGCCCTACTCAACTGGTCAAAGAGGATATCAATATGAGGCAAGGGATATTTATTTTTGATGGTCACTGCGTTCAGTGGTCGATAATCAACACACATACGCGCAGAGTGTCATCCTTTTTTCTTCACAAACAAGGCAGGGGCATCCCCACGGAGATGTACTTGGCCTAATAAATTTCTTCATCAACAACTCTTGTATTTGTTTCTTTAATTCCACCAACTCGTCTGGTGGCATCCTATAGGGCCTTCTAGAAATAGGAGCAGTGCCAGGTACAAGATCAATGACAAACTGAATATCTCTTTCCGGTGGCAAACCCGCAAATCATCGGAAATACATCCAAAAACTCACATACTACAGGGATATCTTCTAGTTTTGTGGTTTGGGTAGCAAAGGAGGAATTTTGGAAGTTAGGATCTACGGAAGGTGACACATAGAAAGTGCCATTGCCATCTGGTAGATTTAGCTTGAGAATCCTATTGGGTATATCCATATTTACCCTGTGTTCTTTCATCCAATTCATGCCTAGAATCACATCTAAGCCCAAGTTTGGCAATACAATTAAATCGGTCACAAAGTCTCTTCCTCTAATACCAAGTTGTGCCTTTGGAACCATAAGGTGGGTTGATGTCTCAGACCCAACTGCATTGATTTTAAACCCACTTCTTAAATTACTAGTCGGGAGCTGATGCTTGAGTGTATATATTTCACTGATAAATGAATGTGATGATCCAGAGTCAAACAGGATAAAAGCAGGAATTTGGTTTACAGAAAACATACCCGCAGCCACTGGTTCACCTTCCGGAATTTCTTCGGCAATGGTATAGTGAACACGCCCAACACGTGCTCCAGAAGCTTGCTTTTTATACCCCTGGAAATTATTCTTCTGCTTAGGCTGAGGACACTCCCTGGCATAATGTCCAATTTGCCCGCAATTGAAACATGGGGCTTTGTAACCACCCTGAATGCTTCGGGGTGCATTCCCGGATTGAGACTGCGGACGTGAAGCATTTTGCTGTCCCTTCTGCTTCTGAGGTGCCTTGAACTGCTTGTACGGTGGACGGTACTGAGACTTTTGTGTCCACTGAGTCCGACGTGGTGGCTGGGATGGAACACTAGAAGAAGGCTTCTTGCACTTCTTATCTTCCTTATACAAACGATGAGCATTTTCTCTAGTAATGGCATCACTAACTAAATCTTCATAAGTGGTGCACTTACTGAGAGACAAGTCATCCTGAAGCCTCAGGGATAAACCTTGCATGAAACAATCCATGCGCTTCTGGGGTGTATCCACATGCATTGGAGCATATTTGGACAAGTGATTAAAGGCATGTGAATACTCAGTTACAGTTTTGGTCCCCTGGGTGAGTTTCTGAAATTCTCTCATCTTAATCCTCATGATGCCCTCAGGGATGTGGGATTTACGGAAAGCTTCTTTAAATTCTGCCCACGTGGGCTGTGTAGTCTCGGGCAAAGTGGCCAGGTAGTTTGTCCACCAAACCCCAGCGGCTCCATGCAATTGCTGAGCTGCAAACTCAGCCTTTTGGCTATCAGTGATTTGGGGAAGGAGACGGAATTTCAGCTCAATAGTATTGAGCCACTCATCCGCTTGTAACGGATCTTCAGATTGGGTGAACACCGGTGGATTTGTGCCAGAAAATTCCTTGTAGGTGACGGATGCATTTGGGCCATGGTCACAGTTCTGTTGACGCCCGGGTGTGGTATTCTGGGCAATTCGCTCAAGGGCAGCCTCCATATTCGCTTGTCCTCCCAACAAGCGAGCCAAGACGTCAGCGGCGGTAGGTGGATTCGGGAGATCCGAAGATCCATCATTCCCCCTCCCTGAACCATTGGAACGAGTGTTCGGCATCTGCATTTATATTTAGAGTATAATTAATGATGGTACCGGTAAAATGTGAAAGCAATTATTATGCAACACTGAAATGTTGAAAGGAATAAAAATTCATACAACAAACAGAGGCATAATAAAAATTTTCACACTGCACCATCATAATTATACACTCTTATTTCTCATATACGCATATTTTAAACATCACTTATTTCAAGCCCTGCATATATTACATTCGAGTTACAACTGTTACACATCATATATTACATGAGGGAAAAACATCTACTAGATTAAGATCTCAGTTATAAGTCAACTCTAAGATTATTCTATTTTACAAACATCATAGAAAAGCCCTCCTCTAATACTCATCATCAAAGTCTATCGGATAGTCATCATCTAGACTAGTTTCAGTCTGCTCATCAAGCTCTATTTCAGGTTCTTCTTCAAAGTCCATCTCATCTTCTTCAAACTCATTTAGTACTTCTCCTGGTTCATTCACTTCGGGTGGTCCCGCAACTTGTAACGCATTGAGTTGCTCTTGGAGGTTGGCGATGGTTGCATTAGCTTCATCTACTTGCTCAAGTAAATTATGCTCAGCAAATTCAAAATTCTCGGTAGCCTCGGCAAGCTCTTGGACAGCAGCATTTTTAGTTGCTTCCGCTTCATTTGCACGTGCTTCGGCTGCGGTTTTTAGTTGCTCTACAATAACAGTCTGATCCCAAAGCATGGTATATTGGTGATTCATGTTTAAATCATGCTGGATGGCATAGTCCATCACTACATTGGTGGTGTTTTTAGCTGACTCCCACAAGTTTTCGGTTACCTTCAAATCTATATTACAAAGGTTATACCTTTGACGCCAAAAATCATGGGAGGCTTCTCTGGCTTTATAAGCTTGGGTGATGGCTAAGTTTGCAATGGCAGTGATAGTGAGGGTAGGGTTATGGTCTGGCAAGCTTGTATCGGTCAAAGTAATCCCTCGTTGGCACCAACTCTCATTGGTAGGATCTATAGGTGGAAACAGACACATAGGAGTGGTTCCTATTTCTTCGGTATGCTCCTGACATATTTTCTGGAGTATGTCAAAAGCAGCTACTTGTCCGGCTTCCCACTCATTTAATCCCTCTTTTTCAACTCTCATTTCACGCCAGGAAGAGGTGACACTTAAAGCTGGAATATGAAGAAGCAAAGCACATCCTGGAGTGCCGTAAACTCGGGTATGTCTCCAACGGTAAATTGGTGGTGTAATATACCCAAAGTTTTCCAACACTTTCCAAAGCAAACTAGGTGTCCCAAAACGCTCCAACAGAGTACCTTCCTCAGTATATGGCAGTGGCTCCATTTTCTGTTATCATGGATAATAAAATGAGCACTTCACTTTATATTAAAATTGTAAGGGGAAAAGAATATTAATGCAATAAGATGAGCAAATGAATGCTTATGATGCATACATGATTCTAATTGTCCTCACAAGATTTAGAAAAGAATGGATTTCTAATCGATACTAAACGGTGGCAATCCTACGTGCTCTCATCAAACCGTACCTAACGATTTTCTACACGTTTTTGTAGTTAGCGTACCTGCAGAAAATTCATTTCAGCCCGGATCCCACATGATATGTATATCCACGCAATAAAAGCGGTAACTTTAAATGCTCCCCACATATGCATACCCCTGTATACATACATGTAGCACTAAAACTACCCGAATCATCATCACATCCCACAATTAAGTACCTTCATATGAACATGTGTGTAACATGTAAATAATCCAGTAACCACACTAGCACTCCCTTAGACCGGTGGTTGTCCGATCATGCTCTCGCAACTCACTCTTACCTCGGCGTAGGTGCGTCGTTACATAATTTAGAAGACAGTTTATACTGCATACTTTCATATATGCATATGCATATACTTCCATATGAGGTCACCACCACCCTTCGGTCATCGGGTGACAAGATAACCATTCATACTTACCTTCTTACCTGAGCGTAGAGGTATTGGTTCACACACATGCAATATATGAAACCCCCCCAGAGTTAGCATAGCCACCTGATAATCCTTATACGGGCTTAATTGGAGGTTTGACACTGGTGAAGTTTTGAAATCCAAAATCTTAAATAAAACTAGTTTTGTTTCTAATTAAACTTTTCAAAACCAAAACTTTTGCTTTTAAATACCCTGATGATGATATTAACCTTAATCCTTTCTGGTACCAGGTGTGTGACGTAAACCGACCAATCCATCCGAGATTAAAAATAATCGTCCCCCGTAATAACGTTGACACGCATACACCGCTTCTCGAATAAATCCGGTAGTCCGCCGAGTGTCACGAAGGACCTCGGTAAATCAACTTACAATCGGGATCATGATCAAGGTATATCATACATCAGCATAAAGAGTACGGCAGAAAATAATTATACATCGAGTGTTATTACAACACCGGTTCCAAATATGTTACATGAAAGTATTCTTTATTTTAAACTACAATAACATAAGTGTTTTTACATCACCAGTTTTATTCAAGCCTCCTATACAAGCAAGGTGATGGAGTTATAGATACGGCCAAGCCCGATGGCCTTTACTCATCCACGTCATCCACGTGGATTATAGCACGTAATACAATAATCCTCATATAGCATGTCACCTGCAACGGTGGTAAAAACCCTGAGTACTCAATTGTACTCCGCAAGACTTATCCGACAGGTAAGGAATAAAGCTCCAAGGATACATGACAAGTATGAAAGGAAGTTTGGGGCTAGCAAGCTTTGCGGAAAATGCTTACTAATTTGCTCCTTATTTCAAGTTATTTAATGGTTAGCTCTTTTAGCTAATTAAAGCTACCTTTGCATTGGCTACATCATTCTTTAAATTCATAACAAACAATTCTACTAAGTGAGGTATCACAATATAGTCCTTCCAATCTCAACATTAGTTATCATTTCTTAACTACGTCTCTGCGGTCAGGTATGAGTTTCTCACTATCCGGGAGAGACGGCGATTCGAATCGATTACACCAGCTGGGTAAAGCCCGTATCACACACTCTTGCAAGCCGGCCAAAGCCTGCTCAAGTCATAGCTCGCTCTATTCGAAAGATAGGCTTGATCACGCTATGCAAAACTCATGGTACTGCGTCTCACAAGTCATGCCCGTTCAGCCCGTAGCCCGTAGTCACGCCAGGGGTCTTGACCAAGCCCTTTCCCCTTCCGTTCGTCCCAAGAATGCATAAGCGGTTCAAGAACTACCTCAAATAAGCTAACCAGTTTCACCGTCGAAACGAGTTATTCGGCGGTTATGTGAAGGTACGTTCAATCTCACACCTAGATCCAGAATACGGCTCGGTCCTTAATCGACACAGACGGAAAACACCATCTCCATCCGGTCTCCAATTATGATCCATCAAATGATTAAGGACATCAAAATTATCAACCTCGGGTTGCGGATGACAAGAATCATTCGACTTCTAATTATCTAAGCAGGGCTAAGCATCAACTATCTACCACTACTAGTAGAATAAAAAGGGTGTATTTGAGTGGTCAAGGTGTTCATGCAACAACGGTATCACGCAAGTCCTATCACGTAATGTGTAAAGTAAAGCAATGAGAGTAAATAATTGCATTTCAAAATAGAATAGGTCGATGGAATGCTCCGGGGCTTGCCTCGGCGAAAAGTAGAGGGACCGTGGTTCGGGCACTCCGGCAGTGGGTCAGTGGTTCCTTCTCCTCCTTCGGGTGCTGCCTCCTGCGGATCCTCCTCGATCACGGTGTACTCGATTGTAGGTTCTCCCTCGGATCCTATATGAATGTATGTGTTGCATAAATACCAAGAATGCATATAGAAGACATGATGGTAGCATGTCATGATATGAACTCGATGCGTGATGCGATGATCATGCAAATGGTAATGATGTAAAGCTACATAAGGTTCCATGTGCAGTTCTCTTTCTCCGATGACAACACTATATTATCGAGTTTTGTAAAAGAAGCCACACAGTATTTGTTATCACATTTACTTGAGTATGTGTATATCTCTTTTTCGGAAAGTTCATTTTAATTACTACAAGGAACAAACATTATCTACTAACTAGCATATTAAGATTATTATTACTAAGCGAAGAAGATGCAGTGGGGTTCATGATCCAAAACAAAACAAAATAACATAGGAAGTCATTCACGCTTCACATGGTAGTGTTTTCTTTTAAAACTATATAATGCATATACATGTATTTATATACCTTTTAAGAAATGTGACATGAAATGATAAAGCATATATGAAATAATGGAAATACTTAAAGGCTAAACAGTACCTTATGAATCTAAAACAGCAAAGCATGAACTTAGAATCTTCAAACATCACACACATGAAATCATACCCTTTTCTTTTTCTCTTATTTCTAATTTTAGAAATAATGTTTTTATAAAACATCTTCAAATTCTTCTCAAACTTTTTATACAGACTGGTACTATCATGAAATGAGTGTAAAATAATTTTCATGATTTTTGGATTAATATTTTATTCTAGAAAAATCAATGAATGTCCATTTATTAATTAAAAGGGGTAATTTTTGATCAAACCAAAATAGCTATTTTTCTAGGTTTCATATTTTTCCCACATAGATTACATCACAGGGAGGCTACACAAAAATTTTCATAATTTTTGGAGTTCAAATGAATTTTATACAGAAAAGACAAATCTGAGTACTATTTGGAAATTCAAATAAAAGGAAAAACGAACGCGCACAGTAGGGTTTCCCGCGCGCGCCGTTCTGGGTGGCTGACAGGTGGGTCCCGCTGGTCAGGCACAGTGTGCCCGCGCTGACCGCGACGACGGCGCTCGTTGACCGGTGATAACTCACCGGGCGTGAGGTCGCCGGCGGCGAGGTCCTTACCTACGTGCTCGGGTGACCCCCGCGCATCACCCCTGGGGTGTTGGTTTGCCCTAGTAAGCACTACGGCGAGCACCCCGACGGCCATGGCGGCCTTGGGGCAAGACGGTCTCAACGGCGGTGGCCATCCGGCGGTCCCGGCACGGACAAGGGTGACTACGGCTCCCTTTACATCAACACGAACATGTCCGACAAGTTAATTGAGTTTTGGTTAGTTCCTAACGGTCTCGGGTGAGGTCGCGGCGCGCACGGCGGCGCTGAGCTTCGCCCGGGCGCCATGCGTTCCGGGCATTAAGGCGCGGTAGAGTTAAATCAAAGGCTTTGTAAAGGATTATCAACCTATAGCGATCACGGTGCTCACACCGGGTCGCGTCGGAGATGGTGTAAAAAGGCGGGCGGCAGAAGGATGGTGTCTCGGCGGCGTGAACACGACGGCGTGAAGGCGTTCCGACGGCCCCCGTGTATAAACCACGACAACATCCAGCTCGTCATGATCTAGGGATTAAGGTGAACCCAGTACAAGGAAAAGATCGTTGTCTAGCTCACTGGAACGATCTGGCGGCGGTGGAGCCAATCACGGCGGCGCTCCGACCGGCCACGAAGAAGACAAGGGTGGGCTGAGCGATTCGGTTGATGGCAACCCGTGCGATCAGTTGCAATCGAGGCGCCAGAGAGCTGGCGGAAATATTTGCAAACGCAATCGGGCAAAGGTAGAGCAACGGCGGCGAATTTTAACGGCGAAGGGTTCTCGCCGCGTCGGTGAGCGTAAAGAAGAAAACGGACGACGGCGCCGATGGTCTATTTATAAGCAATGCCATGCACGGGAGGCAGCCGGAGAGTTTGCGAACTCCTCCACGCGGTGAGCGAGGCATGGTCGGGCTTGCGCGATGCACGGAGAGCCATCCCCGTGTCGCCGGTGAACAGAGGGAGGAAGGGGAAAGAAGACCGGCGATGAATTCCGGCAGCCGCCACGGTATGGGCGCGAACGGCTCCTCCACTCACCTCGCCATCACAACATGAGTTACAGGGCGAGCACGGCGTGGCAGTGGCAGCCAATCGCCGGGCGGACACGGACGCCGACGCGAGAAGGTGCTGCAACGGTCAATTATCAGAAGCGACCCGAAACCGGGGACTTCGCACGCGTTTTTAACTCGCGACTTCGGGTGGTGAAAGGGTAAACCAATTCCACCACTACAATCTTCGATTGATGCACTACAACTTTGCTTAAAGGATCATAACCTAAATCGAGCTAGTTAGCAAACTACAAAGACCTAAACCTTGCTAAAAACAAACTGAAACTCAGTTTCAGTTCAGTTCGGTTAAGCACATGCTGAATTGCAGTGATTAGCTATATTTGGCAATTAACTAGGAGCAACACAACCATAACTAAACTCAAACAATTCCATGGAATGAAAGTATAAACTTTGCACTAACAAGTGATGCAGTTGGTTTCCCATTTTTATTTATGAAAAATATAATTACTCAGCCCTGAAAAGTGAATTCAGTGCTGAAAATCAGGGACTTAGAAAAATTCTAAGTCAGTTGCTGATTTTAATTCAAATTCAAATTTAAGGCCACTGTTTGAGCAATTTAGGATGGGATTTAGCCTTAGGTCCTTAAATAAAATTTGTTGCATATATTTTGTACTTCAACTTTCATTTAGGGCTTACAGCCAAAAACTGAACAAATCATATACTTACATACTAAGCTACATAGCAACTTGATAAAAAGGCATATTGAGCATTATCATCACATGTGAGCATGTTTAGGCAAAAAGTTGTATATAAACCCTATCTCACATATAATTCTAAACACTTTTACGCAACCTTTGAGATTGTTAACACTCATGTATGTTGCACACATAGAAACTTGTGATAGCTTTTGCTTGTAATAAAATGTAAAATGATGCTTTATGCAATAATGCAAATGCAATGCACTTGATTAACATTTAGAATGTTACAATGGGAGACTTCATGATGGGAAGAAAATTAAGTTTGCATCTTGAGCAGTTTATTCTCTTTGAGTTTTTTGGTCCGTTCAAATTCAAGTTCATTTTTATTGGGTCTATGATAATATTGTTTTTATGATTCATGATGTAACTGATGAGTGCATAATGAAAGCCACACATTTGACTATCGGTGAACCAGATGTGCAATTCTGTAGAGTAAATAAAATCAGCATTCTTGATTCTCCTAAAGATGACTATCTCTACATAGATTCTAGATATGATGGTAGAGGGAAGGTTCCCAAAGATAGTAGTGCTAATTCGTCTCGCCCTTATAGTGCTTTTAGTAGTGATGATGATCTTAGTGAAGATGAGGAGGGAGATTAGATTTGTTCATTAGTAGACTTGTTCAATAGGGTTTGATGGAGATCTTGTAGCATGATACTACAATTATATATTTAATGTACCTTGTTGACTATGTGTTAGGTGATGTGTCGATGAACTATGTCAATTATTGTAATGTGGATCTCTTTTATTAGTTTACTAATATTTTTAGAATTATATGTAGCAATGGTATTTTATGCGCAGTTGTATTTCTGAGGAACAAAATATATTGGTGACTCGGCCTAATACCAGTTCAGATGTATTTTTCATTAGTCATATAATAAAAAATACATTTTGAGTACAATATTGTACTTGGCCTCATACTTTAAGAACTAAACTAATCTTAGTAAAATCCTCGCTATTAGACTATAGTGTCATCCTTCCTTGGTCGCTTGTGAGGGGAGGCTCATCATCATCATCATTGTCATCGGTGTCCCCCTCATTGGCCTCCGCATCGCCGTCAGAGCTGCCTCGTCGGCCTCGATGGAGCCACTAGAGTTAGCACTACTGGTGCCACTGCCAGTGCTATCGAAGTTGCCACCATTGGAGCTACTAGACTTACCGCTATCGGTGCAACCAGTGTTGCCACTGTCAGAACCGATCAAGGTCTAGTGTGCATCCTCATTTGTGTATGAGTTGTTGCTTGGAAGCTCAAAGTTGTTGTTTGTTGACATGCTTGAATTTGGTTGAAGAAGGGATGAATAAGAAAGAAGGGTGGTTTTAGAGGGCAGTGGGCATGAAGAATATGTAGAGCACTGCGTGACCCTTCTGGTTTCTACCAGTGGAAGTAATGGGGATGAAACTAAAGTGTGTTGGTAGTTGGGACTCAATAGTCATGAGAATGTGAACCGTTAGTTTGACCAAACATTGTTTTAGGAGTTGGTGGCTATAACTTCTATCATATGAGGCTCAACATATTTTACAATGGGAAAATAAACCCCAAGATTACCACTTGATTGATGGATGAGACGTCATTGATAGATGTTTACTTTGCCATTTTATTGCACTCTAGGCCCCGTCGTCCCTCTAACCATTGGCAAAAGACTTTCACCCACAGTTATTTAATAACGCGCGGTGATACTTGGGCAGTGATAGGTCATTCTATAGTAGTGAAATATTAGACTCAAGTGGCATTTGGTGAGGTACATGAAGGTATTTGTAGAACACATCAATCAACTCCAAAGATGAAGTGACTTTTGAGAAGGCCTCGATTCTACTGGCCATATGGTCATGGATTGTTTCATTTACTACAAATGTTGTGAGGATTTAGTAATATTCGAATAGAACCTACCATAGATGCTACGTGTTATTATCAAACATTGGCCATTCAAAGCTGGGGTTTAGATTTCACTGGGAAAAATACATTCTTTGTCAACTAAGAGACATCACTTCATATTAGTTGCTACAAATTACTTCAGGAAACGAATAGAAATAATTCCTTCCTCAGATTTTGACTACAGATTAGGGGACATCATTCATATCTAATGGGGTATGTGTGTTTGTCAAATCTTATAACATTTTATTGCTCAATTCAACTCCAAATTATGCTTAGGCCAATGGTCAGGCCGAGTCAAGCAATAAGATTTTAATCAAAATTATAAAGAAAAAAATGAAATATAATCTTAAGCATTTGCATAAGCTTTTGTTCAAGGCCTTATGTCCTCATCGTGTGCCTAGACATCGTGCTACTAAATTTATTCTTTTTGAGATTATATATGGACAACAGACATTTTACCTAGTAACAAAATGTATCTAGAAAAGTTAAAACATTTTATAATTTGATTTGAAATAGAAGAAGCACTATAAAAGGATGTTATATGCCAATACCGCTGCTTCCACTATGTTAAATATGGCCCACAGAACACTTACTTATTACCTGGATGCAAATTGCTGTAGAAGTGAACTACTAAGCAGCTAAAAGTGTGAATGGCGTGACTGGATCGACGTTCAGTGAGAACGAGCTACCGTGATAAGCCTGTATACAGGCCACACTGATCAGTTGATATTTTTAAATGGATCATCACAGCACACAGCAGTATGTATAGTTGCAAACAAGAGTACAGGCGAGATTAACACAGATATAACAAGCCAACGATGGCATCACACACACGATTACAGGCGACCACTAATCAGCACAACATCACCAAATCCTTTATTCTAGTAACTCAGTGCAGCTCCAGCATACTAGTAGGGCACTGGTCATCACTATCCGTCGTATATGGATTCTGAGTTCTGATAGGAACAGTAGTATTCCTTCATTCAATCCTGCCAATACAAACGGGGCAAATAATAATGTTAGTTTCGCCTGTGTAATGTTTTATTTGACTGCCACAAACGACTGAAAGGGAGAGACTATATCAACAGATGACGGTAAAGTTTGCAAGTTAAGAAGGCTACTCCATTCTTTCTACGAAACATCATGTATTATGATTCAAAATTTGTGACAAAACACAAAAATCTTTGTTTTAGCTTTTGAAACTAGGTTGGGTCCAAGTTCGTGTGGTAATTTTCTACTCTTAGTTACTGTTGGCTGACACTATTTTAATTGTGTGGGTATAGCGTTATATGCATGTCAATATACGTGTTCATTACTGATTAATTAGCTATCCATTCCTCTCTGAAAATGTTTGAACGGATAAGTTGTTTCAGGCCCTCAAAACTGCTACCCCGGCCAGTCCCTCTTCACAGAAAGAACATGTGCAGAAAGAACATGTGCCGGTTTGTGCAATTGTGTAATCCTACTCACTTGTCGCAGTCGATGTCGGGGGTGATGGGGTAGGCCAGCGCGATGCCGCAGTCGCCGGGCAGCTCCTGCGCCGCCGACAGCTGGGCGCCGACCTGGAGGTAAGCCGACTTGAGGCACCGGCACGTGGCCTGCCTCTCGGCCCTGCTGGTCACCGCGGCCGCGTAGAGGGCCCTCACGCCGTCGCAGCACTGGTTGCTGGGCTGGGGTGCGTTGCCCCGCAGGAAGGGCAGGCACGGCGACATGTCGTTCACCACGTCGGGGCACGAGATGGCGGCCCGCACCTGCACCGCGCCCTGCTGGACCGCCAGCATCGCCACCGCCACCAGGAGGAGGACGGCAATGCCCGAGCTAGTAGTCTTCATGGCTGCTTCGCTTCCTCTTTCAGCGAGATGGCTAGCTGCTGGGTGACACTAGTGAGAGGAGCTAGCTAGCTGATCCTGCCTGTTGATTAGTGTGTGATGCCGGTGCTATTTATAGGGCTCGAGATCATCAGGAGGTTTGCAACGGTAGTGGTTCATCGAGATCAAAAGCGTGGGAAGCGTTGAATTTTGGTGGTGGCCGGTGTAGAGTCCTTTGCTCATTAGTTCAGTTTTTATTTTCTTGATAGTAAATCTTCAGCTTTTAGACCTCAAGGTTTGCAAGTTCCTAAAGAGACGGTGCAGTAGGTTTAGCTCTTTTATGCTAGGTATTCCGTTGGAGGACGTCGAGGCTAACCTCAATCAGCTGGTTCGCAACAAACATTTGAAAAAAAAAAAATTACCCAGGCGATCTGCTCCTCACGCCGGCCCTGCTGCATTCCAGGTTATGCCGCACACCCGCGTCTCCCACAGACCCACACTGATGCGTCTTCCACAGACCCACACTGATGCCGTGCCCCGGAATACACTGTTCATGCCGTTTGCGCCGCACTCCATCCTCCAGCAATCTTTGCAGCTACCGCACAATCCAGTAGCAGCTGTTAAAGATCATGCATATCCAGTGAACTGTTCTTCTGCTCAACTTTTTTTTAAAAAAAAAGATGAAAAAATTTTATTTTGGTATGTACAAGAGTTTTGCAGTGAACAGTGTACGGCTGATAAAGAGAAGTTCTTTAAAAGCAACAAAAGTGTGAGACCATATGACTAGTAGCAAACTAAGCTCTAAACTTAATTATTAATTAGAAGACAACCACGTATTTTTTATGAAAATCTCCACTAGCTCTCGATCACTCGGCATGTCTGCTTCAAATTTGGTTGGACTTCTTTTCAAGTGTGGACTAGATCGCGTCTAGCAGATCGCCAAAAAGTAATTTGCAAATAAGAGTGTAATGGTTTTACTAAAAATTATATCATTTCTGACAAACCATATATATAGACTAAAGGTCGCACTTGCTCCCAATAAAATTTGAGATCACAAATTTCGGTGTACTTGTTGTAACTATGTTTGGAAAAAATAGGCATATCTATTGGTGGTTGTAAACTAAATGCTACGTGAAAAAACCTCCATAAATTATGCTACAAAGATCAGCTTCTTCCGACTTCGTAGCGCCATCCTGTTTCCTTTGCTCGTTCCCTGCCACCTGTTTCGGTGCATCTTCTCTCGTCGCCACATGCCTCAGCTGCTGCTTTACATGGGCTGATCGCCCTTCTCTCTGGCTACTTTGGCTCTTATACGTCCCATATCAGTCTCTTGTTTGTTTGAACTCTGCTGATTTGATTCACTGGAGTCAAGGCCATGTGAGAGATTTCTTTCTTGATCTGTTCTGTTGAGATGCTTTTATTCATACATCCATATAATTTCATTTATCCAGTTTTTATTTTATGGTGGAAACAGAGGAAGGAGATGATCAGGTTACATGCTAGATGCACCAGTGTCGCACTAATCCATCTTTGCCGCACAATTTCGTGACGTGCAAAACCTGCAAACGCTATGCAATGCTCTTGATCTCCTCCTTCACCATCGATGGTGCTCACCTCAAAGGGCTCTGGCATGTCTGGTTCTACTTGCGGCTATTGATTGTACTAGCTAGTGGGCTTTCAGTTTTTGTGGACTCAATCAACATACCCTCAGACAACAAATGACAGTTGGATGTGGGTTAGTGACTGTTAGAATATATGGGCTTGGCCAAAAAAGAAATTCTGAAATTTCTAGAGAAATCTCAAAGGCCGTCCATTCATGTGTGCAAAGATTCGGAGTAAGAAGCCTTTAATCTCACCTTGCTTGTAGAAGAAAAGTGTGGAGATAGCTATACTTAACTATATAAGTCCTCTCCACTATATCATATTGTTCTGTTTGGTATGGCTCCTCCATCAACTTCTGGAGTCATTTTATACCAAACGGGGTAAAACAAAACTACTTAATTAAGAAAGACCCTTAAATCACACTCTCACATAGGTTTAAGGTGGGATGGAGATAAAAAAATAGTGGTTTCGTCTGGCTTCATCTCGTTCTAGTGATCCATGCATGGAGTTCTATGGGAAAAATGTCTTCACTAGTGAAGTAGAGTCATGTCAAATAGGACCTTAGTATGAGGAGGAAAAAATAAACCCACACAAACACGCTCACTCATCTTGCTGGGTGGGGCATGGGCGTGCAGCACCTGTGAATGGGTCCGCCTGCCCACTGAAATAGGACTCTTTTCTATCGTCTAATAGAAATAGCTGCAAAACTTTTGTCACCCTTGAAAAAATAGTTCGGTCCTCAATATACTAGTGGACATGCTGCATGGCATCTTTGTCTAATTCGTTTACTTGTAGAGGAAAGATACTAGAAAATGTATAATTCACAAAGTTGTTCTATGCATTGTTAAATAGCCATTTTTCTGAGACCATCACGTTAAAAAAAAAATCATATACTATAGGCATCCTATGAGAGCAACTGCGATATGTTCGCGCTCCCGGTCTCAGTTGTCTTCTCCCTGAACCAGTTTCATTAATTCTTGACAATGTGGCTCAATTCCTGAATAATGTACACAAATAAAAAGTGATTCTAGTATGCAAGAACATCTCCAAAAGAATATCTTACACTTACTCTATAAATCCTCATTAGATTTATTTAAATAGAAATCACTCTCTATGGTTTTCTAACTTTCAGCAGTTTCTATATATCTTAGTCCACACTATAGAGCTTTGTCTAAAAAAACAACCCCACTATAGAGAGCCAGGCCCACATTTTATCTTTAGCTAGCCAGAAATTTAAAATATAGGATGGCAATATTTGCAGATTTTAAAGAGTTGTTGGAGGTTATCCCCTCCTATAACACCCCGAAATTTTGATCGCTTTTAAAAAATCACTAAAAATTTTTAACTTTTAAAATTATGCACGTAGGTCTATTTTAAGTTACGAGTAGATTTTATAAAATAAAATAATCTTGCTTGAGTAAAGTTGTATTGCTTGCTTTGCCTTTATTTTATGAACTTATGGTGGTATCTCTCCTCGAAATCAAAATTTGAATTCCATTTGAATCACCCAAATATCTCTTGCAAATTCTGAGAATAGGATAAGACAAAAGAACCATCTCGAGAGCTCATTCCCTCTCTCCTCATTTGGCCGCTCTTGGCCCAGTAAGGCACGGTGTAGCAGCAGCACTTCTCTTCTTCCTTTCCTCTCTCACCACCATGTGGCCAGACTGGTGTCGAGGAAGACCCGTGCACAGGTGAATGGCTGGCCCCTAGCTTGAGCTGTCTCATCACTTACTCTCCACCTCCCTTGCTCAACATAGCACGCCAATGCCCCATAGAAACAAACTCGAGGACACTGCTGGCACCATGAACGTGACCTCACGAGGAGCCGACCTCGCCAGAGCAATGGACGAACGCGGAGGCAGCCAGTGCAACGAACGGAGTCGTCCCTGAGCCCAGGCTCGTACGCAAATGCCGGTGAAGTATCTGGCCGGCGGAGAAAAATCTCGCCGCTCCGACAACCGCCATTGCCGCCTATAAATAGGCCCGGCCGGTGAGCCCCCGCGATCACCACGGCCATTCCAAGCCTGGACGCACCATCTTCCCAGCTCCCCTGCTGCTACTGCCATTGAAGCTAAGCGTCTGTTCTACTCCCACCGAGAGCACCTCTGGCCATATTGGAAAGACGAGGTGAGTTCTGGAGCTCTCTTTTTCCTCTCTTGTAACATCTAGCTTTCTATCTCACTTGCTATACGCTGCCACCGTGTAGAACCTGCCGCTAGGCTATGGCTTCATGCTGTTGCTATCACCACCAATGGCAAGGCCTGGAAACCTATACGTGACCACACTCCACACGCGCACACACGCACACACACACATGCAAATACACCAAACCTATACGTAACCACACCCCCTACACACACACGCAAATACACCACTCATTGATGCACACAACCAGCATATGCCTATGCCTAGGCTCTCCGTGCAGGAGCAAGCACATCACCACCCCACCGTGGTGGAAGCCGCCGCTGGAGCCATGGTCGGCACCGCCGCCGCCCAGCAGCTCAAGGTCGCTGCGCTGGAGCCATGGCCGGCACGGCCGCCGTCCAGCCACCGGAGCCTCGTGTCGGTGCACCGAGCACCGCCGAGCGCCTGAGCCGCAGTCGCTTCCGCCGCATTCATCACGGCAAGCTATCGCCGTCGCCCTGCCGTTTCCCATCCGTCCTTCTCGCTTTCTTTACTTGTAGGCCTAGGAGGTAACGCCGCCCGCGGCCAGTCATTAGGAGGAGGTCAGGGAAGGCTCACACGTCCGCGGCCATCCACGTATACGCACATCACGCAGATCATTGCGGGTCACACGGGCAGTGTACAGAGTGTTGGAAACCTATTTCCCTTGCATAGAAAAATTCCTAGAAAATTCCTAAAAATACTAGAGTCACTTTAGAACCTATTCATATCATTTCCACCACCTTTTCTCAAAGGAACATTCCTAGAAATTCTGTGAGTATTCCAACACCTTAAATTTCCTTTCCCACGAAACCACCACCAAAATTCCTCTAAAATCTTGCTCTATTTTACCTAATACCACCATATAGATCTTTGTTTGGTTTATGTTTGCTCTTATGTTTAGTGGTAGTCTCATTTCGTTCGCGGCGATCGACAGAGGGCGACGACTACCAGGAAGGTGAGGACTCGGAATACGTGGGATCAGAAGGCGAGATCAACGAAGGCAAGTCCTAACTCCCCTCTCTCCGCCACTACATGCCGTACCGTTTATATTATAAACTTGTATTTATAATATTGATGAATATGAATAATTAAATGAGATGTATAATGAAACCAAACTTGTCTTGACGGGAGCGAGTGAGGGTAATTTATGTGGGATAAATTACTTTGGTAGGTTCGCCTGTGTGGGTTCCTACGGGAGATACTCGTTTCGGTCGTATAAGGACCGGTTCATAGGCCATCTCACCTAGTCTGATATACGTACAGCCACATGTCTATATGGGTAGACCTGGTCTCACACCCCGTTAGGTAGAAATATAATTTCCACTAGGAGGCCGGCGCGGCAACGGGTTAACAGGAGAGGACACGGCTGCTGTGTGATCTACCGTGGTCTGATCGACATGGTTGCTTTGTGGTCTTCCATGTAAAATTTATTGTTGTGCCATGTGCGAGCACCCTTTTATTAATCTGAATGCTATGTGATCATCCATCGGATGCTGTGTGATCATCCAACCACTCGATGTTTTAGGATGTTGTGTGATCATCCTAATGTGTGGGTTTCGATCCCTGAGTAGTCCATAGTGGAATTATACGAAAACCTAAGGTAGCTCCATCCGGGTACGAGATCTTGTTAGGCCTGTCCTAATCACTGATCATGGTTAGACTGTGTCTATCGTGTGGGAAAAATTGTACCCCTCTGCAGAGTTTATCAATCCTATTCGAATAGCCACGTCCTTGGTAATGGGCAACCGCTAGGATGAGGTCCCCTTTAATTAAATTTTCTTGAAATAAAATGTGCTAATCAGCTAATTAGTTTATAAGGCTAACCGGAAACTGGCGAGAAGGATGATGCTCTCCCAGGGCCCAACCCTCGCTTATTAATAATATTACCATTTCCACCATCCACCCTTGTTGGGACTTGCTGAGTACTCTATGTACTCACCGTTGTTGACTCACAGATAATGATTTCGAGGGGAGCTTCGACATCGACGAGGAGGCGAACGACGAGGACTAGGAGACACGTGAGGACCGATCGGACTTGCTGGAAGGACATACTAGGACTTAGGGATTCGACCGCGCTCAAGCATGCCTGTGGAATAGTGTGTATCGCTTCGCTATAGTTTCCGCTGTAGTAGACACCACCCCTATGTAATAAAATTGCCGCCTAGCGGCGAAGGAACATCGTTAGTTATGTAAGGCCTGTGGCCATGTCATGTGAACATTGACTATTGTAATACCTTATTTTTATTATCAATAAAGCTCGGATTTTATATTATATATATCTGTGTCCCATTTCTGCAATGGTGTGCGTATTTGTGCATGATTCTGGCGCAAATACGGATGCGTTTGGTCTCCTAAAATTAGGGGCCAACACCTCCCCCCAAAATCTCTATTTCTGTCAATAAGGAAAAATATAAAAGCCCTTGGAGTTTCTCTAATACTTCATCAGTTTTTGAATATATGATTATGAAAACTAATTATCATAGTATATTTTCTAGATATGTATTTTTTTTTGCTATACATTTATTGTACACTGTGAAAACTGAAAACAATATATTTATCAAAAGCCAAAACCTATTAAAGTTTGGAGAAAGGAGAGAGTACATCAAATTACAATCCCATTTCCATTGGGCTTTGGACTATATATTTAGCATTACATGTACCACTAATGAATTAGTAATTCACATAGTTTGTGACGAAGACACTAATAATCCGGCCCCAGATAGCAGATGTGACGTATTTCTAGCTTTGCAGCTCCCGTCAGCCAAAGGTGGCGAAGTGGGAGATCAAGTGACAGCAAGCCGCGGCGGCGCCAACAGGCATGCCGTTAAGTGTGCTGGGATGCAGCTAGCCTCGCCGGGGACAAGGGACCTGGCCACCGGGGCACCGAGGTGGTACTAATATGGAAGACGAGGGGAGGTGATGAGGATGGTTCTGCTGCCCTGTCCTCGGAACAGGATCCTGAAAAATTGTTGTGAAGCCGACAGCTGTGACATGATCCATTAAGCGAGAGCAATAGCTAGAGCATTCAATCTTTTCTAGGATTCCAGTTCCCTGAGGCAGCTGATATGCAAGAAACAGAGGATTGATAAGGTTGTATGGTTCCAGGCTAGCAACCTACCCCGATCCAACCTGGTGCTGTGTCTGTTGCCTTCCAGGATTTCTGGATGTAAAAAAAAAAAAAAAAAAAAAAAAAAAAAAAAGACTAGCTGTGCTTGTGTGAATTGATCTCAGTAAGATCAGTGATCCGGATATTTGTGTGTTTTTGCATTTCAGTGACATAATCCTTTTTAGTAGCAGAGCGGGGATATATCACCTGTTTTCTGCAATATAATATAATAGCATAGTATTATTTTCGAAGAGGGATTTGCTATTTTGGTCGCAAAAGTTGTGTGATGTTTTGAGTCAAGTTAGGTGTGAACCTGCATCATCTTTCGTTCAGAACTGAAAGTGATGCTTCTGTTTCCAGCTACTCGGAGTGTCTGTTTAGCTGGCTTTGTACCGGTGGCAGCCGGCAAAAGTAATGCAAGTACTTGTGTACTGCATCAAGTTTATAGCCACACAATGACATCCAAGAACTTGGGAAATGCTCCTGATTATTACAACTGTTGTTTATTCTTAACAGTTCATATGCCTGCTGCTGGTTTTGAGATAGCTGTTTGGTGAGAATAACTTATTCTGTAACCACTTTAAGTTATAATAATTACAATGCTCGTATATAAGCATTCATTCTGCACTGTCTTTTTTTCTATTTATATATAAACAGCAGGGGTAACTCCTGCTGGTCCCATAGAAAAAAAAAATGATTGCGTTTGCGTTCCTTACAAATACAATTACGCCACCGATCCACGCCTCAAGAGGTTGTCCAAGACGTCAAGTAATGCTGTAGATGCAGGCGATGAGATTTGGTTTCTAAGGACCGGCCACGAACGAATGACGTGCTATTCGGTTCGTTGAGCTGTAACCTTTAAAGGCTGCCAGTGCTAACCTCTCAACGGAGCAGATGGTTGAAATGTGCTTGTTTTTATGCACGTCACACAAAAACCAGATGATGACCGACTTGATGATGTCTATCCACAGGCTACAGGGTTTTCTTTTTCTTGATAATAATGTACATAAATATCAATTCAGGTTAATAGCACAGCAACATACTTATAATCTTAGGAAAATGAAAGCAGAGTAACTGAAGTCAAGTATTTGGGCAGCGTAGTATTCTCAACTCTGAGCCAACCTTCATTTTTACTATGCTTGTCTGGAAGTAATTGCTGTTGGCTGGTTGAACAGTGACGGAGAGGAAGAGAACCAGCCGTGATCAGCCAAAAACTGAGCAGCCGAACAGGCCCAAAATAAAGGATTTTACTGTCGATGGCATTTTTGGTTACGATCACCGGTGACTCGGTGAGGGTGACTAGTCTTAGCAAAACAGTGAGTAATCGAGTATCCCATTTCTTAGTTGTTCAACATGTCCTGATGATGCGCACTTGTAAGATTGTTCCACGAACCCATGCATCTGATTGACTGAATCAATTCCGTCCATTCCTTTTAAGGTTAGTCTCAATGAGAGTTTCATGTCACAGTTTTATATGCATCTAGATTTTGAAAACAGTGCAGAAGAGTTTTACCCCCATAAAACTATCTCTACTTCCATGAAACTTTTACAGTCTCTCTCTTAATAAATACTATGTCATGTCAGTGTATTTAATGCCCATAAAACTCTATGAAACTTCCATTGAGATTAGTCTAAGTTTTAACACAATCGATCCTAGCTTCTCCCCATGTTGTTTAACTTGAACTCCCTCCCATGCTATCATGTGTCGATCCAATCGAGCCTGAATCTCAGCCTCCTGTGTCCCCTCGAAAACAACCAGAAACGAGGCAGGCTATAAGAACGGAGCCGCGGGCTGCGGGCAACATCCACAGGTTACTGCACTGCGTCCTAGACGACGCCAAAGCAAACCCTGTGAAATCGCCGCGCGCGCGCTCTCCCGGCCGCCAGGCCACCGCCACCACCACAGCCATTCCATGCGCGCGCGCACACCTGCAGCTGCACACGCCGCTCGCGTCCATCCTGCGTGTCCTCGTCGTCCCTAGCGATGGCTTCGTCCCCAGCGCGGCTCTGTTACCTTCTCCTGCTGGTTCTCCTCCTCGCCACGCTCTCCTCGCCGTCCGTCCGCGCTTCCTCAGAGCGCCGGCGCCGCCGCGTGGAGGCGCCGGCGTCGCCACCCGCTGCCGCCGTGGTACCAGGGCGCGCGGGGCAGGAGTTCCACGTGGCGCCAACAAGGGGGCCGATCAGGGAACGGAGGAGGAGACCGCGCGGCGGGGGCACCGGCGCGTGGACGTTCTCGGCGATGCTGCCCCGGGGGTTCGTGCCGCCGTCGAGCTCGTCCGCGTGCCACAACGACATGCCGGCCAACGCCGCCGACGCCCAGTTCTTCGCCTGCAGCGGCGCCGGGACGCCGTGACGACAAATGCCATCGTGGTGCTGGCTTGCGTGCATCCAAATCCAAGAGCGAACAGTGTCCCTTCTTGGAAGCGAGGGAATCGCGTCTCTGTGCTAATGCTATCCCGTGAGGGCTCCTTGCAAGTGTAAATGCGGTGAGGCTTATTCTGCTCTTGTCTAGTTCTTCTACACTTCTACCTAAGCAATGCCAAAGTTGACTTGGCCATGAGTGCATCCTTGTTCTTGAACATGTAAAGGCGAGACCTTTATTCAAATGCTTCTTGGTTCCTCAGCATTTGTGCCGCTGTTCTTATTATTATGAGTTCAGCTCTGCCTCTTCTGTTCCATCATTGTTCATGCAGTCACATTTCACCTTTTGCTCATGTCGTGAACTCTTCGGTGACTGGGAACTCTTTCGATAGAAAAAGTATAAGCTGCTTACGTAGCTTAAGGGCTTCTTCCTTTTTTGATCTCGCCATTAAACTAGGCTTAGAGTGCATGTCAAGCTCGGACGGCGCGCGCCTGGGAGCTTCTTGGAGGCAGGAGCATAGAGGTTGATGCTTTTGGAGCAGGGGGGTTAAGGGGGTTCATCAGGCGTGCGCATCAAGAGCAGGAGCGTGGGAGCTACAACCAAATCGGGTGGCATAGGCATGTGGGCGTCGCATGATCTGGGGAGATTTGGGGGCGGTGATTGGTGAGTTCCCATGAACGCACGATGGCCGTGTAGCAGCGCGTGAGCGAGTGGAGAATGATGATTGTATTTTAACGTCGTTTCGTGGCGTCTACTCCATGCAGGAGCCGCGGCGAAACAAATGAATGAAAGCCACTTTTTATATGAACAACAACGTCGCGCCGCTCGATCTCGTGGTGTTACCGTCCATGTGATTATGAAAGTTCAATTCTTTCCCAAGCTTTGTTAGCTGAGCAACCAAAAGTGGGAAAAAATAGAGCAAGTCGCTTGACGTGAAATATAATGGGTCAGTCTTGTGATACTTAAATATGTTCATTGATTGACTTGATTTGCTAAAATCACTGATGGCCCTCCCTTGCTAATTCAAATTCTTGGTCCGAAGTCCTATAATTATTTTATTTAACTGTACGTCTTATAATAAGCTGCTTTATTATCCAAAACAACTGAAACTACAATTTTAAAATAATATCTTTTAATGGTTAATTGTAGATCTAGACGTTGTTTAAAAAAAATTCAAATATAGTAGTCTGTCGATTGTAACGATCACCAAGCATATCGAGGGCATCTTCATCAATTAGCATATATTAGATTAAGTTGAAAGAGTTATCAGGCCAAGGCACATTAGCATTTTGTAAGCCGCCCTATAAAAGGGGCTAACCATTATTGAGACAATTAAAAAGTTAGAGTTTAACCCGAAACTCTCGCTCTCTCTCTCTCTCTCTCACGCCGCCGCCACCGACCACCGCCACCGCCGCCCCAAGACGCCCGCCCCTGCGCCCCCCCAAGCGTCGCCCAGCGCCACCGCCACCGCCGCCCGTCGACTACGCCTTCTTCCTCGCCACAATCAACATCGTGTTCTTCGCGGATAATTGTGCGGATTGCGACTGTTCTTCTCGGTACCGTTCTAATCTGCCGTTCGGATCTTGATTTCTCTACCGTCAAATCCCGGAGGAGTTTAGACCTGTGACAAATTGGCATGCAGAGCCACGTCGAGATCAATCTTAAGGAGGACTTGCACGCTTTGTTGAAAGAATGGGAGAAAAAATTCATCGATTTTTTTAAACAGTAGTCTAATAAGAGGTATGTTCCGTAACTTGAGTAGCCACCACTTTCTATGCCCGTAAAATTACATGCAAATTTTCTAGTGCCATTGGAAATAAAAGATGCAACAATCGAGGATTGGCGCGCTGTTCAACAGTCCGAAGAAAAAATTCGCCAAATTTTTTTCTAGAACAACAGCAGTCTGATCAGAGGTACGTTCCTCAGCCTGAGAAATCACTGCCTCCTACACCCTTAAAATCACAGACAAATTTTCTAGCGCCATTGGAAACAAAAGATGCAATAGTGGAGGATTATCATGCTATGTTCAATAGATGGGAGAAAAAATTCCTCGATTTTTCTGAGGAGTAGTAGCAATCTGATCAATTCCAGGACGAACGTTCACTTATAGAGGCACAGTCGTTTAATCAATTCTAGGAAGAACATTCATCCAGTTAATACAAATTGCAGTAACCTGGTTATAATGGTATAGATGAACCTTCTCAGTGGGTTGATAGATACAATGAATTTTTTGCCTCTCAGCAAATAAAAACAGATAAGCAGATGCATTTAATTGTGTCTGATCTTTGAGGGGGATGCACTAACTTAGTTCATCAGTTGGAAAAAGAAAGTTGAGCACCCATCTTGGCTTCAGTTTTCATTAGCAGTTATTGAACAATTCAGTCAACATCTACATCATAATTATTGGGGTGACCTCAGTAACACTGTAGAACTAGAAGATTTGCAGGCATACATGAATCAATTTAATTTGATAGTAAATAAAACACCAATTTTTTCTAATGCTCAGCTGGTGATGTTAGACGCAGCAAGACTTCACTCAGTATTACAAATTGGTATTCAGTGATATAAATCTCATGCTTTGGAATCAGCAATAGCCCTTTCACTGAAATTTTAGGTATTATTTTTAATATCGGGTAACAATCAATTTCTAGATTTATATGATCAAAAAATTCAGATATCTTTTCATACCATGGTTGGAATTATGACTAGTCAAAAAAAGTAGCTTCAACTGTCAATTAATGAGAGAAAATTTTTAGTGTTGCCGGATTCTGGTTCAACACATAATTTTATAGATTCAGCAACTATTATTGATTCGAAATTGCAATCGCCTCTTGTTCCAAGAAAAGTAAAGGACCAGTTGCTAAGGGGGATCAAATTCCATATATAGCGATATACAATAGCATGTCGGTACAGTTTGAAACAGAACAGTTTATTATCGATGACTATAATATTCAGTTTAATGGCTATGGTTTTGTATTGGGGATAACTTGGCTGAACTCTTTTGATCCAATAATATGGGATTTCAATATCCTGACAAAGAAATTTTGGCGCAACCATAAGCAAATTATATTGATCACCTTGAGTAGGTCTTCGGGTAATCCATGTCTCCATACATTGAAAATAGAGGACTCTTTGGATAATGTTTTGCCGGAATTTTCACAGTTTTTCCAGAAACCTCAGCAATTACCATCAAAAATAAAATATGATCACAAGGTATATTGCAAGGGCCCATCGACACCATCAACAGCCCTACTATACTGCTATCCTCGGATCCAAAAATATGAGCTTCAAAAGCAACAACAGACAATGCTCATACAGGGAATCATAAGGTACAGCACATTCCCATGCATATCACCAATGATCTTTGTTAAAAAGCAAAATCGATTTTGGTGTTTTTGTGTTGATTGCTGGCCTCTCGATGACAATACACTCAAAGATAAATTCCCAATTCCGGTGATTGATGAATTATTAAATAAGCTGGAAGGGGTTAAATACTTCACCAAATTAGACCTTCAGTCGGGCTATCACCAGGTATGCATGCATCTAGATAATATTGAGAGAACAACAAGTCATATCCAAAGATGATCACTTTAAATTCTCGGTTATGCCATTGGGTTTATGCAATGCCCTATTTTTTCTCTCAAACCCTAATGAATAATATCTTTAGGGATTATCTGCACAAATTTGTTCTACTTTTCTTTGATGACAAAACAATATATGGCACCATTTGGGAGGATCACCAATGGCCACCTTACATTCTTGGTTATGCTGTTTGGTTCATGCAACCCCCCATCCACTTTTCAAGCCCTCATAAATAAGATTCTTGGAAATCATCCGTGCAAATTTGCTTTGGTTTTCTTTAGTGACATATTGATATATAGCAAAACTTTGAAGGATCACTTACAGCATACCAGACAGGTTTTTTTTACACTACTACAGTCAAACTTAGTCTTTCCCACAAACTTCAAACGCTCATTTAGAAAATCAGTTATTCATTATTTAGGAAATATGATATCTAACAATGGAGGCACAATTGACCTTAAAAAATTTAGAGTTATTATCAATTGGCCACAACCAGCAGCAGCTCATCAATCAAAGGAATTTCTTGTTGAATATTACTGCAAATTTATCCGACGATATGGTACTATTATCATATCATTGACAGACCTCTTTCACATGGATAATTTTAAGTGGACAGAGTTAGTGACGATATCCTTCAAACAACTAGAACAGGTATTACTGACAGCACCAGTCTTACAGTTACAAGATTTTAATGAACCATTCTTAATAAGATGTGATGCAACTCCAATGGACTTGAAACCTATACTACACCAAGAGAGTGGCCGTATTGCCCGTATGATGGAGCATATTTTATTGGACTTCACTGAGGCCTTGCAACAAATTGAAGGTAACCCTATTATATTGACAGTGGTGGATAGCCTTTCTAAGCATGCTCACTTCATTCCGTTAGAACATCCATATTCTGCAACAACTATGGCACAACAATTCTTTTTCTGATATAGCTTGACTGCATGGACTTTTGAAATCTATTAATAGTGATCGAGATGTTAATCTTACAAGTAAGACTTGGTAAGAATTCTTTCGCTTGTCTAGAGTTGATTTACATGTAAATTCAGCTTATCACTCTCAGTTTAATAACCAGTATGGAATAGTCAATAAAATGCTTGTCATATACTTACGCTGCTTGATGGGGGACAATCCTAGAGAATGGCTACAATGGCTACATCGAGCTGAATATTGCTACATAATATAATATCATCAGCCTATTGATACATCTCCATTAGAATTGGTTTATGATCCGGATCCTCCATCTTTGGACAAATATAATCCAGATGACTCATCAAATATAGCTATTGATGGTCGGCTCACTGAATATGTCAAATTCATGGAGTTTGTTAAGTTGATGGCTAGAACCGCTTTTGAAATTTCAGCTATACATAGCAACACATTGGAATATTAGTTCTTCGGTCCTTTCCAAATTAATGAGCATATTGATTCAGTTAATCATCAATTACATCTACCAGAACATGTCTGTAGCAGTAGCACCATTCGTGTCTATATGCTTAAACTGCACAAAGGGTTGTTATAATGGAAATTTAAGATATTGACACAATCGGATGAGGGAATCGCTCTTCTAGATCCGGAGATGATGATTACAGCCAGGTTATGAATACCAAAATTGGGATACTCGTCATATGGAAAGACCAACCTCTAGTGGTGTTTTTTAAAATGAACTGGATTATTTCAGACATGCTCTATCCAACATTTCAGTTCGAGGACGACCTAAGTCTTCAGGCGGGGAGAGTTGTAACGATCGCCAAGCATATCGAGGGCATCTTCATCAATTTGTATAGATTAGATTAAGTTGAGAGAGTTATCGGGCCAAGGCCCATTAGCATTTTGTAAGCCACCTATAAAAGGGGCCAACCATTATTGAGACAATTAAGAAAAGTTATGGTTTAACCCGAAACTCTCGCTCTCGATCTCTCTCTCTCCCTCACGCCGCCGCCACCAACCACCGCAGCCGCCGCCTACTGCTCGCTGCCACCGCAGCCCCAAGACGCCCACCGCCACGCCGCGCCACCACCAAGCTGCCTCCTCGGCCGCCGCCCATGCCGCCGTCGACTACGCCTTCTTCCTCGCCACAGTCAACATCGTGTTCTTCGTGGATAATTGTGTGGATTGCGACTGTTCTTCTCGAAACCGTTCTAATCTGCCGTTCGGATCTTGATTTCTCTGCCGTCAAATCCTAGAGGAGTTTAGACCTATGACACGACTCTCCTGATGGTTGACAGAGTACCTATCAGCAAGCCAGGGGCCAACAGGCCTATGTGTCCACCAACATGATAGTCATCAGTTCCTAGTAGACCTTGTTGGGGTTGATAGGAACTGTTGGCGTCGGATTAAGATCCGGATCACACACCAATAAGGATGAACGAGACCTGGGTTATAACCAACCTATCACACATCGAAACAACTTTGGGATTGACAAACACTACTACATAAAATATTTTGGGCAATATTTGGGATTGGGCCTCGGAGGCGGGCACAATTGTTTAATGCCTGGATTAATACCTCAGATTAACTGAGATGGGTACATTTACTAGACGAGGCGGTCATAGTCAACTGTCTCACAAAATATATTTATTGAGACGGTTAAAAAACAATTGCCTCAAAATATAATTTGTCCACCTCCAAAAATGCCCTTATTTTTAGAGGCGGGCTCATTACACAGACCGCCTCAGAAAAAATGGTCAAGCCCGAAACGGCCAAGACCAGGCCCGTTTTCCTGACCAGGTATAAAGACAGAGTTAGGGTTTCACTCCTCCCCAAACCAGGCCAACTCCCTCACCCTCTCCCTCTCCTTATGGCAGTGGCGCAAGGCCCCTGACCCTCTCTCGGTAGCGGTGCAGGGCTGTGAGCCCCTTCCCTGGTCACAGCATAGGACAGCGGGCCCCTCCACCCTCGGTGGCGGCATGAGACCGCGGCACCTCCCCCAGTGGCACACGCGGCTGCTCTCCTAGCAGTGGCGTGGTGTGTGGCCTTCTCCCTCGATAGCGACACGGTGCAAGGGCGCGACTACTCCCATACTGGCAGCGCGGCTCCACCCCCAGTGTTGGGATCGTGTAGGAGCACGAGCGTGGAGGTAGCAGTGGCACGTGGAGGTCCTAATGGCGATGACGCGTGCAGATTCGGCCTCCCTCTTCTCCCTTCCCTCCACGGATTCGGCGGTGGCATGTGCAAGTTTGCTGGATTCGGCTTCCCCACCAGCAGACAGGCAATGGCAGAGGTGGATCGAGTCTTGCAGTAGTGGATCAAGGCTTGTGACAGCTGGATCCGGTGGCGACACGCCTCGAGGTGGCCAGATCTGACGGGGGCATATGGGGCAACAGCGGTAATGGGCTAACCGGTGGGCTTCGAAATGGGCTCACCGATGGGCTTTTGTTTTTTTATTTTTTAAATTGATTTATCGAGGTGGGCACCCTAACTGCCATGGTAAACGTTTGATTTACTGTGACCATAACACTGAGGCAGCTATGATGCTTGCCATGGTAAATCATGTTTGCCCGCCACCACAAAGATTTCTGTAGTAGTAAAAACCGATTTTGAGATCAATTAGGCCAACCTAAAAGTCATCCTTTGCCACAAAGGCTTGGGAACTCCTCCTAGGAGGACTCATTGGGGGGAGCACGCTAGCATTATTCTAGGGTCGGTAAGGCCACCGAAAACATTGATGAATCTCTTCAGAAAATGCAACAAATTGTAGGAAGGTTAGAAAAGGGTAAAAATAGGGCAACAGATGTAAAGATGATGATTGAGTGTTGGATCCTTCAATCATCCATGATCCTTTGGTATATATAGAGAGGTGATCTTATCCAATAGGTTCCAATGTGAAAATACATCCAAAACTGATTTGGAAAGTGTTCGGTGTGGACTACAATAGGGGAATCGGCCTAGCCAGGTCCCTAGCTAGTTTTGTCGAGGCCAAAGCAGTCTGATTGGTCTGCCGCATAGTAAAACAGGATAGGCTAAGTGGTTAGTTTGGCAGAGGGGCACAAGGAGGGCGGCCTGGCTGGGTCCTAAAACAGCTGGACAGGAGACGACCTAGCAGGTACGTGAGGCAGAGGGCAACCGACTTGGCCTATTAGGGAGGTCAGCTAGGCTGGTTCAGCAAAGCAAGTGCCTCCCTCTCTCCCTTTTCTACTCAAACCTGCATGCAATGATCCAAAATATGTCTTGGGACCCCTTTCATAAACATCATTGCAAAGCCCTTGGGACATTTTTATTGCCACTAGGAACCTCGTTAGCTATTAGAAGGCCCACACATCCAATCAGCCACTGGCTGGCAGATAGGTTGATTAGCAGCTCAATGGCTGACCGACCTATGGGCAGTTAGGTAGCCGACAACTATATTTCATATAAAATTAAAGGAACTGCAAAAGAAAAGTTTAGTTCACACAAAGCAGCAAAGAAAAAAATGAACCCAAGTGAAAAGATCAAGATATCCAAGAAGAGAGTGAATTGGACTTCTCTAAATCTTCTCACAATAGTAAAAGCCTATCACCATCCCATTACACCCCTAGTGCCTAAGTATGTGTTCTATGTTCCTAAGACACAAAAGTTTAGCTCCTTAAGTTCCAATCCTACTCTAACATGGCAATTCTAAGTATGTAAAGACATAAAGTAATTGTAGAAATGTAAATGCTCAGAGGAAGAGGAACACCACGATGTTTTTCTGAGGTATCGGAGAGTCGGCACTCCCCACTAGTCCTCGTTGGAGCACCGTGCAAGGGTGTAGCTTCCTCTTGATCCACGTAAGGATCAAGTGCTCTCTACGGGCTGATTTTTTGTCACTCCGACATAGTGAATCGCCCAAAACCGCTCATAGATGACATGGGTCATCCACAATCACCATCGGATAATCACCATGCTCCTAATCACCACCAAACCATCATCTAGGTGATGCCAATCACCAATAGTAATAAGCAAGAACTCTCACTTGACCAAGACTAGCCTAATGAGAAGAGTGGATGCACACTTGATACTCTCTTTTCACTAATGAGGTCTTAAGCAATGGATTAGGAAATCTCTCAACCTCACTAGGGCTCTTGCACTCTCAAAGCACTCACAAGGTATTTTTCAGCCGTTGGAATGAGCAAGAGATCTTAATTGAGTGAGGTAATGGAGTATATATACCCTCCACACAAAGAGGTATTTCAGGTTATTTAAGTGATCACCGGACGCATCCGTCGAGGTGACTAGATATGTCCGGTCATTAGCCAATGGCTAATTATACTGCTAGATGTCAGCCTGACCAGACACTATTAGATTCTGGTCCACAGTCAATGTATATGTCCTGTCAACTTTCGTATGTTTTTTTACCTCTCTGGGTAGTGACCGAACGCGCGAGCCCCGCGTTCGCTCACTGCTGACCAGCGTCCGGTCCTGTGTGGACTAGAGACTGGTGGTACTGGAGCATCTGGTCATGTGCCAGAGACCAGTCCCTTAGGCACCCCACATACACTGACCGTACCAGCATCCGGTCGAGCCAAAATGGCTCGTTTCACTCCTGTTTTCGTGATGTTTCACATGGCTTCGATTCTACTGACTTTTGCGCTAACTCTAAGGCTACCTAGGTCTAGAAGGAACAAGTGTGCACTACACCTAACTCACTAGACTCACCTAGGTCAAGTCACCCATTCATACCCCCTTAATAGTATGGCCAAAGGTAAAAAGAAAGTCATCAAATGACACTTATAACTAACCGTCCTTAATCTTATTGTCCATCCCTTGAAAACCCAAAACAATTTTGATTGTCAAGGCATGAATACTATTGATCACCCAATCAATCACCATTATTGTGACCTAACTCAAATAGTTTCAACAAAACACATATTATTCACAATAATCTTACATTGTAATTAATCACCAAAGTCCACTAGGGACCCAGATGCTTTCACCAAGAAAAAAGTTTTAAAGAATAAACGAACCATATTAACCCAGCGCCACATGAAAACATGGCCGAAAAAGAAGCCTTGGCATGTGCAAAACTCTATGTTGCTAAGGTACAGAGCCCCACCACTAATCCTAACATGCTTGAAGCAAATGAATGAAAGCACGACCTACAATGGCATATCTGGAACTCTATGTTGTCCTTCTGTGCTCCTTTTGTCTGCCATGTGTGAAACCCTGATTCTTTAGGACGAACCTATGAAAAAATTATCTATATATGAATGGTGCTCCTTTTATTTGGATCTCTGATACTAGTTGTAACACACGCGGCTTCGAGGATGGATTGGGCTTGGTGGATTGAAGGAGAAAAAAAAGGGGGGGGGGTGTGCACGTGCCCTAGGGGCGGCGACGCGGCGGCGGCGGTGCCAAGGTGGCGGTGGCGGCTGGGGGCAGCAGCACATAGGGGATAGAGAGAGAGCACAGGAGAATAGGAATAAAGGACTTTCACCCAATTACTTCTTAATTGATCCGATTACAATCTCCCTAATATTTATAGTCCTGATTGGACTGTAAAGATAAAGAATCCTTATCAACTGGATCCTTTCTTTTACAAATCAACTTAAATCTAAAATATCTAATAAATAGATAATTAAGATAACCGCATACGGAGGTGGCCCCATGGGTGAGGTGGCATCCCCTGTGGCGCCGGCGTACGGTGCACGCACCCCTAAGGTTTGGGGTGGCCGCGGCCCACGCCGCTGCTCTTCTCTTTTTCTGGGCGTTTTGGTCCAATAGCTCCTTTTTCCATGTCATGTGTGATGCATGTGTGACAGTGCATTATAGTTTTGGTTCCCTATATTAGATTTTAACTGTTGACTCAACTTTAATAGGTGGACTATATGTGCACGTATAGAGAAGTTGAGAGAGGATAAATGTGTGCCACACGCACTCGCCGCCGCCACCGCTGAGCCATGGCATGCGAGACGGGCATGCACAACACGACATGATGTGGTGCGGGTGTGGGCTTGGTTTGGCATGGAGGCATAACGGAAGATTGATGGAAGTGTAACGCGTGCATGGAGATTTGGGAGAGCATGGATCGCTCCACGGCAATGACATGGTGCAGGCGTGGGATTTGGTTTTGCCATGGAGGAGTAACAGATGATTGATGGAGGTGTAACGTACAGAGACGTCTGAACATTATGGTGATTACTCTTCCAAAATTCCTCTATTACTTTCCTTTCCTCCTCAAACAAACTCACCAGATCCAAATCTCCTCCTATGTCGAGTTGCTCCCTAAGCTCCTCCCTGTCCCAATCCTTTGTGCGCATGGAGAGTTGGGAGAGTAGGCCTCTAGAACCGTCGTCGACATCTGCGATACCTGCTCGAGTGTGCGAGCGGTCAAGTTTTGGGGAGTGTCGTGACTGCTCACTCCATTCAACGTCCTCGGATCATCTTCTTCCTGGTAGAATGGCTGCTCACTCCGTCCATTTGTCTTCTTCCTATTGGACGCTCGTGGGACTCCATAGCGTACCTTTACCTTCATTGATTGTGATCCATGACTTCAAACAACTCGTCATGATTGGGAATAGACAGAGTGTTTTGAGCAATTGGTCCCTCCGCTAGGTACAATCTAATCTCTGAATTTGTTAAATTTAGTATGATTTCTCTTATGATTAATATGTCTATCACCTACTGTTGTTTGTAGTAGATTATCACACACATGCACATATATATATATATATATCATCACAAACATGCTATGGTTTTTCTAGATTAAATTAAACATGATTTTGCCTAATTTTCTAACAAGGCGTTGTTTCAATCACCTAGACTCCTTATTCTTCTTCTTCTTCTTCTTAATATAACGATACATAGCTCTCTTGGTACTAGCACACAACATCAACAATTTCGAAAAACCACTTACTACTAGTACCAAGAGTCAACTCTAACAAAGCATGATAAACAATGTATGACTTCTTGTCTTCATTCGCTTGCCTAAAGTGATAGTAACAGATCATGGTAGGGTTCATGAGCTGTTTCCTTTGCCTAATCTTTGAGGCCAACCAACAGATTCATATTGCTGTTGGACCCCTCCCTTCATGCTTTACCGGTGCCTCAGTTATTCTCTACCACATAACCCCTCATTGGCCTACACCATATCTTGGAGGTGGGGTCGCTTATCAAGTACGTATCACCAACGTACGTATCACCAACAGAATGATTTTTGTGGGTCGTGTCTTTCCTTTGTCGTAGTCATCATTTTTCAACGGATGGAGTGTGGTGTGTGGTGAGCCATGTCTTCCTGTGCAGGGTCACTGCCTCTGGAGTCTGGAAGAAGGTACGTGGTACATCTCATCTGATATGGTACGGGGAATGTTATTTGACATTTGCAGTTGTTATGTTACTTTCACAGTTTCACTATGAAGAAATTTCTATGGAGACACAAACACCTTGTTGTGCATCTAGTGTTGGTGTAGAACACGTACCTCATTCTTTTTTTTTTTTTTGAACACGTACCTCATTCGATCACCTGGGAGTATATATATGATCATCCATCTTCTTTCCTTCATTTCACAGGTTCATAAGTAAAGCTGCTCAAAAATATTTACAAACTCTCCTTTCTATGTCCTCGAGTTTAAACTAATAGGACGAACGGATCACATTCAGTTAGCATGGGCTTCAATTCTCAAAAAAAAAAAAAAAAAACATGGGCCTACGCATCGTTCAAGCAAGATGGTCACCTAAGAACTAACCTCCTTATCTGTTGACCTTCCATCCTTTATTCAGTTTTCTCCCCTTTTACAAATCCTGAAGACCAATATCTATATTTCCAATCCAAATAATGGATGTTATGTAGATTCACCAATAGGATCAGTCTTCTCTTTTCCTTATTTCAAGTTCAGCAAACAAGTGGCTTGTGGATGTCTGATAGATAAATTTTTTTCATGAAAATAAAAGATATTAAATCTGATAGGACTCGACACTGTATCTTTTGTTTTCTAAGAAACAAAAAACTGCTTAGAATCTACAAGTTCATAAGAGATAATTATTCTCCTTAAAATCTGGAAAAAAATACTATTCTATATTACACTTCATCTGATAAAATCTGGAATGAAAGGATTGGAACCTCCAAGTAAGGGGACCAAAACCCACTTGGCCAAGCCCCATTATTTTCATATATTATTCATCAAAATCCCACTTCAATCAATTTCCTAAAAAATCAGGGATATTTGGTTACTATTATGTTATGTTCCTTATTTGATGTTGCAACATCATCCATCGCTACTAAGTGGCGATGCCGTAGTTTGTTCGATTCAACTTATCAGACTATTTATTAGCTATTCCAACAATATTCTTTTATATATAAAAAAAAATAACCGTTTTCAGCTAGCTGAACAGAGCCCAATCATTTTCACATGATTGAAACACTATGGCATCTACAATGTGTACTGGGTGCACCCCTGTATTTATTGGGCTCAAGGATTTGGCCCTCGTGCAAAGCTTTCACATGTGTCAACAATGACCCCTCCCATAAGCTTTCCTTGCTGGTGTTATTGTTCTTCATGTAATATCTTATGTGATGATACTCTTGTCCGTTTTTTTCCCCTTTTTTCCCCTCCACTTGCGTCATGGATCTATTTCCGAATACCATACCATCCCTAGAAGGCCAGAACTCCGCGTTTCCCGGGCAAAAATCTTGTGTGGTGAAGTTCTGATGCCGACATTGGTTCGGTCCTTTTCTTTGCTTTTCTTATTCATCAGGGTGTTTGGCTAGTTATATAACCGGGCTGATAAGACAAACCGGCTAGTTTATTATGAGAGAGAAATACTATTCAAATGGCTGATAAATTCGATTTATAAAAGTGAATAGGACGTATATGTCTTTTGAGAGTAGCTGGTGTGTTTGTATAGCTTTTGGACTAGCTTCGCAAAATAGTTCTCTACCTTCTGCCACCAAACAAGCTCTAATATAGCACAACATTTCTCTAAAAGTTGTTTTTCATCTTCTCTAACAGGCACGGTTTTCATATGTAAAGCTCGATGAAGTTAAGTGCCTATTTTGTACGGCTTAGCTTATGAATCAACTTTGGTTGGCTTTTGCTCGAAAAGCAGTTTCACCGGTAATCTATTTTTTATAAATATTTGGAAAAATATATTCTAAAGAAAGATAGCGAAAAGAAAGCTCAGAGAAGCTAGTATTTTCAGCTTCATCTAACTTTACCTAAAAAACTGTGTATATAAGAGGAGATGGAAAACAACTTTTAAGGAGAAGTTTAATCTGGACCTATTTTAGGCCTGTTTGGAGAGCTCCATGTTATTCTGATTCTGATTCTCTGTGGAAGCTACTTCTCTACAAGAAGTATATCTTTGGCTCAAAGTGATTTCCTTTAATTCTTTAGTATAAATAATCAAATCATGATGGAGAATCACTTCACAGACAGAGCTCCTATTGGATATAGTAGACAATCAACTTGAAGAACACTGCTAACCGGGCCTAAAAATACTAAATTCTCCTAGCACTCTCTTAGTTGTCTTCCCTGATGAACTATTTTGCAGCTTTTTTAAAAACAACTTTAATTTCACTAGTGAAGCTGTTTTATATGTAGAAAAAAAGACTAAATCATCAATGAAGCTAAGTTATACCAAATAGGCCTTAAGTCCTCTTTCGCACAATGTCTCGTCGAATTGAAGTTTCATTTGTTCTAAAGAATATAAAATATATTGACGAGAAGAGGAGCCCCATCTTTTGTTTTTTGCCTTTTGATGATAGTCCTGGATTCGCTCAGTTCGGTCTATCGGAATAATCATGATATACCCTGCTGCTTGGATCAAGTTGAATCTGAAGACAGGGAGAACACCGAGGCTAACTTGGGAAGTCATTTTTATTCCCTGGTCGCTACAGATTGAAAGAAATTCTCCTTTGTTGAAACGATTTCCTCCAGAGAATTCTCACAAGCATTGATCGTTAATTCTTGGCAATTGGTTTTGGTAAATTCTTGGGAATTCAGGAACAGTTTGGAGTCAAGTCGCGTCAGGTCGCGTCAGTTCTTAGAACAGAGAATTTGACCGGAATGTTTAATGCTTGAATTGATGTGATTACGAATACATGCCAGTACAATACGGTCGTACCATCTGCTTTCCGTTTCAGTTTTTTTTTTTTCTAATCCATTGACCAAATTTAATAACTGTTGTTATTGAACCAGATGTCAAAAAATTCTCTTGTGCTACCTTCGCGTCTCCTTGACGTTTTGCCCTTCTTTTGTACTACTCCTAGTCCTATATAATGTGTGTATATATACGCTGAAAATGTATAAAGTTTAAAGGGGTTGTCCTTTTCATCGAGAATATAAGGAAGATAAGAAAAAAAAAAGAAAGAGTATCCTGTACGTATTTTGCTGCACTATTTCGCCTCATGCCTTTATCTACAACTCACGTGCGTCAGCACTTAGCAGCCCGAGACATGAGATCCCCTGCAGCAGCGGAATTTTATAACCCTCGTGCGGCAGGATCACACGTGACGACATCGCGCCAGAGTAGCGTGGGACAACACGAACTAGCTAAAATATTATACAGTGCTAGTTCAATGTCGTCTAAACCTTGTTGTAAAAAAAAAATGTCGTCTAAACCTGCGTCCAGATCAAATAACAAAGCCAAATATAATTGTCTACTCGCTCAGTCCCTAAAATAAGAGTTATTTTTGTTTTTAAAAAGTCAATAAATTTTAACTTTAGATAAATATATTTAACAAGATATTGATATTTTTACTTAATTAGTATCATTAGGTAGATAGTTGAAAACTTTCATGATAAATTTATTTGAAAATATAAATGTTGCATGTATTTTCTATAAACTTAGTTAAAGTTGAGAAAGTTTTCTACAAACCTAGCCATAGCGACTCTATTTTAGAGACAGAGAGAGTATGTATTAATATGTCTATTGTGCAATAAAAAAACTGCCCATAACTATGTCAAAATGCGTCATTAAGCCCAACTAATTTGCAACAAAACACTTCACTAAAAAGTAAAAATGACTGGACTTTTGTAAGGTTAGAGCATCTCTAAATGTTTTCAAAACCTACTAAACCTACTCCCAGTCTTTATTCTCAACTTCCAATCTTTGGGTACTTGGAAATATCGACTCAAATGAGCAAAATATAGCACCTATGGGTGGGCCAATTTGAAGATGGAAGAAAAAAGCAGACTAGGATAACGTTCCCAATGCAAATATATTAAAAAGGAGAAAAACAAAAAAGTAGTTAAGGTGATTTAAAAATAACCCAGATTCTAATGCAAAATTAGCAAGATCTTGGAAACTATTGGAGAAAACCAGCAATCCAACTATTTCATACTTTTCTAGCCACTTATTAGAAAACTCATTGATTTACCAATTGTATTTTGGAAACTATTAGAGATGCTCTTAGCTATACATATAGTACTCCCTTAGTCCTTAAAATGAGTCTCCATCTTAAATTTTGAGGAGTAAACCAATTTTAACTTTAATTTAGGTTTAAGACATAGGTTAAAATTCAATTGGTCAGTTTTCTTGATTGGCTATAAAAAATAGGTTTAAGAAAATAGGATAAACTATTAGAGATTGTTTGATCCTGTCCTGGGTTGATGTCGAGATGAAAGGGATTGATGAGAGTAGAGAGGGAGTTCGGAACCGTGACCTTGGTGAGCCGTGCGAGAGAACTATTGCTTTACGGACTAATTAATAGATACATATGTATAGAGAGAGGGGGAGCTACTGATGCTACAAAAAACTAATTGTAAATATGAGTATGTAATTTACAACATGTACGAGCTCTCAAAAAGATGTGATTTAGGTGCACGCGGATCCTATTAAATATTGAAACATAGAAATTATATTTATAATTTAGTACTATATAAATTTTAGTGACATCAAATAATATTTTTTTAGGAAAAACAGACCAACCTAAGAGGTCATCAGGTACTTTGCGAGGAATAAAATGATGCCAAAAATAGATTCTAACTTAATAACATGCACTTTCTTTGTTTGAAAACAAGTTCTAAAACTTTCTTGCAGTGTTTTTCAAACCCACTCTCGAGCTTAGCTTTTTAGTAGGATTAAATAAAATTCTCTCTAATAACTTATCCCAACTTCGAATCTCTTTGGAAAATCAATTAGGACGTGCACAAAGATGCGCGTGGGGTGACATTGGTGTCATTCTTCTAACATTTTATTCTCGCACTAAGAAAGTGGATGCCCTCCTATCGCTTGCTGCCATCTCTTAAGAGCCAATCACCACCTCGACCACCTTGGGAAAGAGTTAATTAACATCAATTGTTGTCGTTCTCCTCTTTGCCTAGCTTCTTTCTGGTATGCCCTAGTCAAAATCTAGAGGCCTCAGCCATAGCCACCACTGCTAGACCACAACTATTTGTGGCTGACTGTGGTGGGCCATGGGCTGTAGGGGCTAGGGATGACTGTTGGCAAGTTGCGATGTGTCTAAGGATGAAGTAGAGATCTACAGAAAAAACCAAACTGCCCTAATAATTGGTTTTCAATTTTTAGGAACATGTTTTAAAAAATAGGTTAAGAAATCCACCAAATATGTTGGCAACTCATTTAAGCGACATAAAAAGCTCACTAATTAATTATTTTTTTTAAAAAAATTAAAGATTTACTAAGATCTATCTGTTATCGGTCAAAAAAGAATATTGAAGAAAACAAGGAGAGCATTCTGTCCTCGCCTACATCCATGTGGCAATCATGGTTGCTCTACTTCCCAGCTCCACCATGTAAACCCAGTCAAAGTCCTAGAAAAATCCTGGAGCTCACGCAATGGCCTGGCCATAGAAGATCCGCACCGTCCGGCTGGTTGAGGCCGTGCCATTATCTATAGCAAGAGAAAAAATATTTTATTTGGAAGAAAAAAAAGAGGGAGGAAAAGGGTGCAGCCTTTGCTTCGGGCTCCTATTTATAGCCAACTGCCCCGAAAGCGATCTCGCCTCGGCTCATCGCATTTTTCCATTTCGCCCCTCCACTGTTCCAATAATAATAAAAAGGATTCTCGATTCGATTTCCTCGCGAATTTTTCCGGTGAGCGGCGGCGATCGGCTTCGGATCGGCGCAGCTCGGCGGAGCGGAGATGGTTGCCGTGGCGGCGGAGGGCCCGATCCGCGGTGCGGACGTCGTGCCGGCGGCGGAGAGGGAAGCGGTGAGGGCGGCGGCTGCGGAGGCGGCGGCGAAGGGCGGTGAGGGGAATCGGGGAAGGAGGAGGTGAGGGAGTATGAGAGCGACATGAGGAAGCTGGAGGAGCTGCTTTCCAAGCTGAACCCCTCGGCGCAGGAGTTCGTGCCGCAGTCGCGCCGCCGCGTGGACGGCGGCGCTCGCCGCCTCTCAGCCGACGCGCCCGTGTTCGTGTCGCCGGCGATCGACTACTACGCGCGCCATCACCAGCTCCCGCCGCCGACGCTGCAGCAGCAGCAGCCGATGCACGTGCTGCAGTTTGTGGGTGGCGTCGGCGGGGGTGGCATGGGTGGCGGCGGTGGGAGGGACTCCAGCAGCGACGGATCCGCCAATGGTCAGCCGAATCGACGGGTAATCGTTGAATTGCCGAGTCCGATTCGGTGCGGATTGTCTCCGGGTAGGGGTTTGCAGTGGGCTGTTTCTGGGTCGATCGATCGGTCGGCTTTGGACTTTTTTGTGATGTTGATGGCTTTAGGTCAAAATTGGTTGCAATATAAAATCCTGTCGAATCCATCTGCCAGGATCATTGATATTGATACTCTGATACATGGGATGTTTAAAAGATTCTTATCAGCTGATTACTTGCTGATCCGTAGCCTGCAAATGAATTTTCTGTCATTGGATTTTCGTTATGCTTTCTTTCTCCGTTATGTTCTCCCAACATATTGTTTGCCAGTGCTATGAGTTGGGTAGTACAGTTGGAGTACTGTCTTGAGAATAATCAACTGCATTTGGTCTGTGATTACAGAGAAGGAATGGTTTCATCCAGGGAAGGAGAAGGGTGATGGGTGGCCGGCCTCGTCGAGCTGACAGGGAGGATAGTGTGCGGCGAACAGTCTATGTCTCCGATATTGATCAGCATGTAAGTTCTTGGGAATGAGCTATTGTGTTTGGGTATATTTAGTTTTTTTTTTTAATCTGCTGAAACCTTTAATTTGCAGGTAACTGAACAGAAACTTGCTGAAGTTTTCTCAACCTGTGGACAGGTGTGTACTAAGGTTCCTGATATTGAATCTAGTTGAGGCCATATGATTTTTATTTGTCTATATCCTGAACACTGATAGACTAAGTCTAGTGCTTATCTAGTGTAATTGGTGGCTGTGTCCCCACCCTTATCTTTACCTTGCTTAGCACCTAAGTTTCCTGTTTTACCCTTTACTTGGCTCTCAAGAAGATGCTTATATGTATCCCCCCAAAACTGCCATTTTGGCTTGGCTAATGAAATAGAAAATCTGCCCCAAATCCTGAGATTTGTTCCAACAATTGGTATCTAGAGCTAGGGTTCACACCTGGGTTCTTCTACCTTACCCCAAGCCAAATCCCGCAGCCATGTGCAGACGCACTGCTTCCTCTTCTTCCTCCAATCCCTCTGTTACCTCTAGTGCTAGGCGCAGCCGAGCCGATCCCGCCGTGGAAGCTCGCCTCGAGGAGGCCGAGCGCCGCGGCGATGGAGGCCGAAAGTCGGGCGCTTGAGGCGGAGGAGCTGGCGGCGGCGGCTGCTCTGGGCGCAGCGCCCGCAGCCGCGGAGCTGGCTGCGGCCCGCGCTGCCTGTGGCTGCTGACGCAGCGGCGCTGCTGAGGACGCGGCGCGGCGCAGCAGCAGCCCTGGCGTGGCGCGCGGAGGGCGCGGGGCGGAAGTGGAGCTCGAGGGAGGCGCGACGCCAGCGAGGGCGCGGGCGGGGATCAGCCGACCCGAGGCGGGCGCGCGGGACCTTACGCGGAGGGAGGGGGGGTAGCGCGGGCGGCTCCGTGGCCGGCGCGAGACCCGGTGGGCGAGGCGCGGGCGCCCTAGGCGCGGGCGGATCTCCCACCGCGGCGGCGCCGGCGCGGCGGCGGGAGCGGGGGCTCACCCTGCGGCCAGCCCAGGGGATCCACCCGGGAGCGACGCCGGCGCGCCTGCGAGAGGGGGCGCCAGGGGGGCGAGGGCCCTGGGGATGGCTACCAGGGAGGCTCCGTGGAGACTACGCGGGAGACCTGGACTTGGGCTCCCGAGAAGGCGGCGGCCCCACGAGGCTCCACCAGGCGGAAGCGTACTGCGGCGGGCGGTGCTGCTGCGCGCCCTGCTGGTGCTGCGGCGGCTCCGGCGGATCGTGCTGCCGGCGACCAAACGGGCGCGCTGACGCCGCCGAAGCACGTCTTCGCGGCTTCAACGGCGGGCGCGGCTCGATCCACGGGTCCGGGCGCGATGGAAGCGCGCGGGAGCCGCGAAGCGCCCGGCAGCAGCGGGCGCAGCGAAGCCTTCTACGGCCGCGACCACGCGGCCGGGGACCGGGCGCCGCGGCGGGGCGGGGCGGACGCGACGGTCATGACCGCGGCCCACGACGCGACCCGATGGCTACGACGACGACGTCACGGAGCGTGTAATGGAAGCGGACGGGATCTTTGGCGCCGCAGAGCCCTCACAGCGGCGCGCCTCCCCGGCCGGAAGGACAAGGTCCCGCACCATCGCCAAGGACTTCCCGAGCGGGCGGGTGGCCCATGCTCACCAAGACCAACTAATTCCGAGTGGTCGATGCTGATGAAGGTCAAGCTCCGTGCGCGAGACTTGTGGGAGCGGTCCACGGCGACGCCGACCTACGAGGGATCGGCGCGCCTTTGGAGGCCCTCACTTTTGTCCGATGGAGGTGGAGCCCTCGCGGACAAAAGCGACGGCGAAGAGGGCGCATGGGACGCCGCCGCCACCGCCGCGTCGGCAGCGACCCCGGCGCCTTGCGCAAGGCCCGCGGCTGGCGGAAGCCGCCGGGGGCTGGGCGGACACGGCGTTCAAGCGGGGCGGACATCGGCGACTTCTCCGTCCGCCTCACCATTCTGGCGGCCCGGCTGGAGAGGTCTGGCGACCGACATCACGAGGAGAGGCGTCGTCGCTCCTGCGCGTCGGTCAGGAAGTACAAGCGCAGCTGCCTGCGTCGATCATCACCTCACGGACCTCGGCGGTGGCGGTCGAGGGGTGGCAGGTCGCCTCAAGGCGCCAAGGCGGGGCTCGGCAGCTTGCTCCTTCGGGCGGTCTCCATCGGCGGCAAGCTTCTCTTCAGGAAGCGGGCGGCGTGCGCGCCAAAAGGCAACGAGAAGAAGGCGGAGACTTAAACGTCTGCGACATAGCGTCGGCCAGCGCGCAAGGAGCGCAAGGCTCCTCGGGCGCGTGGTGGCGCTCAGCCAGGCGCGCCGGCAAGCGGCGGCGGGGCGACATCGCAAAGTGTGCGGGAAGGCCGGCCATTGGGCCAAGGGCGCCGAGGAGTGCCGCGCGACGTTCAGCACACGTTGTGCGGGGCGCGGAGAGTGACGAGCCGGCTCTGTTCCTTGTCCACGGGAGCATTGAGCTGCGCTCCTCTCTGCACCGTCCGCCGCCGCTCTCCTCCACCGACGAGCCGCGCGCACGCCTTCCTCGGCTCGAGACGAAGCGGCGAGAAGAGGTGGCCGGTACCTCGACACCGCGCCACCCACCACATGACCGGGCGGCGGGAGTACTTCTCCGACTTGGACTCCAGCGTGCGAGGCACCGTCAAGTTCGGGGACTCCTCCACCGTGGAGATCAAGGGTCTGCCGGCTCCGTCATCTTCACCGCCAAGGCGGGCGAAAGCACCGGCTTCTCACCGGGCGTCTACTACATCCTGCGCTCGGGAACTCCATCATCGGCTGCGGGGCATTGGGCGAGAACGGTCGCGCGTGGAGATCGGGCGCGGTGTGTTGTTAGCAGTGCAGGACCCGCGCCACCGGCTTCTCGCCAAGGTAAGCGGGGGAGCAACCGCCTCTCGTTCTTCACGTGCGGGTGGCGCGCCCTCGTCTTGCGGCTCGCCCCACGACGACGCTGGAGGTGGCACGGCGCTTTGGGCACCTCAACCGAGGCCACGGGGCGGCTCGGGAGCAAGGAGATGGTCGGGGCATGCCGCCGCGTTGACCACGTGGAGCAGTTCTGCGACACTGCGTCCTCACCAAGTCGGCGGCTTCCCTTCCTCGTCGGGCCAGCTTCCGCGCCACGGAGAAGCGGAGCTCGTGCTGGGCGACCTCTGCGGGCCCGTGACCCGGCCACACACGGAGGCCGGCGCTACTTACTCGTCGACGACGTCTCCGCTACATGTGGGCTGTCCTCCTCGGCGGCAAGGCGGCGTGGCGCGCCATCAAGCGCCACCAAGGCTTTGCGGAGAAGGAGTGCGGCCGCAAGCTTAAGTGCTCCCGCCCGACAACGGAGCGAGTTCACGGCTGAGTTAGCGGGATTCGCGGGCGATGCGCCGAACCGAGGATCAGCGCCACTTCTCCGCCCGTACACCCCCCGTACCTCGGGGTCGTGGCGTGTCGAACGGTGGTGGCCACCACCGCGCCCTCCTCAAAGAAAAAAGAAAAGAAGCGAGAGAGGATGCGGCGATCCTCGCAGGGAGGCGGTGATGACTGCAGCCGTCCACCTCTCAGCCTTCGCCCGCAAGGCACTTTCGGCGGCAAGACGCCTTACGAGGCATAGCCCGCGGGCCCAAGCGGCGGTCAGCTACTTCGGCGTCTTGGGCTGTCACCGGCGTTCGTCAAAGGAGCTTGGCCACGTTGGCAAGCTCGGCGGCCGGAAGCACTCCACGGGGTCTTCATCGGCTGCCCGCGGCGTGAAGGGCTACGCATCCTCGACCCGAGACACGGTAGCGTGCGCGTCGCACGTGACGTGGTGGTGTCGGCGAAGGGCGAGGCTGGACATGAGGGCAAGATGGTCGACGGCGGTTCGGCCGACACTTAGCGACCGTGTCGACTCGTCCACCGCCGAGGGGGCTGGGGGAGCTAGCAGCTGTCTTCACCGAGCTCATCTACCTCTTACACCACGCTCGCCATCGGCTCGGCGAGTCCACCGCCCGGCAACGCCCGTGCTCCTACACCGAGAACTTCCACGCACGCCCGCGCTCTTCTCGCCCAGCCACACGGGCGGCGCCCGGTAGCCCCGTACTCCTGCCGGGCCGGTCGCACCATCTACACCGCTCTCCCACGGTGCTCACTTCCCGAGGATCGACTTGGCGGTCCCGATTCCGCAACGAGCGGCGCAGTGGGGTTAAGCCCTCCGTATCCCAGCGAGACGGACCGGTCGGACGCTTACTCGGCGGCGAGCCTTCATTCACCCGCACCATGGGCGACATCCTCGGCGAGCAGCCCGCCGTCCCGAGCTTGCTTTCGGCCACGACTTCGGCGGAGCTACTCCTCGCCGTCGGCGGCGACGAAGCCCGCTCTTTCCGCCCGGCGAGGAGGGAGATCGCGGCTGGCGGGCGGGATGAAGGAGGGAGATGGACTGCGCCGGCGGAACCGCGTGGGAGCTTGCTGATCTTCCGACCGGCCACGCGCTATCACCCTTAAGTGGGTGTACAAGCTGAAGAAAGATGAGGCCGGGCGGTGATCAAGCACAAAGCGAGGCTGGTGGCTCGTGGCCACCGTCGGCAGGGAGGGAGTCGACTTGACGACGCGCCGGCGCCCGTTGCGCGGATGGAGTCCGTCCGGCTCCTCCGGCGCTAGCTGCCCCAGGGGGTTGGCGCGTCCACCACATGGGCGTCAAGTCGGCCTTCCTCAATGGTGATCCGAAGGAAGAAGTCTCGTTCGCCCGGCCCGGGGATTCGTCATCCCCGGCAAGGAGGGCAAGGTCCTCCGCTGCGCAAGGCCCTGCGGCTGCGGCGGGCACCCCCGAGCTTGGAACGCCAAGCTGGACTCCACCCTCAAGCAAATGGGGTTCCAGCGAGAGTCCTCACGAGGCCGCCGCCTACCGGCGGGGCAAGGGGAGGCAATGCCCTGGCCGGTGGGCGTGTACGTTGACGACCTGGTGATCACCGGCACCAAGGAGGAGGAGATTGAGGCATTCAAGGCGGAGATGAAGTCCGTCTTCCAGATGAGCGACCTCGGCCTTCTCTCCTTCTACTTGGGGATCGAGGTCCACCAGGACAGCTCCGGCATCTCGCCGCTGCCCGCCTACGCCAAGCGGATCGTCGAGTTGGGTGGCCTCACCGGCTGCAACCCAGCTCACACCCCCATGGAGGAGAAGCTGAAGCTGAGCCGGGAGAGCACGGCAAAGGAGGTGGACGCGACGCAGTACCGGCGCATTGTGGGGAGTCTTCGCTACCTCGTCCACACGCGCCCGGACTTGGCGTTCGCCGTGGGCTACGTCAGCCGGTTCATGCAGCGACCGACGACGGAGCACCAGCAGGCCGTGAAGAGGATCCTCCGCTACGTCTCGGGGACCTCCGACTACGGCTTGCGCTACCCGAGGTGCCCCGGAGCAGCGCACTTCATTGGGTACAGCGACAGCGACCACGCCGGCGACATCGACACGAGCAAGAGCACGAGCGGGACGCTATTCTTCCTCGGCAAGTGTCTCGTGAGCTGGCAGTCCATCAAGCAGCAGGTGGTGGCTTTGTCGAGCTGCGAGGCGGAGTACATCGCTGCCACGACCGCTTCCACACAAGCGCTTTGGCTGGCCCGTTTGCTGGGTGATCTCCTTGGGAGGGAAGCCGAAGCGGTGCAGCTGAGAGTGGACAGCAAGTCTGCCTTGGCATTGGCGAAGAACCCCGTCTTCCACGAACGCAGCAAGCACATTCGAGTGAGGTACCACTTCATCAGGAGCTGCTTGGAGGAGGGGAGCGTCAAGGCTGGGTACATCAACACCTCGGATCAGCTCGCTGACTTCCTCACCAAGTCCCTCGGGCGAGTCAAGTTCCAGGAGCTTCGTACCAGGATTGGGATGGCTCGAATCCACCCGGAGGCAACGCACAAGCCTTAGGGGAGATTGATAGACTAAGTCTAGTGCTTATCTAGTGTAATTGGTGGCTGTGTCCCCACCCTTATCTTTACCTTGCTTAGCACCTAAGTTTCCTGTTTTACCCTTTACTTGGCTCTCAAGAAGATGCCTATATGTATCCCCCCAAAACTGCCATTTTGGCTTGGCTAATGAAATAGAAAATCTGCCCCAAATCCTGAGATTTGTTCCAACAAACACAACAAATAACGGAATATGAACATCCTATCATTTTTCTTATGTGGGCTTGGCTCCTTTGTAAGTTGTGTCTAAGTACTCTGTACTGTTGTAATCATGTCTGGTGGGTGCTCATGGTTATGTGTGTGCTGGTTGGTCTTTGGCCCTTTGGGCTTTAGGTTGATTGCAGTGGATGTTTGTATTTTTTTTTAATAACTGGCGTTGCGCTAGGTTGTATGGACTTGTTAATAGGTTTCCTGAGTAACGAAATTCAGGTTTACCTCGGTATGGGGGGAAAAAACTGATAACAACATTTGTCTCTTTGGGATTAAAGATTGCTGGGGGCACACTTACTATCGGCAACATGCAAATACATGGTTTTAAACTTATATTGTTGCACATTACCTTGTTAAAATACTGGCATGTTTGCATTATAAATAAGCTATCATGTGTACAACTGAAATCGTAGTCTGTATTGTAGGATAGGTGAACAAAGAATGAATTTACAATATCATGTGTACAACTGAAATCTTAGTCTGTAATTTGTACGATAGGTGAACAAAGAATGAATTTACAATATAATTGAATACATATTTTTAATTGTGAGCTAAATTGGGTGCCATCTGGACTTATAATTTAGTTAATTGCACACAGAAAAGTCAAATCAGTTGTTATTACAAGAATTCCCATATTTTTTAGGTTTGCCTTCTCATGTTTTCATGTATAGACACTAGCCAAGCCAAGGTATAATGGCTCTTGCGGAATTAAGATCAATGTGTCTAACCTTTTGAACCAATGATATGCTTAAACTGCTTTTCATGGAATTGCAGATTTATCCTTCTGGTATACTTTTGTCAAGAAAGCAGGCATCTATGTTTTATTCGTCTGAGAAAGTAGAAACAAAACATTTCTCATGGGTAACCAATGGCCACTGAGCTTGTAAATCGTTTGCGTAATCAGCCCATGAAATGATGATGGTGAGGTCTACTTGAGTGCTCATGTAGACCATAGTCTTGAGGCGCATTGTTTGCCCCCTTGTGCTCCCTGTGCTCAAATGCATCTGATCCAACCAGGCAGCAACACCTCCAAATACTGAAGCTGCAGGTCCAGCCAAGCCATTTTCCAGGTTTTCCTGTTTCATTTGTTATGCTTGGATGTTGAGAGAGAATGGATACTTGGGGTTTTAACTGTGTCCACATGGTGGTCCTGATTGCCCTATGTGTACTTCCTCCTTGCCTAGAAAGCATCAAGTTGGTACACAAATCCCTAGTTTCTACCTAAGATTGGATAAAGATAGATGGAAGTTAGAGGCATTCTGTTCAGATTGAGAAGCATGAATGATTCTTCCCTTGGTATTTCAAAAGGGACAGTAACATAAAACTGGGGTAGATGGATTATATTATTCCGTGAAACATGAGTACTATGGAGAGTTTAAATATAAATCCATATTATGTAAACAGGTAGCTCAAACATGGTTGTTGCACTTCACCCTGTCCACCGCAGTTTTAAAATGCTTCATAATGTGGGCCATGTTGTGTGGTTACATTTTATCTCCCAATGTTTGACTTATTATGACACATCTTTTTTTCACATGTAGGTGGTAGATTGCCGTATCTGTGGTGATCCTAACTCAGTGCTCCGTTTTGCTTTTATCGAGTTTGCTGATGATGGTAGTATCTTTTGACATGCCAATTGTTATCTAATAGTCTTATGTTGGTGTGAGAAAAATTCCTTAATGAAGCTGCTTTTTCTGTAGTTGGTGCACAAGCAGCACTAGCACTTGGTGGAACTGTGCTTGGCTTTTATCCTGTCAAGGTTCTGCCATCAAAGACAGCAATTTTACCTGTGAACCCTAAATTTCTTCCTCGAGTAAGTAGACATTAAATTTACATTACCTGATAATGTTAAACTCTAATAAATGCATTATCTTCATTTTTCTGCAGACTGAGGATGAGAAAGAAATGGTATCCAGGACTGTGTATTGTACTAACATTGACAAGAAGGTATGCCTTGTGCTATATCATTTGTTCATTTCTGCTTTCCTTTTATTATTATGGTAAAGTTAATTGGTGACATATGAAAATAAAAGGACATTTCAAATGCTAAGTTCTTGTAGGTGTCCTTTTGATGCCTTCTATTATCTTTTTCTGTTTAAAAATGCTATATATAATTATTGTACTACAACTTAAGGTGCGTATGTTTACATAGAAACCAAGTGTGTTTGGGTGTGTGCTGTAAGTGTTCTTGCCCCCTTTTCTTGTAAATATAAAGATATGCAGCTCTCCTGCGTGTTCGAGGAAAAAAATTGTACAACTTATTTAATTTTTGTGTAGAAAAAAATTTGTAACATGACATTTAATTTTTGTGTAGATTGCAGAAGATGAAGTGAAGCAGTTCTTTCAGAGGACATGTGGTGAAGTATGTAACCTCTATGCTTTTATTGTAGGCATGCGTTCTTTGACATGGCTTGAGTATAAATAATCTGGATACATAATTATCTTCCCTTTTCATTTAGGTTTCTCGTCTGAGGCTACTTGGTGATTATGTGCACTCCACATGCATCGCCTTTGTTGAGTTTGTCCAAGTAAGTAAAAAAAATGGAACATTAAAATTTAATATCGTCACAAATAAATGCATCATCGTTGAACTTAGATTTTCCATCCTTCCGCATCTTATTTCCACCAGACTGGATGATTCACTTTGATTCTTCTCAAGTGCTTAGTATTTACCTGATTCATATTTGGACCATTTATTTGCATTGCAGCTGACATTGTTGATTAAGCATTAGTTATTCAAGTGACTAAGGGCTATTAGCAGTGAGTTTTTCATTTCTGTTTTGGGTGGCAAGTTTCAAGAGTTTCTACTGTAGTAGAAAGCTTCTTGTACGTTATTATCGTGTAGAACTAATGTCAAGCTATAAGGACTTTTCGTTTCCTAACAGATAAAGGAAGATCAATTACTGATTCACGCCACAAAGCGTCATAGCTTTATCTACCGGCACCTTTCTCCTGGCTTCATCTGCATCTCACCTTCTTCCTACTGCTTTTATTCTGTGTCAGCTGCCACCTGCCAGTCTTCTAGAAACTTAACATGTTAGGCCTTGTTTAGATTCCAACTTTTTTCACTCTCTCCATCACATCAAGTTTGTACCCACATGCATGGAGCATTAAATGTAAGTAAAAAAATAACTAATTGCATAGTTTAGTTGTAAATCACGAGACGAATCTTTTGAGCCTAGTTGGGCCACGATTGGACAATATTTGCCACATACAAACGAAATGTGCTACAGTTGCAAAGTTGAAATTTTTCCACCTTTTTTGCGCAATCTATTTTTCCATGGCCTCAGGAAAATATGTTCCACGATAATTCTCCATTGAGGAGATGAAGACTGTAGTTATTTCTATGTTTTCAACTCTAATATAATAAAATGCTTTGAAGGAAGAAAAGTACTTGTATCATATTATTTATTAGGGATATAGATGGTCATTTTACTTTGATTCCATTTCCTGGAAATAGCAAATCCTTGGTCAGTGTGCAAGGTGACTTTGGATGAATATTGTAGAACAGAGCGATTATTTTATATCCTCTTACACGATAAGTAACCATATGTGTTTACATTACTTAGATCATTTATGCTTTAGTCTGGATTCCCAATTGTTATAACACGGATACTTCAAATGACCATGTCTTTTTGTCATAGTTTCTGATTTTTGAAAACATACTGATATACAATTTCCTGTAAGGTCAGTAAGATGTGGGCAATTTTGTGGTTTATGTTGGGCGACATCCTGTCAGCAGCAATCAAAGCACCCAGTAGCATTGAACTTTCAGTATAAGAAAATTATAACAAACTGTGCTTTAGTGAACTTTGCTCACCTGTTGCAAAGCAATTAACTTCCATGTAGTACGGGGAACAAATTTGGGCTTCATTAATGTTTGTGATCTCTTTGGTGATCCGAAATGGACCATGATCAGTTTCTTTGCATGCAGAGAATTGAAGTGTATACCTGCATATTGAATTTAATTTTAACATGTCGTATCAAAAACATGCAGTTCGACTTGTTACCCAATGAGTCATGTCTCAGCTAATTTGTCTGTCAATGGTGTCTTCAGAAATAGTAACACTGTAATTATCATTCTACAGTATAAAAACAAACAGGGAGCATTTTGCATTATATGTTTGAACCTAATAAAATCATGATGTTATTAAAGTTATTTAAGAAATATGTTGATTTTTTGAAATCATTAAAATGCATGCACCCAAAAGCACCCTTTATATTTAGTGTCCCTGAGCTGCACAGGCACAACAATATGGCAGCTCTGCCGAATCTAGCAATCTCTAATAGGTGATCAGGTAGGCTCGGCCTTATCTGGTCAGGCTTAGGGCTTATCTGGTGTCTAGGTAGGCTAGGTGACACCTTGGCAATTAATTCCTTATCAATGTAATCGTTTCATTAGATTTAGATAAACACAACTCATCTCGATGACCTTTTCTTAGGAAAGTTAGCAACAGAACAGTGATTTATCTTCAATTATGTGGGTTGTACACAGCTGAAAGGATCACATGAGTTTCTTCTCTTTGACACTTGTGTTTCTCTCTGTCTCTAGCACCACTTCTATTTTTGGTTCCTTTTAATGATATGAAACCTGATATATCTTTGAATGTTTGAGATGTTTATTTGCATGAAAATTTGTTCCTTTTGGAGCTTGACCGTTTAAATGTTTATGCAGGCAGATAGTGCTATTCTTGCTCTGAACTGCAGTGGCATGTTTCTTGGAACGCTTCCTGTTAGGCAAGAACATTCTTTCTGCATGTGTTCCAAGTTCTGACTATGGTAAGGGTACTGTTGCCCATTTTTTGCTTACTCTACTCTACTGTTGATTTTTGCAGGGTGAGCCCATCAAAGACACCAGTCCGCCCTCGATTGCCCCGTGTGACGTCATACTGAATTCGGCTCATCTGAGCCGTCGTCCAGGGCAGCAAATTTCTGGGCAACAAAGCCTTAGTCGTGTGGCCTTAGAGACTGTCGCGTTGCGGATCAGTAATTGTTGTTGAGCAGAGTTCTCGTTGGTTAAAATCTAGTCTAGTAAAGGCCCCTCAGCTGATGTTTCTCAGATAAGAGACCCATCTATGGTCGCTGGGAGATCTATTTTGACCTCCTTTTCCTTTGTTCTGGTCTTTTGTTATCATCGTTGGATTCTATTGCCAGCCTTGACAGGCATTCGAACAATAATGTCTGGCTTCTTTTACGCGCTTTCGTCTTTAAGTATGTTCTCCCAGTGACTTGTTTTGCACAAAAGCTGTTACTGCTCCGAAGCGGAACTGGTGGTCTATTATTCGCTCTGGAACTGCATTTTGAACATATGCATACTTGCACGCAATTAACTTATGCAGTAGCTGGTTTTCGAGGTTATAAAATTTTTAAGTAGTTCACGACAGGTCCATAATTTGTTGTTTAGCTCTTAGATTGAACTTTCTGGTCATGAACTTTTTAAGTGGTTTACTGTAGGTTTGTGGCCCACCATGGGTTGATACCCCTTTGTTTGACTATAGTTAGCGTGGCCCTAGCCTGTATGGCATGAAATTGGCTGAGCTCATGTTTATTCTTCAGCTTGCTATCCTTGTTTCCACTCCCTCCACCCCAACCAGGGCATGCCCGTTGGGTTTCGTCTCCGAGGCCATGGACATGGTGGCCAGCGAACACTTTGGGCACGAGTGCGGCCACTAGCAACTCCGCAGTGGGAGGCATTGCACTCGGGCCAATCGATCGGACAGCTCCTGCCAAATGCGAACAGATGGGACTAACCGAGCTTTATTCTCCAGTGAGGCTTTGTTTGTAGGATGCCTTAGTGCCTTGTTTGTGTTGAAATATAAAATGATCTGTTCACTTTTCACATCATTTGTAAGTTTTCTGGTTGAATTGCTAGGTGCTTGTAATTTTATATACTACTAGAGATGGATGTTTTGAGTTTGAGTAAAATATAATGTGAATGTTCATTTTTTTGTATCAGTTTAAATTTTATGATTGAATTGGTTGTTTTTTTTAGGTTGTAAACTTTTTGAATAAATTGATTGATGCATGAAGCTCAATGGTTAGGTTTGTACTCCCTCCGTCCTAAAAGGATTGTTGTTTTCAATTTTTTGTGTTGCAAGTTTGACTCTATTTATAAAAAATAGATGTAACATTTATATCTCCAAATAAATTTATTAAAAAATAAGATTTAAATATTTTCTAATGATACTAATTATGTACCATATATAGTAATATTATTTTATATATACTTAGTCAAAGTTGATTTTTGGAAGCAAAAATGACAACCTTTCTGCGATGAAAAGAGTGTCGAACAGAGAGACGGGTTGCTACACCATTGCACCTTGCAAGCTCTAGAAAAAGAGGGAAAAAAACTAGACACCTTCCATGGGTGGAGCCAATATTTGATTAGGGGCGGTGGGCGTCCCTGACAATACCTATCGATAACAACAAATGATTGTGGGCATATAGACATCTATATGTATAATAATAATGATTAAGTTGGCATGAATATAGACGATAATCAAATCAATATATGATTTGCTATACAAAAGAGAGTTAAAAGTCTGAAGTAATAGTCAACATTATAGACAAAGGAAGAGAAAATAATTAGTCCTAAATATATATTCTCCACCTAACTAATCTAATTCATAGAGGGGAAATCACTGTAATAACATGAATTAAAGAGAGGGGGGAGATAAATAAAGATAGTCCTAAACATATCGATGCTATTAGAGATTAATAAGGAGGGAGAAATAACAAGACAATCCCTAAATAACACCATAGCTGGCTAATTGGACGTACATTGTGCAAACGGCTCTGTAGGAAAAGAAAAACAACAACAATAATAACAAGAGAATCATTAAGGATTAACACAAAGAGGAGGGGACAAACAATAAAACTTTAACTAGTATAATCATTATCATCATTTATTAGCAAATTATGGATATTATATAGTGGAGCATTAAAGAGGTTGGATGGTGCTTGGCCGCCATCCTTTGTCTGACTTTCTTGTTTTTTCAGCTTTTTTATTTTAAAAAAATATTCATAAATCCCTAGGATAATTGCATTAGACTTTGGACCTTATGGATCGACACCATGGCTCCCCCAAGAGTTATGGTATTAACCTTTGAGATCTAAACTTTAAATAGGTCTTCTAAAAATGTAAATGTAGTCCCTCTGTGCCTTTGAAAGAAATAATTTCTAGAGTTATCCTCAGTTAAATATTTTAAACTTTGACCGAATTTTTAGAAAAAAAAAAAGATTTTATCAAACTAATATCGTTAGATTTATTATATAATATATTTTCATAATATAATCATTTTATGTCATAAATGTTTTTTAATAAAATTATTTAAACTTTAAATAATTTAACCGACATGAGTTCTAGAAATTATTTTTTTAAGGAACAGGAGAGTAAATAGTTTTTTTAAAAAAAATGAAAAGCTAAAAAGGTAGTTTTGGTGCCTCCGCCACTAGCGCCTTCGGAAGCTCGGAAAAGCATCACTACCATTCACCTGCCGCGCTTTCCGAGTGCCATTAGTCAATCGTCGATAAGACAGACGATCACTCTACTCTAACGTAGAAAAGCAATGGAACACAGTTTCAGAAAAACGGAAGCAAACGGACAGACGCACGCGGACCGTGGCGCTGTCTCGTTGCGTAACGCGGCACTATCATCAGCCAGCAGTCCAGCACACGCGCATCGGCCCATCGATCACACCGATGGCCTCCTCGCTCCGCCATTTCGCCGGCCTCGGCTGTTTCCCCGCGGCGGCGGCGGCGTGCTCCGGCTCCACCTGCTCTCTGCGCCGCTACATCCCCAATTTCTGCGCCTTCGTGGCTCTCCGTCCGATCAGCCCGCCGGCCGCCTCCACGGCGAAGCCGCTCATCGCCTCTCCGTCGTCTCCGGTGGAGCAGCACCGAGGGCAGGCCGTCCGGTGCCACGGCGGCGACTCGTCAGCGTCATCGGCAGCGGGGTCCCGGCGGCACCGCTGCGGGTGGGGATTGTGGGGTTTGGCAATTTCGGGCAGTTCATCGCCGGCGGCGTGCAGCGGCAGGGCCACGCCGTGCTGGCGACCTCTAGATCCGATTATTCTGCCTACTGCGAGCGGCATGGGATTCGATTCTTCAGGAGCGTCGAGGCGCTGTGCGAGGAGCAGCCGGACGTGCTTCTCATCTGCAGCTCCATGCTGTCCACGGAGGGCGTCGTCCGAGCCATCCCCTTCCACAAGCTCCGCCCAGACACCATCGTCGCCGACGTGCTCTCCGTCAAGGAGTTCCCCCGCAACCTCCTCCTCGAGGTAACTAAATCGTACCGTGCGTACTGCAGCAATCAAAACACTCTAATTACTGGTACAGCATTAGCCAGGCTTTTCAACACCTACCAACCGTTCCCGACCAATGATCTAATCTAAAATGCACCTGCTCCTGCTGACTGTTGGCAGCCGAGCTGATGTTGTTGCCTTGTTGGTGAACGGCGGAGAACACTATGCGGCCGTTTGGTTCTCAGCCTGTGATAATAGGCCTATGTTCATCATTGGACTTATAATAGCTAATGGGGCTGTATCCACCAATCAGCACCCCATTATCAGCTTTTATTAGCCCATGTTTAACATTTCTATTTGGCACCCGAGACTCAGAACTGAATTTTAGTATCCAACACCCCTATCAGTGGTCCAGAAATTCGTTACTTGATTTTCTCTGAATTTCTGGGTGATGACAAATACCCTTGTGTTGAACTTACCAACTGTACTTAAAAGGAATGGTGCATTGCCGTGTCTGGAATCCAGAAATGGGGATTGTTGATACACTGATACATTGCCAATCTGTCAGATTCTCCCACCGGGATTTGGGATCATTTGTACGCACCCGATGTTCGGGCCGGAGAGTGGTAAACATGGCTGGGGCAAGCTTCCCTTCGTCTTTGACAAGGTCCGTGTCGCGGAAGACGGATCTCAGGCGGCAAAGTGTGCTCAGTTCTTGAGCATATTTGAACAGGAGGTAATTCTACCTGGACTTCTGATCTATTTGATGTTCATTCACAATGGACCATTTGTGGGAGTAATTTTGGATCAGGACAAGTGACTGACTTGAGTTACTGAACATGTGGATTTTTTTGTGTTTCATCATTTCGTTCTAAACGATGCTTGTAGGGATGTAGGATGGTGGAGATGTCATGCGCGGAGCATGATCGCTACGCTGCGGGAAGTCAGTTCATCACGCACACAATTGGGAGGTCAGCAACATTACATATCTGGAATGTTTTTGCAGTTATTACTCCAAATTGTCTTCCTATCTGCCTGCTGAATGTCTAAATAACTCAGATTGTTTGGTGCAGGGTTTTGTCACAACTGAACCTCAAGTCAACTCCAATCAACACCAAGGGTTATGAGACCTTGCTGCAACTTGTAAGTGGTCAATGGCATGGTCTTGTCCATTCTTGATTGCTGAGACAAGGGGTTCTTATCGCCTATGAACCTTGCAGACCAAGAATACTGTAAGCGACAGTTTCGATCTGTACTATGGGCTCTTCATGTATAATATCAACGCCACAGAGCAGGCAAGTCATCGCCACCCTCCATATGCTGTAGTGTGCCTATCCCCTCAACACATCATGCTCTAGTTGCATAAGCTGGTTTTGGTTAGCCTGTGGGTCAGCGGTTGCTGTAATGCATATAGCGCAATTTTTGTTAACAGTATATATGCCTAAAATTAAGCTCAAACATCAGCCTAACTTTTCACCTTTTCACGCGCAGCTCGACAACCTGGAAATGGCATTTGAGAAGGTGAGACAGATGCTATCTAGCAGGCTCCACGACTTCATACGAAAGCAGATTGTGGAGAGGTCCCCTGTGGAGGCAGACCCATCAGGAAAATTGGCAAATGGCAGGTCCAGTTCTCCTGCAGCACACAACTTATAGACAGTAACTGAAGAAAAGAAGACACATATATGCCCCGTTGCTGCTGTGATCTCTCCTATGCTTCAACCGGTTGCTTCCTGCCGAGGGAAATGCTAAATCTGTACATGTTCCTAACTATCACTTTGTCACAAAATTATAGCACCTAAATTTGACCATGTTTTCTTTTACAAAATATATTGATATCTACAGATTTAAATAAATTAATTCTTAGTTACCATAAGTTTCACCAATTTTATATAAAAAACATCTATAACGTCAAATAAGTACCTTATAAATATATGTTTTACAATGTATCTAGTGATACTGATTTAGTGTATAAATATTAATGTTATTTACTATAAATTTGGCCAAACTTAAAGTTTGATTTATGGCAACTCTAGAAGTTGATTTAATTGATAATGGTAATGCTTGCAATAGCAGCCACTATAGCGGTAACAACGCTCTACCACAACCTCTTAATAGTACAACGGGTTCATGCCCCTGCGTTGTGGTGGGAACAAAATAATTCCCATGGCGAAGGCGGAGTATAGATCTTTGTGTTGGTACAGAACCCTAGTGTTGTGTGGGCAAGTCATTGGGCTAAGAGCAGCAAACGTAATAGGAAGGATGTCCAGGCAAACCAGGGAGCAGCCTGTTGAAGCCACAAAACACCTACTGGTCCTTGTATGAAGGGTGTCAATGGAGCTGAAATATAGCTGAAAGTTTGTTGACATAATATCTAACAAAGTAGAAACATGGCTGGCTTGAAAAGGATTGTAGATCAAAACAGTCCAATGAGCAAAAAGCTCCATATGTAAAGGTTGACATCATAAGCAGAGAAATTCAGAAATGTTGTTCCAGGACTGAACAATAAGTGTACTATATTGAATTAGTAAGTGACTGGTTTACTTTCTAGGATCATGATATGAGATATCATATGATAGGTAAAATACAAACAATGCATGAAAGTGGGCTTGGCCAGCTATAAGCTCTACCCTGAACTAAAGTAGGGAAAATGCTCTTTGCTCAATCTGAAACGATGAGGGTCATAAAGTCAACACTAAGATTTTCCTGAAGCCATTTGAGTTCTTGGGGCTGATATGGCTAAGACCCCACCAAGAGCATTAACTTGAATCATGATGAACCAAAGCCATCAATGGTTCCTGTCTGATAGCACCATTGGTTCCTGTCTGATAGCAATAGAGATTACTCCAACCAATAAAAAATACATTGCTTTCTTAGCACTGAATGGATGAACGAAGCAAGGTATCAGTGACAATGATCAACAGTGTTCAACAAAACCATGCCAGAAGTTAATACAGACCTGTGACAAGTCTTGAATTGGCATGAAGATTGACAGTAGTACACAGACCAGTGGCAAGTCTTGAATTGGCATGAAGATTGATATATAGTCCTCGCTGCACCAAACTGAAGTCCAGAAAACATAGCACTGGAATCAGTAATTGCAAGAGAGAAAATTGTTCATGCAGTAAGCACTACAAAAGTGCAACCTTTCAATCATCTGATATTAATAATATTTTCTCTGGATTTATCAAAAGATTTTAAAGATAACTGTGCAGAATAGCTAACCAATTGCTTCAGTACCTAGGACACAAAGAGATTTGGGCACACATATATTGAAGCTAAGCTAATTTTGATTTCAGCAGGAATATGCAACTGACAACTATTGATCCAACATGGGTTTCAGGAAAATAAAGCTGGCATAAATAGCAAATTCTAAGCATATAGTTCGCTGAACTGACATAAGTTTGAGATCTATCCTAGCAACTATGACAGTCAGTATGCTCGTGCCCCCCTCCCCCAAAAGTAAAACTGCAGATAGTTTTTTTTTTTTTTCCCCCTTATGTTCTAATCAAGTAATTGTTCTAAGACATCCTGGGGGGATTTGAAATTTGAAGACTTCAATTCTATTTCGATAACAAAATTATGAAGATGGTTCTAGTTAGCAACTCTTTTATCTTCGTCTTGTAAGAAACATATATATTCAATAAGCATTAAATTTAATTCGTAAGTCAATTAAGACAGCAATTCTGGACCACGATAAATATATGATCAGCTTCAATTGTCATCTTATAAAGCATGCCTGGGGATCACTTTTTTTTTTGGTCGACAGAAGACAATTTTGTTGGATTGCGGGAAACCACACGATGGACATGAGATCTGACAAAAGTATGAATTAGTAATTACTTCTGCGGGAAGGGCAGCTTGACTATATTTTGCAGCATAGGTCTTAATATAGTACTCACTGAACTCTACAGAATTGTTCCTCACAAATTCAGTCATATCTCTATAGTACTGGGGATTAAACACAATAGAATAAAAAGGCATTAGTAAGGGTTCATCAATAAAACTGCAGCATCAAACAAAAATAGGCACTGACAAAATAGGACTGGGCATTTACTGAGCTATAATTCATTAGCATATTTTTTCAAACTTAAAAGCCCCTTAAATCCAATAAGCACCACTATAGCGTGATATGTACCAATGGGGATTAAGCAGTACTATGTGATAAAAAAGTACAGCAACATGATAATTAGCCGAAGGTGAGAGGACACTAAAGTTGTATGTGTACCCACCAAACTGTCAGTACATGAAGAACCTGAAATATCTGTTACTTGTGTGCTGTTTTTTCCATCTTGCTTTAGCATCCAACATCAAGGAAAAACCCACGAAAGACCGAATGGTGACACACAATCTCAATCATTTATAACAAACAGAGATCTGCATCACATCTCGCCAACCTAAACATAGGTCAGTACTATCAGTTAACAGAATCTAGCAATAACAAAAATGGTATTAGTAAAATCAGTGATTATACTAATAAAATTATGAAGTTGTACATAGAATTAGTGTGGGAATCAAATTAACATGTGATATGTGATGCAGATATTGCTACACGATGCCATATTCCCCTTTGTCAGAAAGGACAAGCACATCTCCTCGGTCCAGTACCGGCAGCACGCAGCAGAAAGAAAAATAGCATGTCCAATTTGATCCGGCTGTTCAACGACCAAGACCAGCTCTGGTGATCCTTTAGCACCCAAAGATCTATCAGTCGAGCTGCCACGGTAGTGGTAATCCAAGGGCGCCACTGTCCGTCTCAAACAGCTCAAGAAAGGGGCCATCGACAGGCGACAGCAAATGCTGGAACATTAGTAGTGTCGAACAACAGCATGTGTCGAACAACAGCATGTTGTTGACTTTACCCATGCCGTTGCCGACGTTGCCCGCGCAGCTTCAACGGATGCCAGTAGATCCTTGTCGTCTGCTAGGATGGGCGGGTCAAGGAACCCCATCATCTGCATCGCCATCTCCATATCCGTGGACGCCCATGGTTTGGGAGGCCGTCTGACGCAACTGAGGCTCGCCGGACCCGACGGTGTGCACCTGGTACATGCCTACACGGCATGGCCGTCCTCGAGCTCGACTCTCATGAAGCAGCGCCACACTTGGTGCGACCCGGATGATGGACAGTGAGGGTAAAGTGAGGAGATCCAGGCTGCGTCGTGGAGCAGCGTGAGGGGAATACGTTGGCGGGTCACCGGGTTGCAGAGCTGGAGGCAAGGAGGATGATGAGGTTGTCCCAGGAAGCGAGCACGTGGAGGTCGTCCTCGGAGGCAGCGGTCTGGCACGTGGAGACTTGCAATTGCCGGCAGGGGATTAGAATTGGAGCCGAGATTGATGGCCTTCCTTGATCTGCCGGGGCGGAGCGCTCTCGCACGAGGACGCGTGGTGAAAAGCCAGGTGCACTTTCCATGGAGAGGCGAGGTGAAAGGTGGGTGAACGATTCCTTCCGAAATTATTAGTCATAGACGATGTAGGAACCAAAGATATACTAAGTTGGAATGTAGCATTCATTATTGCAGACCTTAGTGTCCACTATTACGTGCATGTTTACCTAAACGGTCGTTTAACCCGTTTACATACCATTTAAACACTACGTAGTGGTAGATTGACCATTTATCCCATTTAAATTAAATAGTCGTTTTGCTAGTTTCAGTGATCGTTTTGTCCAAATAATGGCTAGACACAAGAGTGATGCACTGTTTACCATTACAATTTAGGATAAACATAATTTAAAAATCTGGGCTTATCATATACGATATATGTGACTAACATCACCCTTTCTAGAATCTTGCAACATGTCTAGGACTCCTTCCATAAGGGTTTAAGGGGCCAATTCCATGCTTCTTTCCACCATCAACCTTCCTCATCTTTCGGTGTCTAGATGCACTACTCTCCAGGTCCAGATTCACTTTAGGAGGGTTCTTAAAACAGAAAGATGCCGCGACTTTCTGAAAGGAAGAAAGAAATTAGAAATAGTATGCATTCATTGTCCTAATTGAATATGTAAGATTTTGCAAGTTAAATAAAATTTTCAGAGTACAGAGATAAATGCACAGAACCCAAGGACAGCCTTAAGAAAGAACTTCACAAATATGTACCGTGAGATCAAGTTGATGGACATGGAAAATGTCTTTCATAGACTCTGACTTGTATGCCAAAAGGTAGGATCTATATTCGCTGACTGGTTTAGGAAGTAATTCCCACCAACAATGTTCTCCTGCTCCAAAACTCAAGTTAAATACTACACATTGAAACAAGATTCAATTGCGAAAGGGAGCGAAAGAGTCTCACAAGTTGTGATTGTGATTTAGGCACATGCTTCTCACTGACCACAAATTGGGTCAGAGAAATATTGGCTGCCTGCAAGCAAACATTGAATGTGTTACTCCCTCGACCCAATTATGTGGAATATCATAATTGGAGATGTTGTACTTCCTAACTCACTATATTGACTTTGTATCCAGACAATATGTAATGCCAGAGAAAAAGATGATCACATTAAAGTTAAAAAAAGTGCCGCATATACTTTGAAGTTCCTCTTAGTAAAGAGGGGGAAGGGAAGAAGGAGAAGGGAGGAGGGTTGGGGGAGGCACAATACCTGCAGGTAAATAAGCAACTTCAATTCTTCTGGTAGTAAGAACAGTAATGCACTACCTTTGCCTTCATCACCTCGGGCAGTACGACCAACCCTGTGAATGTAGTCCTACAAATTAAATTCCATTGTCAAGTTAGAAATTTGAGAAAAATAGATAATTAATTTAGGAAGGTTCAGAACCAATTACCTTTGGGTCATCTGGAGGATCATATTGCACAATATAGTCCTAAACGAGGCAAGCGATCCTTAGGTTAGTGAGGGGGTAGGGAAAGGGTCGTACAAATGATTTAAAACACAGGTCAAAACCTTACCACATCAGGAATATCAAGCCCACGTGCTGCCACGTTAGTGCATAATAAGATGCCCCTTTTCTCCTTCAAAAATCGGAAGAATGTACTAGTTCGCTTCTGTTGCTTCAGCTGCCCATGGATATCGTAACACTCTATCCCAAGGAAATTTAGAAATTCTGCATGGAACTTTACTGAGCTACATGAAGAAAAGAACACCATGACCTTCACGTCCTTCCTAAGCTGCATCCTTTTTAGGAAAGCATACAGAACTAGAAATCTTTTCTCGCTAGGAATGACACAGTAACCCCGCTGCAAGCCCTCAACTGTAGGCTGTAAGAGCATCAGAGTTATTTTTCATACCAAATAGATACAATTTTTTTAATAGAGTTGAACAGCATTGTGAAGCAGTTCTGTACCTTTAATTTAGAATCATCAACTCCCAACATAAACAAGTTTCCTTTCTCTTTCTTCATTCGGTCTAAACGTAAAATTTGCAAAATCTATAACCTGTCGGATCAAAGCACATAAACAATGGCACTGGCAGAAAAAAAAAGGGATGATATTGAATATGCTAACACAGAGATCCACTGACCTTTTGAGTCTGTGTGGCAGAAAAAAGAACAGTTTGCCTATCCTGCATATGACGCATAACAATTTGAGGACAGAATACAGTAATCTCAGTATAAAAATTAAAAGGCTACACTTCGCATATGAAACGAACTTGCCAGATTATCGCATACCCGAGGAAGTCGCTTAAATATTTGTTTCATATCCTCCTCAAAATTTTGCTCAAGTATGCGATCAGCTTCATCAATTATGAGGCACTAAAACATACAACAAATCATGTTAAAAAATAGAGTGCATCATCCATTGCCTTAAACTGAAATTTTCATGAAAATAATGTCATTTCCTGCTAAACAGGACCTATGTCACATGAGCCAACAAACTTGAGCTTGCCCATGAGGCAGCCCAACACAGTCGGCAAATATTCCATTTGCCAAAGTATGAGTGGAAAGAACAATCGATTTCATCCCTGCCCAACAATATATTTACCGTGTAATTATATATTCCTTTCAACAGAAAATGGAATTTAGTATTGGTGACAGATATGGAAAAAAGCTTTTATCTACAGATGCAACACTTCTATCCACTGGACTGCCAAATAACATGGCTAATAATGGATTAGTAACTTAGCTTTTACGATTTTGTATATGTACTTTGGAATGTATGCTGAAATTTCATTTATAATCCAATTCAGTATTAACAGGTAGACTTCGAAATAATCAGGTGACCGATTATGCATGTAAAGAAGAGAAGTATGAAATTCCTGGTTGTATTTGTTAGTTTGCGTAATAATTAGAATATGTACACTATTTCAACAGAAATATTTCCTTTAAGCTTGGAAAAAAAATGATAATATCCAGAATGTTTTCACCTGTAGCCTTTTGTAGTTGAAACTAGTGGTACTTCGCAGATGGTCCAAAAGCCTTCCTGGCGTTGCAACTAACAGATTGATCCCTTTCACAAGCTGGTTGGCCTCATTTCTTATGTTAGTGCCACCAATAACATATCCAAGAGTTTGTGAGTGATACTTCATTAATTCTTTGGTAACATTGTGTGTCCCAAAAGAATCAATGAAACACATAATTAGTAGGGATAGTGAAATGTGAGTCTGAACTAACAGTCTTGGCAACCATCCAACATGAAGATACACTATATAAAACTGACTTTTGATATATTATATTTACACAAGCATTATCTTAGCAAAGGATAGGGTTATCTCAGTTGGTACATCTGATTTTCACTCTTTAATTCAAAGAAAGTTGAAGAGTCACAATTCACAAAACATGTAAAATGAAAGTAAAGAGAAATACTGTTGAGTCATGCATGCATATACATACCTGGATAGCAATCTCCCTTGTTGGGCAAATCACAATTACTCCAGTTCCGTTCCTTGGCGTGAAGCATGCTTTATGCAGCAGTTCAATCGCTGGTATAAGGAAGGCAAGGGTCTTCCCTGAGCCAGTTTTGGCTGAACCCAGCACATCATTTCCTAGCATAAGATGCGGTATTGATCTAGCTTGAATCTGCAACATGGAAAGAACTTTGCCACATGCCGTTGTAATACCAAAATCCAACAGCGCGCAGTAATGCAATCATTCCCAGAAACATTCAAGCATGTGTAATTATGAAATTGCACCGAGAACACAAAAATATATCTCGCCAATGCAAAGAGACGATGTAATGACAAAACAATTTAGGCGTAGGCGAGAACTGAGGACCTCGGTGAGGTGGGTGTAGTTCATCTCTCTGATGGCCTTGGCAGTGAACTCGGATATGTAGAGCTCTGAGAAAATTTTGTTAGTCATAATTCCTCCTGCATTGCCCTTCTTCACCTTTTCTTCTTCTTTTTTCTCGTTCTTCCCCTTCTCTACCATCCCTATCTCATTCACAATCTCATCCTCCTTCCGCTTCCGCTTCCTCTTCTCCTTTTCATCTTTCTTCTTCTTCTCCTTCCCCATCCTCTCCATCCCATTCCCCTCCCCCTTCCCCTTCTCATCATCCCCATCGTAGGTGACGTCGTGGATCGACTCTCCCGACTTCGGCAGAGCAACTGGGTTCTTGAACGACATGGCGACGCCGGTGGCTGCTGGAGGTTGGTGATGCTCCAGTTCGGCTAAATTCGGATGGTACATGATAATAGCGGCGGCAGAAGAGGCGGAGGCGGTGGCGGCTAGGGCGGCAGAACGTAGCTATTGCTGCACCAGCGTTTCTGGGGCGCAGACGTGCACGCACGCGTGGCCACCGACATCAGGCAAACGGCCCAGAGTCAAGGACGTGTTGTATGTAGGCTTGTAGCCGCGAGACGCTGGGCACTGGACCTTTTCTTTCCTGCGACTGCGCGATCGCGGCCCACGGGCACAAATTAAATTCCAAGCGGTGGCTTAAATTAAATTAAATAAAGCTTAGATAAGTGTTGTATATGCGGTGGCTTAAATTATATTAAATAAATTTTGGATAAGTGTTGTATATTTGATATTCATGGTTTACCATTACAAATGTGTCGTATATTGATATTAGAGATATTAATGTTGAAAAATAAAAAAAGAAGAAGAAGAAGAAGAAAGAAGATGTAAAAAAAGAAAAAGGAAAATAAGAACACGATGTCGACATTTTCCCGTCGACATTTTCCCCCGGCCCATGTCTTCCTCAGGTACGAAGGCCTTCCTCAGCTGTCTCTTTCTCTCTCTGTCCCTTCTCTCACGCCGCCCTCCTCTCCCTTCTCCGCCTGCTCTCTCCTCCGGCAGGGCCGCTGCCGGCGTCTCCTCCTCCAGCCGCGTCGCCCGTGCCCCAGCCTCCAGTGTGCGTCGTCCGCCCCCAAGCACCGCAACGCAGCCGGGCCTGGGGGGAAGGTGCGCGCCGCTCCACGCCCTGGCCACCGTCGCCAGGGGCTTGTGTGTGCCACTCCATGCCCTGGCCGGCGCCGCCCCTCCTCTTCGTACTGAGCCGGACTCCCGAGTATCACTAGAGGTCCATAACTCCCTGTTGTGTGAAAATATCCAATCCCTAACTTAAGTTGTTTTCTTCTACTAGGTGAATGCCCGTGCGTTGCAACGGAAAAAATATTCGCCAAATAACATTTACAAAGCACAAAATTATTGTGATAAAGGCATCAATCTCATGAGATGACGACACATATCGAGATCATGTCATTAGTCAATAGTCACTATTATTACATGATTGTTCATAATTGCATGGACAATTAGCAGTCACGATACTCCTTAGCCTGTAGTTCTCATCGTCATGTATTCCTGCCAAATATGCTGCACACATTTTAGGGACATCCATAGCCATATAGACTTGCAGGCGTAATCCATCAATGAAACAACATGATTTATTTTCATCCTTTGATATATAGTTGATTTGCCTTGCAGCTATGAGATCTGAAAATCACAAAGCAAAAAGGACACATGCAAGTCAGGTTTTCCGAAATACCAAACTTCATAAGCTAGATACATTGTGCACCAGTCAATGTATGGGTGCCCAAGCCTTGCCTTGCATAATTCTAAGTCCTAATTTTCTAGTTTCATAAGCTAGCAGCATACTACATCTATATGAGCCTTGTTATTCATGGCCACAACAACTTATGGTACAAATTGGAGGCCAGTCAAGTTTCAATTGTACAAACTTTATAGATAATCAAAAGGAACACTATTGATGGTTTGAAAACTCAACTATACAGCAAATAATATAATTTTCATGATTATCTGATTGGCCCAACTAAACTTTTCAGTGGTCAAATATAGATAGCAAGTTTAAATTCTCACCCACAAATGAAATAAAAAAGAAGCCCAAATCTAGAAATTCTTGTAGAGCAAGCACTCCACATTGCTAGCAGGTTGAAAAATACTGATTAATAAAAATATCAATTACTGTATTAAGCACCATAAAAAAGGTTCCCAGTACAGGTTAATTGTGTAAACAAAAAACAAAAGCAAAAGCTCAACTGTAGATCTATAACTCATCTCAAGTTTCCCCATTCAGATTTGTCAACCTTTTGCCTATGATTGGCAATAAAATGTGTATAATTATACTACTACTGCTATGAGGTAGTAGAAAGCAATTAAATGGAGCTGAGCTAGGTCTTACTGTCACATTAAAGAAAACCAAAAGGATGCTGCGTGCGGGGGGAGAGCATGGGGCCGCTGGGCCGGCGTGATAAGCACTGATGAGCGATGCGGCGGGGCGGCACATCGGCGCGGCACGAGGCAGGGGCGGGCGGCGGCGTGCCGCGGTAGAGGCCGCCGCGAGGAGCCAGACAGGGGTGAGATTTTTTTTTTTTTTTTTTTTTTGAGGGCCGAGCGGGGCAGCGAGAGGCTGACGGGGAGACAAGGAGTGGGCGTGGGCCCACATGTCAGCGCCAAATTTTACTGTGCACCGTGAGGAGGCTGGCTTCACCATGGCAGTGGTAGATGGGTCCAGTTGATTCTTTTTAGTAGTATATAGAGATTCGGATCTGAGCTGCAGTGGATTGGGGACGCCAGATCCGCAAAGCGCTATGGTGGAGAGGCCAGATCCATGGCGTATCTGCAGTGAACCTGAGTCTTGTGCTTTTTGTTTGGATTTTCTGTACTAGATATTTTTGGTGGGCTTCTCTTTCAGCATCGCAATTATCTTTCTATTTGCAGGTTTAATTTTGGAGTTCCATGATGACTTGTGTTCAGAGTTAAACTGCAGCAGCTTGTTCAACTTTCAGGTTCAGATGTTGTAAAAAAAACTTTCAGGTTCAGAGAACTACGATTGTTTTTTTCTTTGTTCGGGCTGATTTGGCCCCTGCGGCAGTTCATGTAGCTGTTATATTGATCTATGCAGTTCAGATTAATATTTGCCTCTGATGTTCATTTATAGTAGCAGCAACCCAGATTCATTGATGTTGGTGGAACTTCTAGTTTAATATATGCAGCGTATGCAATGTATGTGTTGGTGGAACTTTTATCTTCAACCCAGATTCATTTATAGTAGCAGCAACCCAGATTATATATTGGCAGATGATTGACCCTAATTAAAACACATTTGCTTTTACCTTGCAAATGTATGACTTTGAATTTAATGGTATTCAGAACTTAGTACATCAGAATGGTTCATGTAAGGCAGTCATTGCTAGGCATTTGGTTCCATCTGCGAGGCATCAAGTAAGCTCTGTGTGTATGTGCTTGCCATCAATAATAACGTTTCTGGCTGTATGTGTCTCTTAAATATAGAGAATAATAATTTTTCAAGTACTGTATAAGTTGATACTGTACATGCAAATAATTCTCTCTATTTATACATTAGCTTTGCAATCTAGCAAGGAACAATGCTGCAGCCACGAACAGACATATATGCAAGTCAGCCAACATCTGTTTATATAAAATTGAATCTACAAGCTGAATTTAGAAGGGCTAGATGTGTGGGTTGGACATATTATAGTTCTACTTATCGGAATAGATTTCTAATTAGAATCTTTGCTAGAAAACTGACTTATCTTATATTCATTTTGATTTTCAGGTAGCACATCTTATGGACAACAAGCCAGTTGAAGTGCTCGTGGATACTAATGTTTTAGACTCCCTAGAGATCAAATCTTTAAGTTCAAACTTAGTTGTTGTGATAGTCAAACTAAATGGTTGTGAGCTCCAGAGCCATGCCAATTTGTAGTTTGATGTTTATTGTGACTTGTGGACATACTAATACATGAATGAATCAATATTTATATGACTAGTGTATCTTATGAGCTGTGATGTATGCTAAATGTGGTGATGATTTAACACTAATTTGTGATGTTCTTTTCATCACTATGGTTTGGATCTGGGCTTGGATATGGGCTGGTTCTAGGAGACAGACAAATTATCCATGACGAATAAAAAAGCCAATCTGTGATGGTCCATTTTGGTTCAACAAATGTATGACGCGGGATACATGACGTTTTGTTCGATCGTCATGGTGAGTTAACTGTGACGCATTTTTGCATGTCTGTGACCAAAGTAAACTGTCATGTATAAGGGAATTTTTTTGTAGTGTCAAAAAAAAATACAGTACTGTACTGTTGTATAAACAAGACTGTATATTTTCCTAAAAAACAAGATTGTATATTGTACATATAATATATATACAAATACAAGATGCACAGGAAACACACACCGAGACACAAGAGATTCCGATGATCAATCAGACGACACGACCCGAAGAACGACCACCGATCTCATGGAGGAGGAAGGAAGAAGGATGACTACATGATCGAGCAAGCACTCGGGTTCTCGTCGCTGAAGTAGTTCCGCACGGCGGCGGGCACGACGTCGCCGGGCTGCTCCTGGTAGTTGTTCCCGTAGAGCTCCGAGTCATAGTACCCGTGGACATGGTAGTTGTAGGAGCTGGCCTTGGCCTGGGGGTACTGCTGCGCCACCGGCTTCCTACTGCTGGCCACTGCCGACACGCCGCCGCCACTGTTCTTGCCGGCGCGCGGGACGCTGCTGTAGTAATACTGCTGGTGCTGCTGCGCCGGGCGGCGGGCTTGACCTGGTACTGCTGGTACTGGAACTGGTAGTAGGCCGGCGGCGGCTGCGCGTGGGCTTGGTGGTACGCCGGGTCATAGGCGGACGGCCACAGCACGGCGAGCCTGCCCGTGCGCCGCGCCGCGCGCGGAGCGCCTTCTTCTGGCTCACCGATCCCGTCACCGTCACCTTGCCGTGCATCCTGTCGATGCTTACGTGGTGCACGCCTGGAGGAAGAAAACGAGAATCGATCAGATGATAGTAAGGCGCTTGGAAAAATTTTAGTGATGGACACTGGTGGATTGGCGTGGGTGATCATGCATGAAAGTTTCTGTGCTACATACACGCACCTTTGAGCTTTTCCAGGGCCCTCCTGACCTTGCCCTCGCAGCCGTCGCAGTCGATGTTCACATGCATCTCTACAATCTGCAATTAGTTTCAGAGAGGGATATGAGAGTAGGGAACACAAACATGGTTCATCAAAAAATTGAGTCAAAATCGGCCAAGTGATGATTTATGTTAGAGCGAACAGAAACTCAAGCTTACCGTCATGATTCCTCCTTGGATTGACAGAAGATAAATAAAGAAGATTCACTCTGGGGAGTTCAGTAGTTAGGATAGTGTGAAGTGGTGTATATATATGCAGTTATGCACAAGAATCACCACTAGAGATGTGGCAAGAAAATATCAAGTCACGGAGTCAAGTCAAGTATATTTGCCGGCTAATTTCGGTGTTGCTGTAGCCCACTGTGCCAGCGCGCCCGGAAAAGCGATGCCTCAACTAATGACCAATTTACACACGTTAGCAGCCTTCGTACCTAGCTGATCATCACTCATCAGCGCTCATTTATTTTGCCTTGATGTCGCTGGCTGTCCTTATCCCAGTATTTCTTCCCTACCAATGCCATGGAAGTTGCGTGCCATTACTTGAGATGCTTCGGTCATGAACAACGACCGGCCAAGTAAACTATGTTGAATCAACGCAGCAGGGATTGCGTTATGTAAGATATATACGCAAAATGAGCAAGTAGGCAGACACAACTATATCAGGTCGCTGTTTCTGTGAACGGCAACCAACGAGAGAGCTTCATTATATTTAAATTTAAGTTAATTTAATCAGGATATTTCCATCTGGTCAAGTCTTTTGATCCTGATCTTCATATCTAAAACACAACATATAGATTATATTGGTTGTTATTAGATTCTCCATCCATTAGCGATCGATGTAAGCATTTTAAAACTAGGTATAATATAACTTAATTGGTTGGGGCCTCTTTATCGAAGCTGCCCACTTGGATTCGATTTCTAAATTTTTGGAACGAGTACTTGTATTTTCTTGATCTAATTTTTAGAAAGGGCATACATATAAATGGATGATGTTTCAAGAAACAAAACTGTTAACTCACTCTTCTTGTTCTATTCTTTTGTTTGGCTTTCTTGGCTTTTCTAGTAGCAAAATCACTTTTATTTGGAAGCCCAACCAAACTGATGAGGACATGGAAATGACCTCCATACATATAACCATGCTTGGAGAATCATTTGGAGGTGGAAAAGTCTACTTTACATCTCTCAACTTTCACAAAAGTCTACATATCATCCTTAAACTTCAAAACCAAGTAAAACACACCCCTTAACTTTTAAAATTGTTCCTATTACATCTCTTGGTGTTTTTAACAGCGGTTTTCCTATAGTAAAGGTGGTTTTGCTACTAACAATGGTTTTGCCTTTTTTATTTATTTTGGCTAAATTTTTGAAAAATCATAGTAAATCATAGAAAAATCATAAAATGGAAAATCCAATTTTGTTGGCCTTCATGTGAGTAGATCTACATGGTGAACATATAATATCGTATACTTTAGTACAAATTTTTTACTGTATAATTTATTTTAATTATAGAAATGCACATATCTAAAGCTACAATAAAAATTTTGTACCAAAGTATATCATATTATATATTCACTGTATAGATCTACTTACGCGGAGTCCAACAAAATTGAATTTTCTACTTTATGATTTTTCTGTGATTTACTATGATTTTACTATGATTTTTCAAAGATTTAACTGAAATAAATAAAAAGGAAAAAATGCAGAACCACTGTTTCTGTAGCAAAATCGCTATCAAAAACCGCCAAGGGATGAAATATGAACGATATTAAAAGTTAAGGGATGTATTTTATCTAATTTTGGAGTTTAAGGAGGAGGCCCAAAACTTATCCAGTTCTAGTTGCCACGGTGGAGACCTAAATCAAGTTGGAGTCCACCTTGGAATCTAGGAGAAGTCCCAAGTAAAATCAATGCCCAAGGCACATACAGACTCTATTTTCGATGATCCATACATTTTTTGAAATAAAATTTGATAAGCTAACCGTCAAAATTGCTCGGGATTAACAAAAATCATCGAAACAAGTTAGCATCTAGAATCTGCTAGGGTGCTGCGACACTGTCTTTTGGTCAGTTAGGGCGTGTATCTTCTTAGAGTCCATTAGGGGGGCACAATGGTGGACCCAGGGGTAGGGTTATCCGTGCTGCAGCCCCTAGTCCTTGGCTATTAAACCCTATATATATATACTTACTTCATTTACTTAGTCAGCTTTAGAAATTGAAGGAGAAAAAATAATTTAGTCCATTCATATGCATCTTAATTAGCCCAAGGCTTATCTGATTCCTGGGTCCACCCCTAGGGGGGCGCATCCAGGCGGTGACGTCCAAGGCTCTGCAGCTATCATTTTCATTAGTGTTTGGGTTTTTGTTGCATTCTTGTTTTTCTCATGAAACAGACGTCATTTATTCCAACTGTATTGCCAAGATCGCTTGTTGCATGAATTGAGGCCCTTGTTCTTGATTTTGTTCATCTACGATGATTAGTCCTTTCGAATAAAGACTTGAACTCCTTTTCCATATCATAAGCTTTATATTTACTTACAATTTCATATTGCATTCAACCTGTCCTTGCTTATATTCTCGATTCGTTTATAGGAAAGCCTTCTTCATGAACATGGAGTTCTCCACCAATTGAAGTTATCGTACCTATTAGAAGATCGGGCCTTATTACCTACATCACAAACAACCTCGCTCCCCCCCCTAAAAGGGTAGGAATAGGTGATGTTTCGGGAAACAAAATTGTCAACCCACTCTTTGTTTTCGGAAACAATATGGGTAAAGTGCTACTCCAGTAGCAAGATATTAGTTTTTTCTTTTTTGTGAAAACCAGGTACAGACACAGATGTTCACATACATGAGCGGACACTTATCCTTCACATGGCTACTAGAACTAGAGCAAGTGATATTGTTCATTTCATCCACCTTCCCAGGTGCACATTGATGACTTCCAAGGCATAGAATAGAACTTAGCATTCATCTTTGATAGTATTAGGCATTAGAGCTGATAGCTTCTGAGTTTGGGTTGTTGTGTCCTTGTAATATTGGTCAGCTAGAGAACTTGGGGTATTGCTGATGACCTTCGAATGACATTAACCCTCTGAGCTTGGTGTTGAGCAGTGCCAACTTGATTTGCATGGGATGAGGAGACTCCTTCCATATTGAAGAATCTACATATAGTGCACACAACACCTAGGTGACAGACAACAATAAGTTACGTGGTGGTGGTGAGCCTTAGTGGCTTTGCGACACTTGTCTTGGTCGTGCAAGGCATTGTGGAAAGCTCAATACCATTACTAAGAGAAGCTTTGGTGATTGGGAGCATACCCATTATATATTCTTATTTCTAGTAGTTTGACTTATCCTGACTTGCTATCTACTTACCACATTAGACCTCTATATTGTGCTTGATCTATGTGGCATTTACCTTTTATTAATTGGCATAAGGTAGTTAGTAGGATTGGCTCTAGGCCGCAAAAGTATTTAATGTGGGTGTAGGTAGGTAGAGCACACTCAGAAAAAAATTAAGGTGCATATCAGGCTATACTATTTTTTTCTAGTGAAATTCAAGTAGACCCCAAGCTCCAATCAATAGGCATGGCATTTTGCCACCTAAAAGTAACAGGCTCAAGATTGCAAAACAATCACTAGTGCCACTAGTTTACAATTTTTTCTAGTGGAACTCAAGTGGACCCCCAAGCTCTAATCACTAGATATTGCCACCTAAGAGTAACAAATTGTCAAGTTTACAAAACAATCACTAGTGCCACTAGATGCTACCTCTCTCATCAAGTAAATGAACTTGATCACTCCAACCAAAACTTACTAATCAAGTAGATGCTATCTCTCACTGATTCAACCGGTAACATATATTGCCATTAGAAATTGTTTAGCATAATAAAAAAGTGACATGATATGGTAAAAAAGTCCGTCCAATTAATGGGCTGGGATATATAGTGACGACATATTCCCTGCCAGGATTCATTAATACAAAATAGTAGTAAATATGTAGCTTGTATGATGTTCATTATTACAATATATATGCTTAATATGCCAAGATTTTCCACTTGGACTTCACAACAAGGGTGAATATAAAGAGCCGAAAGCCGAGGAAATTACATATGCATAGTAAACAGAAGCTGTCAGTTTTCAGCATGTCCATCCAAAACTGACAAAAACGTAGGAGTACGTACGCCACCATCCGGAAGCTGATTATTATTGCCGTGCAGTACTCTGCAGGTGAGCGAAGGGAAGATGCGGCCTAGCCGGTGTTCTGCATGCCGGCGGCGATACCCTTCATGGTGAGGATGAGCGTGTCTTCCAGCCCCGGCGGGTACTCGCTCGCCGGGTTGAGCTTCACCAGTCCGGCGGGCTTGTTCTCGTCGGCGAACTCCTTGGACAGCGGCGGCTGCGGCGTCACCTTGAAGCTGGGGTCCCTTATCCGCTTCAGCGTGTAGGCCTGGAACACGTTCAGGGTGGTGATGTAGGGGTTGCGCAGCCGCAGCCCCTGCTTCAGGTAAGGATCGTTTTCAAGAATATCCTTGTGCCCAGCGATCTGCAAGAAACAGTAGCATTGATCGATCGATTGAGTAGTCATCAGGAAGGAACTAGATTTTTATTCATTTATAATCGTGCAGTGTTTTGGTACCTGTAGGAGAAGCTGCTGTGTCTCTACGTATTTGTCCCTGAGCTGCTTCCCAAATGGCTTGAGGTCCTCGGCGACAAGCAGCTCGTCATACAGGCCGGCAATGCCAGGGTCTCCCTTGGCGAAGACCATCTCCAGCAGGTCCAGGGTGACCCTGAAGAATGGCCACTCTTTGTACATCTCCTTGAGCTTCTGGAAGTTCTTGATGTCCTTGTCGATGGCGAACTTGAAGGCGGCGCCGACTCCGAGCCACACGGGGAGGTGGAACCTCGTCTGGGTCCACGAGAAGATCCAGGGGATGGCACGCAGGGTGGTGATGCCGCCGCCCGGCTTCCTCTTGGCTGGCCGACTGCCGATGTTCATCTTCCCGTACTCAGTCTCAGGTGTAGCCTGTGTTGACAGAGAATTCAATTCGATCGATCATCATCTTCCCTATAATGTAATAATGGTGATTCGATTCGATCGCGCAGGTGCAGGTGCAGGTGCAGGTGCACACATACCGATCTGAAGTACTCGACGAACCGCGGCTCCTGGACGACGACGGAGCGGTACTCCTTGGTGGCGACGACGGCCATCTCCTCCATGAGCGCGCGCCACTCGGGCTTGGGCGACACCGGCGGGTGCATGCCGTGCTCCAGCGTGGCGGCCGTGAAGCGCTGCAGCGTCTGGAAGCAGAGGGTCTCCTCGCCGAAGCAGAACTCGATGACCTCGCCCTGCACCGTCACGCGGATGGACCCGTTGATGGTGTCCGGCGGCTGGGACAGGATGGCCAGGTGGGTCGGGCCGCCACCCCTGCCGACGGTGCCACCGCGGCCGTGGAACAAGGTCAGCTTCACGCCGTACTTCTTGGCCACCTTGGCCATCTCCTCCTGCGCCACGTACAGCTGCCACGCCGCGGACAGGCGGCCGGCGTCCTTGCCGGAGTCGGAGTAGCCGACCATGACCTGCTGCTTGCCCTGGATCCGGTTGAAGTACCAGTCCGCCGAGAAGAGCTTCTCCACGGACGCCGGCGCGCCCTGCAGGTCGGCCAGCCTCTCGAACAGCGGCACCACGGGCAGCGGCTGGCGGATGCCGCACTCGCGCTGCAGGAGCTCCACGGCGAGCACGTCCGACGGCGCCGTGCACATGGAGATGATGTAGGGGCCGAAGCTGTCCGCCGGGAGCTCCGCGAGGACGCGCATGGCGCCCACGACGTCGGCGATCTCCTCGGTCATGGGCAGGTCCGCGGGCAGCAGCGGGCGCTTGCCGCGCAGTTCCGACAGCAGCCACTCGAAGCGCTTGTCCTCGGGCCACGAGCGGTAGGACCCGATGCCGAGGTGCGTGGTGATGGCGTCCACCACGTCGGTGTGCCGCTCCGACTCCTGCCGGATGTCCAGCTTCACCAGGGCGAGCCCGAACGTGAAGACCTGGCGCAGCAGGTCCAGGAGGCTCCCTTCCGCGATGGCCTTGTCGCCGCTGTCACACAGGGACTTGTAGCACAGCTCAAGGGGCTCAAGGAACTGCATGCAATCAGGCAGGCATTTCATTTGTGGATGTTACTGACTGATTGATCATCCCTTAAATCACAATTTAGTTAATCTCACAAAGGAAGAAGGAACATGCCGGTGGGTCTACCTCGTCGACATTGGTAAAGACGGCGTCCTCAGGAATTTCAGAAACTCCAGTTGCCAGCAGATGGCGTGCACGCTCGCGTGTGTTGTACAGCTTGTCCCTTACAGCACCAAGGACCACCCGGTAAGGCTCGTTGGGAGGAATTTGCTTCCAGAACTCTGCATGCGCCAGCAAATACGCTTATTCAGAAAATTTGCAAACTGACACGAAGCTGCATCTCTAAAAACGCTTGCTAGCTAATTCAGTCTCCTTAAATGAATGAAAAATAATTCTGTTTGTATAGTTGCGTACCTATGTAATACTTGGTAACTTTCTTTGCAGATGGAGTGCTGAGGACTTCTTCGGCGCGAGCACGAAGTTCATCATTGCAGCGCCACATAGAGAGCTAGAGACATATCAGACGATGAGAGTATTATTGGTAGGGATCGGAGGCACCAAAAATAGGGCAAGCAAAAAAAAAAAAAAAATGAGCATCACACAGCATTCAATCAAACACATTTGTACAACAGTACCTCGAACATGAGGTCTTCGATCGCATCGATGTACAAGTTTGCAGCCATCATTCTGGACAGCAAGCAGACATCTCTTGTCACCTCCGGAGTAACTCTTGGATTTCCTACAGTCACAGAATGCAAAGATATATACAGGCTTATAAAACACATCAAACATTATAGCAGCAATACTATATAAAAAATATGAATATAGATGATATAAATCAATCCCTTGCAAAAAAAAAAAATTAACAAGTTGATGATAATTGGATATAGACTACAAAGTATCTATTATGTCTATTTTTGAAAATAAACAAAGAGACAAACATATACAATTTAATTTAGATAATTATTTGTTAGTCAGATGTATTAAACAATATATCTTAAAATTCTAGCCCGTGCGAGAGCATAGATTGATGGACTAGTTTATTTGAACATATATGGCAGTCAAAGTGGGAATATTTATCTCTTAATTGAAAACAAAGAGCTCCTGTCACTTTGTTAAAAAAAAAGTTAAGTGGAAATGTACCATCACGGTCACCACCCATCCAAGAACAGAACCGAATGAGAGGAACACTGTAGGGAAGGCGTTCTTTGATGCCAACATTCTTCAGGGCTGTATCCACACGACGCAAAAACTTAGGCACACCCTTCCATACGGTCTCATGGATGTAGCTCATTCCATAACGCATTTCATCCTGTGGGGTGGGTTGTGCTCTACGGATCTCATCAGTTCTAAAAGCTGCTTGGATCTGTAAACAACCAAATAAGCGAATTAGAACTAAACAACCCAAACAACAAAATACCATTATGATGGCTTGAGGCAGTAACCTTCTCAAGTGGACTCCATCATATATAAAAAGATGGATACAGTGAAGGCAAAATGACAGAATTTAATCTCTATTCAGATGGGAGAGGAAAGTTTTATTTTTCATTTTTTAATTCAGGAAACATTTGAAGTTTGTATCAGAGACAAATTATAGCAATTCTTATGACTCTTTAGATGATTACAGGAACTAATTTCTGTCAGATGGTACATAATGCTATCTTGTAGTCCTGACAAATGGTTGTATGAGTAAGAGATCTTAATATAAAAAGATCTGTTTAAGTAAGGAAAGGCTTTGAGTACAGAGTATATAAAGCAAATAAACAATTCAATGTAGTTTTCATCAAGTGATCTTTAACTGTTGAATATTGAGTCAAGTCCGCCTCATATGGTTATACATATAGCAGTCCTCTTCTTTTTAATATGTAAAGGTGTCTAGTTCCTTCTTGATTAGGTTAGTTTCTGCTTTCAAGTTTGCGAAGTCATAGTTTAAAGATTGGAAGTTTGGTTGTTTCCCTTAACTTCATAATGATTATTTATTTATATGTGTTTAATGGGAAAACCTCACCTGACTTGTCTTGAATATGTAATGATTATGTTTATATATACAATTATATAAAGACATATACAAAAAAAACCCACAAATTTGTACTGTTTTTTATGCACTTTTTTTTCTGAAGGCTGAGGTGCAACCACAAACCTCATGGAAACAAGTGACAATTTACTGATAATATAGACTAATATCTGAGTATCTTCAACAGATTGGCATATAATATTATTGTCCACTCCTAACAATTGGCTTATTGAGCACAAATTCTTACATTAGTTTCATATATATATAAATTAAGGTTTTAAATCTCCGGCTATAGCTTCCGCTATCTCCAGCTATAGCTGTTTGAGAAGAATTTAGCTAAGTTTTTTCATGTATAAGTTAGTTCTTAGCTGCCGCTATAGCCCGATATAGCTGGCTATAACCTGTTTTGGGACGAAGAAAGCTAAATGCCTTAGCTGGAGATTTAAAACCATGATATAAATATTGATGAGATGGTTGTTTTTGTGAAAGGATAGGAAAATTATCAAGCACCACACTGAATACATGGTGTGTGGAACTGTGGTTCAGTTCAAAAAGTTGTTGTTCAAAATAGAAATGTGTACTATTATAGCAATAAGTCATGGATCATGTATGGTGGAAATATTGACTCATGGTTACCCAAAAGAGTGGACATCTGTCATGTCTCATATTTTTAATGATTATTTAGAGTGGGAAAAATAAGACTTTTCCTGAATTTTAATTATAGTTTAGAGGGTGAAAATCTGACTCGTTCTGATTCGTAATGATTACCTAGAGTATAGGATATTGTGACATTCTTAAATGTTAGCAATGCTTTAAATTATTCTTAGTGCTTATTATTCATATATAGTGAAGAAATCTGGCTTACACGTCACACAGACATATATTTGACATTTAAGTTGAAGATTTCCCTGGCCCACTTACTTACACGTGTCGTGCCCAGTGTCCTGAGCTCATGAGTCCACGTACTACTACTGTGTATGTGTTCTATTCTATTCTATTATATCTCTATCAAAGAATGAAAGAATGTAACGCAAAAAAGAGATAGACACTCTTCACAGGACAGTGATGGGAAAACTTCTACGATAATGGCTCAAACGGTTTTCAGGTTTGCAGGAATCGTGTAATAATAAGTGTGCATCGGAGGCTAGTGATAAAGTTGTTATATATTCCCTGGTGTGAAATGCAGTATGCATGTACCTCTCTCTGCAGAGCCTCGTCGAGCTCCTTCTTGTCGTCCTCCGTGATGTCCTTGGCTTTCAGCTGCGTCAGGCAATTCCGGATCCTTCAACGACGACAAGATCAACATTTTAAATTTGTTCCAGTCTTAATAAGAATAGACTATTGCTACAAACTAAGCTTTTTTTCCTGCAGATTGCCGAATGAGTCATACATATTATATATACCTGGCGTTTTTCTGCAGGAGCGACCTCCTGGCGGACTGCGTGGGATGCGCGGTGAACACAAGGTCGACGCTCTGGTTCTTGAGGGCCTCGAACACCTCCTCGGGGGTCTTGCCGAGCGACACGAGCTTCTTGATGGTCTCCTCGATGTCGGACTCGGTGGTGGCGGAGGCCTCGTCGGCGAAGTCCCCGGTCTTGAGCTTGCTGTTGCGGCGGCGGTGCGCCAGCTCCACTTCCTCGGCGAGGTTGGCCAGGTTGAGCATGTGCAGGATGGAGCTCGCCACCAGGATGGCGTCGGCGGGGGCCAGCCCCGTCAGCTTGGCGCCGAGCTCGCCCAGCTTCGACGTGTCCTTCCTGCCCTCGTAGTCGGCGGAGACCTCATAGCACTCCTGGACCTGCAAGCATTGCATTTGCGGCCGGGGTAAGCACCGGAGACGACGACGACGTACGGACAGGCGATCGAACTGGACGGCAATCAAAGAATGAACTGCTGGTTGGTGGTTACAAATTCGCGGAGACTGGGGCCGTGGAGGTCCTGGAGGATGTCGAGGAAGCGGTCGATGAGGAGGGCGTCGTACTCGATGAGCTCCTCGGCGCCCTTGCCGGGAGCCAGGGCACGGAGCTGCGCGTCGATGGAGTGGTGCCGCTCGGACGCCATGGCTGGCGCGGCGCGGCGGGCAGCGGCGGGGAGCGGGAATTAGCTGGAGATGGTTGCAGCGGCGCGGGCGTGTTAATTGCTCGTGCTGCTGCGATGCACGGGGCGATCAATGCCCTGCGCGGGTCCCTTCAAATAGGGGATGGGGGAGTGGCAGGTGTGTGGTCGGTGTGCACGGGAACGCGCGGCACTTGGGCGTTGGGGATGTGAATGTGATCGGCGGTAACGGTAACAACCGCAAGCCGGGGACCGACACGCCGGGAGAGCGACGGCAGCGGCTGTTGTGGCTATGCTCCGTTTGGCTTGGCTCGCTGCTGTTGACGTACTTTGTCACTGCTCACTTGCCTCCTTGTGTTATTCCGCTGGCTAAATTGGCTGCTTGTAGGATGTGGAGAGAGTGTCTGCTAGCGGTAACCGCAACGGGGACCGCGAGAGCTGCGGCTGCGGCTGCGGCTTGCTCTACTACTTTGAAAAATGATCTATGAGGCACTGTCCGAATATTAACAGAGACGACGACAAAACCCAAACGCCTCGTAAAATAGCCGGTGACATAGGTTCTGTCTCGTAAAATTGGTTTAGAGAGATGATCATTTTATTTATGAAGGCGGTCAAAAAATGCACGCCTCCGAAAATGAATTTAAACAGAGACGATTATTCTAACACAAGAGCCTTCAAAATATTCTATTTTCAGAGACGATCGTCTTAAGACGCCCACCTTCGTAAATATATTTTTAAAGACGGGCACGCAAGTCACACATCTGAAAATAGTGGCCTAGCTCCAAGGCTAGACAACTCATTTCGGCCCAATACCACACTTATTGTATGTCAAAGAGTTAGGGTTTCATTCTGACTTTTTGAGCTCCTTCCTCTCGCTCCGACGATGCACCCGAAGCCCACCCCTCTCCCTCCCTTGCCCTCCTCTCTCCCTCTCGAGGACAACTATTGCAGCGAGCACAACGGCATCGGGCCCGCGGCGAACGAACGCGGTAGGGGGTGGATCTGCTGTGAGTGAACGCGGCAGCGGTGGATGCATGGCAAGCGGTGGCGGCATGTTGATGGGCTAATCGGGCTATGGATGGGCTCATGGAGCTAGTTGATGGGCTTGCTGTCTTTTATTTTTTTTAATTCATTAACACAGGCGTGCATATGTCCGCCTCAATTAATCCTGATTTACGAGGTGGTCTTGTTGCTCGGCTTTGAAAATCGTTTCTGTCCGTCTCCAATAAAAAAAAAAAATACTCTAGTATTGCTCCTGGCTCCTTTTGGCTTGGCTTGCTGCTGTTGACGTACTTTGTCACTGCCCAATTGCCTTCTTGTGTTATTCCGCTGGCTGATTGGTTTGCAGGATGTGGAGAGGGGTGTCTGATAGCAGTCAAGGCTGGATTCGGTGGATCGGATGAATTTGGAGGGATGCTTGCACGCGACGTGGAGAGGGTGTCTGTTAGCAAGTAGGCCGTATCATATCGCGCCGGGGAAGAACTTGGGGCTGTAGGAAGGCTTGCAGAATGTGGTGTGGAGATGAGGGAGTATGTTAGCCAATGTTAGGAACATAGATAGATAATCCTATTATCCATATAAATTAAAATAAACATTTAATTTCCTCAAGAGACCGAAAAAAACATGAACTTGTGGTTAAGGATATGGACTATAATTATTGTGGTCAAGAAAGGTATATTTGTACATGGCTGCCGTAGGGATAAGGGTACGGTCTTATTCTACGAATTGAAGGGCACCATACAGGTGGCTCCATTCAGGAGCTGCCTAATCCAGCACATTTGGACGATGCGATATGTAGCTCGTGGTGGTGAAGACATGCGGATTTAAGAGAGGTTCTAAAAAAAAGAGAGGTGGATTTAATTTGGGTTAGGAGCAACTTACATCGTCGCGAATCTCCACACAAAAAGAAGAAATAGAAATGTAAACTATATGCTATTGTACATATTTACTGAATTATTATGGCCCGATACATTAGTTATCACAATCACAAATTAGGTAATGGTAGGTAATTGTACATGGAAAAAGCATCGAATTTTGACCTTGTATTTAGTACCATACCACATCTCCTAACACCTTCTATCTCTATATACTCAGCTTGATATCAACATGCACCTGTGCATTACATCGAATAGGTCGAGATCTGAATCAGCCATGGCCAGATAGAATTCCCAATTTCCCACAGGCAAATAGTAGCACTCCATATGTTCTCTTTCAACAGTAATTGTCACTTATGCACGTACGAGGAAAGAAGCAAACTAATCTGTCACTCGATCATTTAGGCATCTCAGAAACAAAAGGGTGATATTAAAGGAAAAGATTCGATTTGAGTTCACAATTCAGTGCATATATAATTTTTAACTCACAAGAATATGTTTTGAGTCCAGAATTCGATTAGCAATAGCATACAGAGCACCTGATGGTCCTGGGTTGCAATCCCTTAAAGCCTGTTTCTTTTTTTTGTTTTTGACAAAACAAATTTCATTACTAATCTGATTCAGCTAAATCACTGAACATCAGAGCCTCTATGAACTGAGGCATTACATCACAAAACACATGGGAACCGCTAGCACACTTACACCCATATGCTGCTATATAGCGTCAGCAGCTTTATTACAAGATCGAGGGCAGACATACACTCTCCAGGACTCAGAACTCCGAGAACAGCAGGAGTTTGATTTCAGTGACGATCCCACCCAGCGCGGACAACCCTGTAGTCCTCACCCTCAATGGCAGACTTCACCACCGTCGCATGACTTCCAGACAAATGGTATTGATGCCCAGTCTTGATGATTCCCTCACCCACACCCAATAATTCAGCATGGAAAGCATTCTGCAGGAAGGATTCTTCACCCGCCCGGGACTTAATCATAATTCCCTGATCATCTCTAATAAAGAAGTCCCAACCACCTGAACCGGTGTTACTATCATAGGCTCCATCAATGTTCACCTTAAACTGTCCGCTGCTGGGCTTGCTCCATTTCTGCACCTGACGATCCTGACGGAAATCCGGCAATAGGCGATTTGTTTCTTTTGCCTGAAACCTGTCCGTCAGAAGAGCAGTCAAGTACGCTACTTCCCCAGCTGTTCTCTGCATCCTTCCTCCCTCCATTTATTCCTCTCCCCCACCAAAGCCATAGCAGCATCACAGACATAAGCTGCTGTTTCTGATTCAGATTAAGGATTTGAATTACCCGCATGGCATTTGAAATAAAGGTCATATTTACTAAAAGATCATCTTTTGGAGCACGAAACAGTTGAATTTTCGTGTGCAGGTGAATGGAAACTTAGAGCTGCACATTTTCAACGTGGAGACAATTTGGGAGTGAAAAATTAGAATATCAGACAGTTATAGTAGGTGCTAGTGTTTTAACGAGTTCGTGATTATTTAATAGAATCTATGACAACACTTGTGCTACTTTTTTCAACGTGGATTACACAATTTTATGGTTTAGAAGATTTTGACCATGAAGACTTGTGCACCATATATTACAAAAAATGATTGTGGTTGAAACAAAAGAAAATTTGTTGGCCAAGAAATTTGTCATAATGAAGTAGCCAAATAGGGAGAACTATTTTTGATGGATGAAAATAAATTCTCGGACCAAGAAATTAAAATTAGATGATGAAAAAATTTAAATTAGATTACGAAAACAACATCCGTTCTCAGACAAATGCACAGCTGTGGATAGGGACACATTATTTATCAGGATTTTGGAAATGGACAAATGAAATGCAACTCTGGTATGATATATGAAATATTAATTCGACTGCTACATATAAATGATTTTGAGAGACACTCCCAACCATTAGTAGAGGCGGGCACAATAAGGTGCTGTGTCCGTTAATGGTCAGTGCAGCTCTTGGGAAACGCCCTACTCTGAAACTCATTTACAAAAGCATCCTGAAAATGTCCGATTAATGGCCTCTGTAAGTTGATTTTCGGAGGCTGGCAACTTAAGCCGTCTGTCTCTGTTAATCAAAGATTTCTGCAGGCAGCCTTTCTAAGTGGCCGTCTCCTAAAGTCTATTTTCGGAGGCGGACGTTTTAAGATGTCGTCCTATATAAATGGTTGCATCAAAAAATAATTCATAACTTTTTATATAAACTCAAATGAAGAAAACCTTTATATCAAAATTGTAGCCCTTGATGGGACCTACAACTATGAAGTCGAAATGTTGTTTAATTGTTTTAGGGCCGCAAATTTTTGTTGTAAGGTCATAGGTTATGAAATTTGAAATTTAAAATTATCAAACAATCTCAGATTTTTTTAGGGCTCAGTGGGGAACTCCCCCACCTATTTTTTATATTAGATTCGATGAAAAGAAGTACAAGTGGTTTTTTTAATTGTTTTTAGGGCCGCAAATTTTTGTTTTAAGGTTATAGGTTATGAAATTTGACATTTAAAATTATCCAACAATATCAGATTTTTTTTAGGGCTCTGTGGGGAACTCCCCCACCTATTTTTTATATTAGATTCAATGAAAAGAAGTGCAAGTGTTTTTTTAATTGTTTTAGGGCCACAAATTTTTGTTGCAAGGTTACAGGTTATGAAATTTGAAATTTAAAATTATCAAACAATCTTAGATTATTTTAGGGCTCAGTGGGGAACTCCCCCACCTACTTTTTATATTAGATTCGATGAAAAGAAGTGCAAGTGCACAAGGTGTGCATACTAGTAGCTAAAGCTCAAACAGAAAAAAGAAAAAAAAAACTCTAATAAGGGTCCAGATGATCCAGCAAGCAGTGATGAGAATTTCTCTAAAGTAACTCTTCCAAATTTAGTCCTAGCTTCTATGACCATATCCAGATGTGGTCAATCAAAATTCCAGTATATATACTATAATGTCAACAGGTTGTACTAAAAGGGCATTCAGAAAATAAATGCATGCATGTTTCTTCAACTCCAGGGCTGCATATGGCATAATTGTAGTATTCCAAAGCTTTATTCTTCCTTCTTAATAAATTTCTTGTATTTAAATGATCCTTGAGAAGTTACTAAATGAAGAACTTATGATTGCCTAAGTTATCAGAGGACTAGAGCTAGGGGAAGAAGGGTGTTCTTGAGTGACTGAAGCTCCCAGAGTTCCAATTATATCTCCAATTGTCTGAATGTCCTGGTTCCAAACCCTATCTTCTAGGAGTTGCTGAAGCGCTTCAAGTTCTTCATAGGCTTGAACTGATAAAGGTAAAGCGAAAATTCTGTCGACCCCTTGTCCAGGAAAAACTACTGAACTTTTCTGCTTTCTGCCAAAAGAGAAAAGATGTGGAAATTTGTTTCTGGGTTATTAGACCAGAACGAAACTAAATTTCCTTTTATTTGGATTACATATTGCCATGGAGCTGAATTCAGGGTAGAGCTTGAGCACATTCTTCCACCAGAAGGTTCCCACCAGATGTCTTGCATGCATGGGGAGGAGTGTCGGTGTTGGAATAAAACTTTGATGAAGTTAGACTTACCTAGGGAATCCCTGCATGGTTATAGAATTTTTCCATAAATTTTAGGGAGAGGGCTTCATTCTGAGTTTGTATGTTAATGATGCCAAGACCTCCTTTAGCTTTTGGTCTGCAAGAAGTTTTCCAAGCTGCTAGACATGAGCCCTTTTTTTATATCACCCCCACTCCACACACATTGTTTCCTATACCTGTCAATTTGCTTAATGATAAGGAGGCAGAATTGGGCTACACATGTAACATGTAGAAGACTGGCATTGCTGTGAAGACAGAGTACAACATTGTAGTTGAAAAGTTTTTTATTTGAAGTCTTTTAGTGTCCCAAATATATGTTCTAAGCTTATTAATTTAGATATTCAAAATGTAGAATTCCTAAACGATGAGTTGTTGTGAATGACCTGAGCTACATGTTTTCTATTGACAAGTTTTTAATTTGAAGTCATTTAGAGTCTATAATATTTGTTTTAAATTCACATATTTTAATATTTAATTTTTCAAAAAATCTCAAATCAGGATACATTCTATACCAAAGTTATAGTGCTTGATAAGATTTAAAACTTTGTAGTTAAAAGTTTTTTATTAAAGTTTATTTAGTAGCTAAAATATCTAATATAAGATTACAAAATATTGATATAAATGAAAGCATATATATTACATATAAGCATAAATGAATGTGTTGTGCTATAATAGAAAGGTGGTAATGTTACATGTTAGGTCATGGCAAAGTCATAATTTTTTTTTGTTTTTTGTTTTCTAAAGACTACTAATGGAGACGAGCATGTTAAGATGTCTACCTCTGTAGATACCATTAACCGAGGCGTCCATCTTCGTAAAGCTCCTTACGGAGGCCGGCGCTAAGTTTTGTGCAGTAGTATTCGTGGTTCAATAATCAATATATTAGTTATTTACTTTTAAGTTGTAAAGTAGGATTTCATGTGTAAGTACAGGTGCATGTTTAATAGGCTCGAACTCACAAAAGTAAATGGTTGTACGAATGAATATTCAGTGTAGTGGTAGAGCAATTGAGAACGCCGTCTCCTTGGTCACAGACGCCTCTGTAGCTTTGCTGAGCGCCAAACACATGAGCATTAGACTAGCAGCAAAAGCTCACACGAGTGCTAGCAAAATTCCCATCAAAGTTGCGCAAGAGCTTTAGCCAAGAAATTGGAGGGACCTAAGCCCAAAGTAAATTGTATGCTCATGCTAACAACTAAGAATTCTGTGACTTCTTTGCCCAGCACTTCGAAAGGCCAATCTCCAAGGCCAAGATGGTGGCATCATCTTCCTGGTGGAGCAAGGCAACTCCCAGAAGAAGAGCAAGAGAGGACCATTAAAAAGGACACAACACAAGAGATCGCGGAGGTTTGAGCCCCATGGACATGGTCCCAGGTTGCGGTTTCATGTTAATTTCCAATGTTAACTCAGAGCTTAGAGACTCCGACTGTAGTTGTCCTGCCATGTTCGTGGGTATGGGCCTGCTGGTGTGGTGCCTTTGGTCAAGTTCGTGCCATCCAGCCTGCTGGCTGTTGCCTTCGTCTGCTGTAATCTGTTCTATGCTGTTGGACATTGTTGACCTGTGGCCGACGTTTGGACTTGGGCGCCCTGTCTGCCGTAGTGCGCCAGGCTACTTACCCAAGCTTAATAATCTACCGGAAGTCTGGAAGTGGACACTAGAGTTCCGTACATTGAAGTCTCGGTCTCAGTCTCAGTCGCCCTGCATGTTCTCTTATGTCTCAAATGACTGCAATATCGTCTGCTAAAATGTTAAGAGGCTATGAAAGTGCCAAACGAGCTAGTGCCAGAGAAACCTTATCTCGTCCATAGGGGGCCACAATCGTTTCTCTACACGAAACCTTATCTCGTCCGTAGACAGTTGGGGTTGACATGGTAGAAAACTATGCGTTCCTGCCTGCCATAAGAATGACTGGTGGAATCCTCCTAGCAGCGTCAGAACGTTACTTCAAGCTAACCGTAAACAAAGCAACGCCATCAGTCATATCGGTGGACATTACGCTTCAAGCTGAAAACATCATTTGGTCACTTTCAGGCTGTGCACAGGCAGAGAAATAACAACCGCTTAAATTTGAACTTGATTAATCGTTTCCACGGGCCAGCGTTCACCAACGATGACTCAGATTGATCATTTTTTCACCTCCACGGAGTGACTTGAGTTGTTCCCTAGAGGAAATCTACAACCGCTTGGTTCCCTCGTTTCCTAACATTCCACGCGCGCTTTTCCCTTAAGAGAGGTGCTACTTTTGACTTCTACCGTGGGTTCCGCTTCGAATCATGGTGGACCAAACAACCTGACTTTCTAGTGACAGTTCAATCAGCATGGCAGCAACAAGTCAACATTCATCAGATGCTGTCCTCCGGAGGCATGTTAAACTCCTGAGAATGGCCAAGGCCCAAAAGATTTGGAGAAGGAAGCTTTTTAGTAATATCAAGATACAAGAGGATCTTGAAAATGCACAGGAAATTAGACAACTGAGAGATGAAGAATCTGAGTAAACCCTCAAATCAAAATCACTAGGAATTGCAGCTGTCAAAAAGCTTACCGTCTGCACTAAGACTCAAACATATTAGACTTGGAGACATGAACAATTGCTCTTTTTTTTTTCCATTTTCATTTGCACGCAAATGCTAGAAGGCATAAGAACTAATTTAGTTCCCTAACGAGCACAAAATATTTAGCAATTCATAAAACCTATACCAGAAATGTTGTTCAATATCTCTTTACTACTGACATGACAAAATCACAAAGCTTCATTCAAATAATGGTTTCCTTTAGGCTCGAGATGAAAATGTTTATGTGTGTATCTTTATCAAGTAGAGAGCAACAAAACTGATGTACATTGCTGCTTTGCTATCTATGTATCTTTCTATTGTTCTAAACTTGTTGGTGACATATTTACTATTTGAGAAATTATATTTAGTACTTGAATAAGTTCATGCATGTACCTCTTTTTTTCATTTATTGATGCCCTTAGCTATTTCCAACTATTTTCTTTTTAAATGGCTGCAGATTACTGTATCATATTATGAAAATAGGAAAAATATGAATTTAACAACTCAGATCACCAGTGCTATGTTGTGCAGATTAAAAGTAAAAGAAAACTAAATTTGATTTGAGTTCATAATGCAGAGTATATATAATTTTTTAACTCATGAGAAAATGTTTGAGTCTAGAATTGAATAGTAATTGCATACGTTTGATGGTCCTATCTTACAATCCATGTTTCTTCCCCAACATAAGATGAACAAAAGCATACCCATAAGACATTTTAAATAAAGCTCACATTTACTAAAAGATGATGTTTTCGAGCATGAAACCATTGAACTTTTGTGTACTGGGCAAGTTAAAATTTAGAGCTGCACATTTTCAACCCTGGAGACAATTTAGCAATAGAATTTATGACAGTTATAATTAGGTGATACTGTTTTAATGAGTTCGTGATAATCCAATAGAATCTATGACAACACTACACGATTAGTGATTTGATTAATGCAGTTTTATGGTTTAGAAGATTTTGACCATGAAGACTTGTGCAACATATATGATAGAACATGATTGTATATAGTTGAAACAAAAAAGAAAATTTGTTTGCCAAGAAATTTATACCATAATGAAGTAACTGAATATATATGGAGAATTATTTGATGAAAATAAATTTTGGGACCAAGAAATTGAAAATAGATATGGAAAACAACATCTGTTCTTGGACAAATGCACAGCTATGGTTAGGGACAAATATACAGATCTCTGTCGGTGGGAGTATTCGCTGTTGGGTCTGTTCTATGCAGCCTCACATCGCCTGTACCATGTATATTAGGAAAAAAACATGACGCCCACATATCAGAGAGAAAAAAATACGAGCGCCTAGCAGCTTGACACTTATGCGGCGGGCGTGCGCTCATATATAGAAGCGACACACGTGCACCGAGAAGAGAAGCAACGCTGCACGCATTTGCAACCTCGGTAACACGCATTCCCGACACGTGGTAGGCAGGTCGACCTCCTGTCTAGCTTTTATAGCCAGCATCTAAGAAATCCTTGCAACCTTAAAATCAGCCCACTTGCATTTCTCCTCTCCAGATTCACTAGTATTTGAATTCTATGAGTTTTTATTTCTCTTTCAAGATAGCTGGGACAAGCAGACGAGGGATGGTTTCACATCTATATACTTTTTGAATTCTATGTGAATGATACGATACTACTACATAAAATTTTTTGCAAGGCACTTCAAAATAGGCCGCAGAGGTGGTTAGGCTAAAAAACCGCCTCGGTTAATGTCTGGGATTAACTGAGGCGGTTATTTACCATCAACCGAAGCGGTCGCATCCAACCGCCTCGCAAAATCAATTAACTGAGGGGGGCCTCATAAGATGTCCGCCTCATAAAATGCCTCCATTTTTAGAGGCGGACCTCTTAAAAAGGCCCGTCTCAGTTAAAATCCCTGAGGCCCAGAAAAAGCCCATATCCAATCAACTATAGGTTCATATATATACCGGAGTAGGAGAGTAGGGTTCCTCATCCAACCGCTGAGCTCCGCCTCCCTCTGGAGCGCCCCTCCGCCCTCCCTCCTGCCCCTCTCACTTCGCTCTCCCTCTCACCCCTCGGCATTCCCTCCCACCGGCGCCCCCTCGCCTCTCCTTCCCACCAGTGCCCCTTCCCCTCTCCTATCTCTCCCCACTCTCCCGGCGAACTGGATCTGCCGGCGGCGTGGATCTGCGGCGAACTGGAGGAGCCGCGGGCGGATTGGGCGCGGCCCCCAGCGGAGCTGCTCCGGACCCCGGCGATGTCACGACGACGACCGGCTCCAGGTACCCCTCTCTCCTCTCTCCTCTCTCCTCTATCCTCTCTCTCCCTCACTTTGTCTTCTTTCTCGGGGCTCCAGTAGGAGGCTGGCGCCCGTGACGTGCTCGGCAACGGCAGATCCGGCGCCCGGTGGGCTCGGCGGCGCGGATCCAACGGCGGCGGGCTCGGCAGCGGGCGGATCCGCACCGGCGGGCTCGCAGCGGTGGATCCGGACTTCAGCGGGCTCAGCGGCGCGGATCCGAACTTCGACAACGGCGGATCCGGCACAAGCGGACTTAGCAGCGCCGGATTCGAGAATGGTTTCACCGGTGGGCTCGAGAATGGGCTTGCCGGTGGGCTCGTAGATTTTTTTAATCGATTAACCTAGGCGGTCAGTGCAACCACCTCGGTAGATCACGGATTAACCTCGCTCCGAGGCGGTTGCAAAAACCGCCTCGGTTAATCATTTATGCCCGTCTCTGTTACAATTAGTGTAGTAGTTCGATGATCTTCATTGCTAGGGTCAAAACCTTTGACACTACCCACACGCATAAACTCCATAGTTAAATTAAGTAGAAGGTGAAACATAGCAAGGATGTAATCTACGGTTCATTAAATATATAAGTATTATTGCATTAATAGTGAATAGGTAATAAGGAGCCTTATATTATATTAGAACTTTATGCTTGCTCAAGCTTTCACCACTTAGCCTTTTGTCATTAGCTTCCAATATCTAGCACTCACGAATAGCTCTTCTTCTACTCGTAGGTCTTCTACTCGTAGGTCGCTGCAACCAAACAATACCACACACATAGGCAACCATACAAGCAAATAAATAGAAATAACCAAGAACAGTACAACCAAAGCCAAAGCAATTAAAATGAGGTAATAAAAGAGAGTTAGTTGCTAGGGTCACGAGGTTACAAGAAACACCGAGAACGAAGGTACTATTGAAAAGAACAGCTAACGTGAAGTTTTACATTCTAAAAGAAAATAGAAGATTATATGCTTGATTTATTTTAACTGAGCAATACCGTGGGAAAATATTACTTCGGATTAGGCAAATATTATTCTAACTTAAAAATCAAGTTGAAGCTAGTTATATTTTATTAATAAATATTATAGTAAATTTAAGCAAATTAAACATTAAATTTACTTAGTCCATCCCCAAATATAAAGTATGCACGTATTTTGAAATTCAAACTTTATTTTTACTAACAATTAGCCTAATTATAGCAAAAGTTTGTATTACAAAAAGTAGGTACATTTGATTTATATTTAGAAATACTTTTTAATTATCAAACTTTTTTTTGACCGGAACAGTAGGGGAATCCCCTACTTTTTTTTTCTTTTGAATTAAATGAAAGAATAGAGTTTATGTACAGCTTACAAGGCAACAAGGCCCCAAAAAAAGAAAGCAAGAAATTTTACAAAAGGCTATGTCTCCAAAGACTATTGGCTGCTGATCTGATTGGATTGGCTTTGGTGCAAACCAAACCAAGTTCCTCCCTGAACTGTCTGTTCCACAGATTGATGTTGATTTGCTCATTATCAACAATCACCTATTTCGTGTTGTCCAGATGACCCAACATGCACAGTGATAATGATCTCTCTGAAAATTGGGCTTCCAAAGTCTGATCTGGCTTGTAGCATCATGTCTAGAACACTGATGTTTGTATTCCAATTAACATGAATAGTGGAGAAATTATAGGTCAAAATATGTTTTTAAGACACACCAAGTCAAAATAGGCCTTATATTCACTGACGGAGGTGTACAAAATAAAAGAATATATGAAAACATCTATTGGAATTATATATGGCACCTGTTTAAACTAAGCAAATTAAGTTATACTTAAAGGTATGTTTAACTTTATATTAATTAAACTGAAATTTACATATGAAAAGATCGACCGAGGTGGACCTAAATTTGTTTAAATTGAAAAATTATGAGATAAGCGCACTGGTAATTAATATTTAACTTAATAAATTCATAAACATGGGCTGCAAGCGCTAAACGCAAACACTTACATTGAACTAATTAACCAAGTTATTATAAACTAAAAATAAATTTGAATTAGTATCAATTGTATTAATATTTGTTTAGGAAAAAACTATATACAAAACCTAAATTGCATTTAAATCGGTACTAGTTGCAGATATATACTAATCAATTTAATATTTGATTTGCAAAATTTACACACACACACATATATATATATATATATATATATATATATATATATATATATATATATATATATATATATATATATATATATAGAACTAGTTGGTTATAGAATAACTTATTCTGTAGCCACTTTAAGTTACGATAATTACAATGCTAATTTATGAGAATTATAGTAACTCCTTACTATGTGTTATAGTAACTCAACTAATGCCAATTTACGAGAATTATAGTAACTCCTTACTATGTGTTATAGTAACTCAACTAATACCAATTTACGAGAACTATAGTAACTCTTTACTATGTGTTATAGTAACTTCGATTATTATAACGATTATAGTAATTGAGTTACTATAATTTTATAAATTAGTATAGTAATTATCGTAACTCAAAGTGGCTACGAGAATAAGTTATTTTTGTAGTCGGCCACTCTTGAATAGCCTCATATATATATATATATATATATATATATATATATATATATATATATATATATACGACGAGGCTAAAATGCACCTTGTTGCAATTGCTACAGTAAATACACAGACCCTCAACTCCCTCTCCCCCGCCCGGCCCACCTCCTCCCTCCCGGCCCGCCTCCCCTCCCGACCACATCCGACCACAAGTGGCCGCCTCCCGGCGTGGTGTCCGCATCCCTTCCTCCAACCACCAATCGCGCGGTGCCTCGAGTAGAACACAAATTGCAACACACGCTCCTCCCCTGCTTTCGCCGCCTCCCCCGTTGAGATGGGGCCAATGCCGCCTTCGGCTCAAGAGCGCTCCCTCACGCTGCGCCGTGGGAGACGCCAAGCTCCTCGCCCGGTCCGCCTCCGCCGCCTCCCAGCGTCCCCTCCTCCCGTATTGGTGCGACACCGCCGTCGCTCGTCGATGTTGGGGCACTCGCCCCCCGGCGTGATCCACCGCTAGCAAAGGAGAAAATCGCTTCGTTCATTGGAGCTCATCGGAGAGATCCTGCTCCATCGACGACACCAATATCATCAATTACAGGCGATCCCCTCCACCACACTACCACACTGACGCCGCCAGCGACACTGGCTCCGGGGGACATGGTCACCCCAGATGCTAACCAGATGTTCTACCCGGTAAGAACAAACTTGACTTCTGCCCTGTGCTGTGATTTGTGTGCTGGATGCAACTAAATTGCAACACGGCTTTTGCAACACGGCCTTAGGTTTAGCTGACTCGCATGTGAAAAACTGAAAAATACCTGTGACTGTCTTTTCCATTGATTTGCAAAAAGAATCAACTAACTGCAACATATATATGATGGTGGGTGCAACAGGAATGTAGTAGGGATTGCAACAAGGCTTTGTGATTTTGCAATGGACCTGTGAATGGCTTTTTACAATGCGTCTGAAAAAAAACAAATAATGCACCTAATTGCAACAGGAATATGGTGACAACTGCAAAATATAAACGTGGAACTAATTGCAACAGAGAAATTTTGGTTTGCATTTTGGGCATGCCGTGTCTTTAGGTTGCAATTCTGCAGTGGTGTTTGAATTCTGCAATGGTGTTTGAATTCTGCAGTGGTGTTTGAATGATTTTAATTTTGAAAAAATTAAAATATCCCACATATTTTTTTGTGCTTTTCCTTCTGTCAGGAACCAACTATACCAGCTATGTTAGTGCCAAGAGTGAGGCAACAATTCTCCACAAAGGATGATGCGTACACGCTTCTACAAAGATTATGCGAAGCTTCTTTGGTTCAGATCGAGGACAGCAAGAACAAGCAAAGAGACTTGCCATTGGGTCTGCAACAGGGAGGGGAAGTGTGAGAGCAAAAACAAGGAAGAGGAAGCACAAAAAGAAAAAGGATCGAAGAGATGCGGCTGTCCGGCATATGTGAAGGTTAAGAAGCAAGTGAAGCATGGTTTTACGGTTCTTTGATCATGTGCAGGAAGCCCACAATCACAAACTGGAGCCGTCTCCAAGGATGACAAGATACATGCACGCGCACAAGAGCATGGCGGAAGGAATTAGTGACCTGTTCAACATAATGACAAGGAATGGAGTTCCACATCAGGCAGCGCTGAACGTGATGGCAGATCTGTATGACGGGCGCCACATGTGGGGTTTCACCGAGAAGGATGTGAAGAACATGTATGTGCTGATTTTCATTCTTTACACTGAATTGCAACATCTTACATTCCAGAATTGCAATATGTCACATATCTGAATTGCAAAAAAAACATAAATATATGACTAAAAACTGTGATATGCCTTCTTTACACTGAATTGCAACAATCTTACATTCCAGAATTGTAACATGTCACATGTCTGAATTGCAAAAAAAAACATAAACATATGACTAAAAACTGTGATATGCCTTCTTTACACTGAATTGGAACATGTTACATTCCAGAATTGCAACATGTCACATGTCTGAATTGCAATTGCATTATTTAATTGTTCACAGGAAGGCAGCGAAGGCTAGGGATGAAAGAGAGGATGATCTTAACAAGCTTCTGCAATTCTTCAGAGAATGCAAGGAGAACAATGAATATTTCTATTGGAGTGTGGATGCAGATCCAAAGACCGGGGTGATCAAGAACATCTTCTGGAATCATGCAAGCCAGAGAGCTGAGTACAGAGATTTTGGAGATGCAATCACCTTTGATACGGCGCATAAAACCAACAGCAAGAAGATGCCCCTGGTGATGTTTGTTGGAGTAAACAGTAACTTGAAGAACGTGACCTTCGGACAGGCTTTGATTGGTGATGAATCAATCGGATCATTCAAGTGGTTGTTCGAGACGTTCAAGAGCTGCATGGGCGGGCGGGAGCCTCATGTTATCCTGACGGGTAAACCTTTTCTTCTTCTGAAAAACACTGATTTTGCTGCGTACAGCCGCTGTGTTTTGCTAATCCCCTATTTCCCCCTGTTTTCTGTCTTTTGTCAGACGAGGACCCAGCGATGAAGGTGGTGATTGAGATGGTATTCCTCAAGTCTCAACACCGAAACTGCCGCTGGCACATAATAAGGCCTTGGGAGTTTGAGTTGGACCAGCTGTACACCGAGCATAAGGATAGAAACTTGAAGGAAAGGCTCGAATCATTGATAAACTACCCATTGGGCCCGACGCAATTTGAGGTTGAGTGGAAGAAGCTAGTTGATGAGTGTGGCATTGCTGATAATCCTGCCATTAGAGCACTATGGGATAAGAGGGAGAGGTGGATAGCTGCTTATTTCAAGGCGATGTATTGTGGAAGGATGACGTCGACGCAACGATTGGAAAGCCAAAACAGAGTGCTCAAAGATGGCTATGTTAATGAGAGCACTAGCCTGCACATGTTTGCTAGAAGAATGCTGGACTCACTGCATCATGCTGACCACATGGACGCAGGAGAGACGCATTATGCACAGGTAAAAAGAAAATAGAACAGCAAAAAATAACATGTTATGGTATTTGCAATGATTGCTGTATCCCATTTGTAACACATTACATATTCTATTTGTAAAAAACAATAACCTGTGTACGCTAAAAAAATGCAGGCTGAGGTGGTGCGGGCTTGCAAAGCAAAATTTGATGAGCAGCTATGCAGAGTATACGCAAGAGCTGTGTACCAGGAGTACAAGAAGTAGTACAATAATAGCACAACATTTGTCATTCGCCCTGATCCTGACCCGCAGGTGAGTAGTGGTTGGTTAGTGAAGCATGAACAAGGGGGAGGGAGCTTCTGCTGGGCACAATATGAATTCAGGGTGGCTGCAGATAAGGTCACTGGAGAATATAGATGTGAATACAAGCAATGGGAACACACAGGTATGTAGCAGATTTCTGGGAAAAACAAAAAAATATCAATTAAAAAATATCCAATTGCAACTAAAAAGACTCATAGTTGCAACATGTAACATATATATGATTGCAAAATTCTGACATGTACATTTGTTGCTTTTGTTTTTATAACAACAAATTGCAGGCCTATTCTGCATGCATATTATAAGAGCCTTCACCCACCTTCAAGTCAGAAAAATCCTAGAGAAGTACATCCGGAAAAGGTACACTTATTTTGCAAGGCAAGAAGTTCCATGGGATAGGCATGACGGCGTGCAGATTGGTCCAACAGCAAGCCAAGAACAGACACGGATGTCCAGCTTGCTACCTAAGTTAATGAAACTAGGAAGGGCAGGAAGTAGGTCAGATCGAGCTTGTCAAGAGACAAATAGGCAGCTGGACAAGATCATCCCGGAGATTGAAATGTTTCAAAGAAGCGTCGAGCATGAGTCGCAAGGCAGTGGGCCGTCAGCTACTGAACCAAGGACAGCGGCAGCACACCCTGCTAATGGTGACACCACAGCAAGTGGGTCACCTGGCAGTCTACCATCATCAGCTGAGCAAGCTGCTAACGCTAGCGCTGGATCGCAGCAATCATCGGTGTTGTTGAATGATGGAATGTTGCTGATTGAGCCCCCTGTAGCACGCACAAAAGGCAAAAGGAAGAAGAGGAAAAGTGAAGTTGAGCCCCCACGTGATGGTAACCCATTGAGCACATATGACAAACAAAACTACGGTAACAAAGAATGCAGCGGGTGTAGGGTCAGAGGTTCACATTACGTCACAACTTGTCCGATGAACCCCGATCAGAGCAAAGCGGCAAAAATGCGCCTCCAAGAAAAGAGTGCTAAGATAAAAACGGAGACTACAAGGAAAAGAGGGCGGCCAAAGGTAGCAAGAGATCTGCATGAACAATAGTTTCAAGAAAACATGTTCTTTATGTTATGCTGCTGCAAAAATAGTGTGGCGTGTCTTAGATTATAAAAACTAACTCTACAGATTATACCTTACATGTGTATAAATTTATAAACTATATTATTACATCTCTGAAACACATGGTTCTTTGTTTTTTAAATGCTTGCTACTTGTTGTCTCTGATAAAAAGTTGGTCAAAATTGTTGGTCTTTTAACCTGTTCTACTCCATTTGCAACTTTGGATTTGACCTAGTTGCAACTATGACATATTACCGGTTGCAAAAAAAAGCGGTCTAACTCGCAAAACCTGTTGTATGCCATATTTGCAAACCTTAGTGCACACATCTTACATTTCAGAATTGCAATATGTTACATGTCTGAATTGCAAAAAAACATAAACATATGACTAAAAACTGTGATATGCCTTCTTTACACTGAATTGCAACATCTTACATTCCAGAATTGCAACAACCTGTTCTACTCCATTTGCAACTTTGATTTGATCTAGTTGCAACTATGGCATATTACCGGTTGCAAAAAAAGCAGATTAACTGCAAAACCTATTGTATGCCATGTTGCAAACCTTAGTGCACACATCTTACATTCCAGAATTGCAACATGTCACACATCCGAATTGCAAAAAAAATATAAACATATGACTAAAACTGTGATATGTCTTCTTTACACCGAATTGCAATATCTTACATTCCAGAATTGCAACATGTCACATGTCTGAATTGCAAAAAAAACATAAACATATGACTAAAAAACTGTGATATGCCTTCTTTACACTCGAATTGGAACATGTTACATTCCAGAATTGCAACAACCTGTTCTACTCCATTTGCAATGTTGGATTTGACCTAGTTGCAACTATGGCATATTACCAGTTGCAAAAAAATAGATTAACTGCAAAACCTGTTGTATGCCATGTTGCAAACCTTGGTGCACACCGCTTTGCAACCCGGCATGTAGACCGATCGCAACCTAGTTGTATTATGAATTGCAACACTACTAATGGGAGGAACCATGTTATACACAAAAAGGACTTGCTGCATTCATTATAGATGTTATCACCGCAGAGGTGCCAATTACAACTAGGTATTTAAACTAATTACAACACGAGTGCTTGAAAAGAATTGCAAGTTGTTTCCATCACGCGATTACACGATGAACAAACACTACTTAAGGTGCACACAAAATGTCCATTGATGCTCAAAGATCCCAACAGTTATCACGCATCCAAATCTATTTTCCTTCCACCAATACGATAAACGCCCAGGTTCGTCGGAAGTTCAGCCTGATTCGATGGATGAAACGGCAAGTAGTGCATGAGCTCTACCACAGAAATCATGCCCTTGAACTGAAAAACACAGAGGGGGAAAAAAAAAAAAAAAAAAAAACAGTTTTAGAATGTTGAAAAAAATCATAGTAGAACATGCAACATCATATATATATTTTGACTGCAAAAAAAGAATGTGTGGGGACAAAAAGGAAAAAGAAAAAGAAAAGAATGCTCACCGGATTGATATCGATGTTCAGCTTGTTGCCATCCCAAAATTCCATATATTTCTAAAGAAAAAACATACAATCACTTGGCCTAGCTTGTTTTGGGACATCAACAAATGGCTTGCTCCAATTCTCGATTTGAGGGAATTTTTTTCTTGCCGACCGCACTTATGATGGGGATCTTGTCGAAAATAGGACCGTGGCGTGTATCGGGGCTAGTGTCCCCCCAAACATAGTCAATTGAGTCCAGAATATCGATCCGATTGTGAACTTGATTGATGCAAGAGACAAAATAATGCTCCCCATCATAAACCGGGATGAATATCGACAAAAAAATAGTATCATGCATCGGTTCAAGAAAAAAAAAAAAAAAAAAATTGGTTTGGCATCTACACCTACTGTACACAATTTGCAACTATATATAGTGCCACAATTGCAACATGATTAAACTACAAAATTTAGCACATCAGTTAGTTAAAAAAAACACAAGAAATAGTTGCTGTTTTTGCACCTACTGTATACAAATTGCGACAGAACTGTGGGGCAATTGAAACCTGGTTAAATAAACATTTTTAGTGGGCTACTTTGCTTGATTATTTTGTAGTGAATAGTTCTATAACTCTACAGATTATACCTTACATGTGTATAAATTTATAAACTATATTATTACATCTCCTCAAAACACATGGTTCTTTGTTTTTTGAATGCTTGCTACTTGTTGTCTCAAGTAAAAAGTTGGTCAAAATTGTTGGTCTTTTAACCTGTTGTACTCCATTTGCAACTTTTGAATTGACCTAGTTGCAACTATGGCATATTACCAGTTGAAAAAAAAGCAGTTAACTGCAAAACCTGTTGTATGCCATGTTGCAAACCTTAGTGCACACCGTTTGCAACCCCCGCATGTAGACCGATTGCAACCTAGTTGTATCATAAATTGCAGCACTACTAATGGGAGGCAACTTCGCACAACCCCTAAACTCAGTTGCAACTCATATATTTTATGGGTAACTTAATCAAGTTGGGGCACAGTATAATGTATATGGAAAAAAATATTTTGACTGCAAAGTATCATGCATCAGTTCAGTAAAAAAACAAAAAGTGGTTTGGCATCTACACCTACTGTACACAATTTGCAACTATATATAGTGCCACAATTGCAACATGATTAAACTAGAAAATTTAGCACATCAGTTAGTTAAAAAAACACAGGAAATAGTTATTGTTTTTGCACCTACTGTATACAAATTGCAACAGGACTATGGGACAATTGCAACCTGGTTAAATAAACATTTTTAGTGGGGCTACTTTGCTTGGTTATTTTGTAGTGAATAGTCTATAACCATTTAGAAAAAAACAAAAAAGAGAGAACAAAGAGCAAAAAATCCAGTGAAAAAGAAAACACATACTAACCAGCTTTGCTTCGGTTAGATCATGATAATGCTCCGCTTCACTCTCGAGGTGCTGTCTTAATACAGAGAACTCTTCGGTCTCAGTTTTTTCATCATCTGCGTAGACACTATCAATGCTCTTTACCAAGTGCTGGAGCGAAAAAAATATGCAAAAAAGGAAAAAGATTAAACACAAAAGAAAACAGCTACTGTGAAAAAACAAAAACATAAAAGAATTGTATATGGGGTTCAGTAAAAGCTCACAAAGAAGCCAGTGGTGAGGAACAGCCTATATCCAATTGAATGCTCCTTGTGCACAAATCATCATAACGGAGACAATGAACAAGGAAATCTAGAATAGAAGAATTGCCGTGTTTGTCATCCGCAAAACTGGTGAGTAGATCATTGCCATCAAAAGATCAAAAGATGCTGAAATCAATCAGAGTCATCCTGCATAAAAAAACAGTGTTAAAGAGGAAAAAATCAAAAAATATATGAACCTAATTACAACAATGATGTATGCAGGTTTGCAACAATGATGTGAGGGTGATTACTCTTTTAGCTTCTCATCAGACGCAATCTTGATCCTCAGAGCTAGAGCCTTTGCCAAAGGTACTTGCGGGCAGCTGGTGGGGATTAGGAAAGGACTTATGTACTCCCTTGGCTTCTTCTTCAACCGATCTCCTAGATGTTTGAAGATCATCTTTTGGAACTGACTGAAGTCTTATGATCCTTGTTCACGTTCCTCTTGAGACAAACGGATGGGTGGGGTTAAGCAATTTATGTCTTCGATTGGATCATCTGGAAAAGATGCATCAGATGCAGATCCACTGGCCCCTTTCTCACCGACGACACTTTTCTTCAAAGCGTTTGCCTCATCACGTATCTGGGACAGCCATTTCTCGTGTTGATCGCGCTGCGCTTTCTGCATTGATTTAAGACGAGCAGAAGCCCTCTTGTTCCCGGCAAGACGAGCTTTCCTTTTATAACGACCGCGACCACCACCAACAGGCTTGCTTGAGGTTGTCGAAGGATGCTGAGCGTTATCGGATACCTCTTTCCTCGAAGTCTCAATTTGAGGATTGGCAGGCTGTGGTTCTGACTCCTTGGTTAGTTCTGTCCAATACAAATTGCAAACATAGAGTCGATGCAGTTACAACACTAAATCTGCATCAAAAAATACTATACTATGAAGTGAAAAATCATGTAACCTGGTCAGTGGAGTGATCAGATGCCTCCTTCAATGATCTCTCAACTTGAGGATTGGCAGGCTGTGGTTCTGGCTCCTTGGTTATGTTCTGTTCAATACAAAATTGCAACAAGAGAGTCAATACAGTTACAAACACTAGATCTGCATCAATTACTATAGTATAAAGTGAAAAATCATGTCACCTGGTCAGTGGAGTGATCAGATACCTCCTTCATTGATTTCTCAACGAAAGGATTGGCAGGCTGTGGTTGTGACTCCCTGGATGTATCTCCAATCTCCTAATTGCAACCAATAAGTTAAACAATTTACAACATTCAAGCTGCATGAGTTATAATACTATGAAAGTGAAAAATCATGTAACCTGGTCAGTGATGGGGTCAACAAACACAGATGTTTGTAGCTGGTTAATTATATACTCCAACCCCTTCGAAGGACCACGCAATGCAGATGGTGCTAGCAGTAGAAATGAAAAAAAGAAAAGCATATAAAATTATATACTCATAATGAATACCACCAAAGAAAAAAGGGGAGAAGAGGAGATTCATGTAAAAATAATTACTTGATAAGCCTTTCTCCTGGTCATCATATTGCTACTAGAAGTTGCCGGCGAATGTGGGCGGGTACTCTTAGGTGACTGGGCATGAGGATTGCCACTGCTTGACTCACTGTTGCCTTGTTGACGAAATTCAGAATAGGGATCTGTATCTTTGGAAAAAGCAAAAAAGAAAAATATGAGCTGGAATAATAAACGTTGTAGGGCCATACCACATTGCCAAAAAAATGGATATGCTGTTGTAGACATGACACCAATTGCAACAGAAAGTTATACACAGTAGCTACTAGTTCAATGACCCCCAAATTGTAAAAATAGCAGGAAACTACTACTAGTGCATGACACATAGTTAGCGAGCAAAAAAACTTTGCACCAACAATTGTGTCTTTAAAAAACAAGCTACTACGCACCAAAAAAATTCGACGTAGGTATTCGAGCGTTACCTCCAATATTTCCGCCTTCTCCATCAACTTTTTGGCCTTGTCCTCTTTCACCATGTTCTTTTTTAGCTCCCCCTTGGCCATCTTGGTGTGCAGTTTCAGACCCTTTTCGAGCACCTTCTTGGCCATCTCCATCTGAACCTTGTTGACCATCTACATCTTTGAAAAAAGGAAAAAAAAGGAAAATATGAGCTGGAATAATAAAGGTTGTAGGGCCATACCACATTGCCAAAAAAAATAGATATGCTGCTGTAGACATGACACCAATTGCAACAGAAAGTCATACACAGTTGCTACTGGTTCAATGATCCAATTGCAAAAAAACCAGAAAACTACTGTTAGTGCATGACACACAGTTAGCGAGCAAAAAAGTTTTGCACCAACAATTGTGTCTTTAAAAAACAAGCTACTACGCACCAAAAAAAATTCGACGTAGGTATTCGAAAGGTTACCTCCAATGTTTCCGCCTTCTCCATCAACTTTTTGGCCCTCTCCTCCTTCACCAAAGTTCTTTTTTTTGAACGTCTTGGCTATCTTGGTGTCCGCCTTGAGGTCCTTTTCGAGAACCTTCTTGGCCATCTCCATGTGAACCTTCTTGACCATCTCCATCTGCACCTTTGTGTCCTTGCCTGTCTCCGCCGTCATGGTCTGAGTCGTGTCCTCCTTGGCTAAAATAATGTCCATAAAAATCTTCTTCATGAAGCTCCTCTTGGTCTAATCCAGCTCCACTAGTTTCTCCTCCTGCATACAAAAAAATAGACACCCCAAAAACGTAAACAAGCTTGTTGCATCCCATTTGCAACACAGATAATGGTAGTAATTGCAACATACAACAAAGACAAAATACGACAAAAAGAAAAAGGTACCTGCAGCAGGATTTATTCCAATATTTTCTTCTTCTACACCAACTTCTTTGTCAACAGCTTCATCAACAGCTGATTTAGATGCTGCAACATACATAAGAAAAAAATTATTAGTCTTGCAAAACAAACTACTAATGAAAAAAATCATAAAATTGCAATTAAAAAATGCATATATGTGTAAGTAAAAATGCAGTATGAATACGTTGAAAAACAACAACAAACTACCTGATGCTCCAGATTTGCTCTTCTTCCTCTTCTTTCCCCTCCTACGCTCATTAGCAGCTTCCCTATCAGCTTGGGGAATCGCCAAGCGCCTTCCGAATGGCACTGAAGCACTCATGATGACTTTTTGCTATTAGATTATTGGCCATAGTGATGTACTTAGCAGCCTTGGTCGCGTAGATCCGGGCCTGGCAAGATCTTGTCATCGAAGCCTTCAAAGCCTTTAAAAGCATCGACTTCCCCGCTTCTACCAACCACATCGGCAATGCTTTGCCCGAACGCATCACGGAAGCTTGGGTATTGATGTAGAACAGGAGGCTCAAGGTTAATGGTGGCATGCCCAACAGGGGGGTCGTGTGTGCCAGCCGCATCCGGATTAGGAACTCCCTCAAGAGCAGGAACACATAGAGGGGGTGCGATAGCGGGCGTGGGAGCAGCAGCTGGGGCAAAAGCAAGGGGTGTGTAACACGTGGCAGAGATGATCCTCAACTGCATGATTTTTATTTTTATTAAAAAATGGTTATCCAAAACATACAAACAAAAAACAAAAAAAAAGATTATCGGCAGCTTACCCTGAGGTTGCCATACTCAATAGCATCGTCTGCGACATCGCCCCTGCGATCCAATGATGCAATTTTATCGATAATTTTGCTATCCAAGATAGCACATCGGGGGAGTACAAATGCATCTAAGGCCAGCCCATGCTGCAAGAAATCGACGTATAACATCTGCATGTATGAAAAAAACAAAAACAAAAACATCAGCACACCAATCACTACCAGAGACATGAACCAATTACAACAGGGTACAAAACACAGTTGATACCAGTGCCATGACCCCTGCACGCAAACTCTTGCCCAAAACAGAAAAACCACTACAAAAAATACTAGTCAACAGGAGACCAAATGCAACTGGAGACCTGATCCAATTACAACAAAACCTACTACACAGTTAATACTGGTGCAATGACAATGTTTATATAACAAAAAAGATCAAATAGGATACCAATTGCTACTGAAGACAATACCCAATTGTAAACAAAAATAATAGAAAGTTATTACTGCTTAGTGTGACAGGGCAATGAATGCAAAAAAAAAAAACTTACCAGCAGAAAAATCCCACAGCCTGTGACCGGTGCAAGGACACCCTTCGCCATAAAATCCTTTCTATACAAACGTGCAGCTTTGCAAAGGTTGTCCACTACTGCTTTGCACCAATTGATCTCCCCAATATTGTCAAGATCTTCAGTATATACCATATCTTCAAGCCTGATACAGCTATCAGTGTTTGAGAAAAGCAAAGACTGAAATACAACCATGAAAAATGTCCTGACACCCAAATTCCCCGTCAGCGTCTTGCTCTTTAGACCATTTACAATATCTGAAATCCTGATTCCTAGCCTTTTGTATGTACTAGGGCAAATTTGGTCTCCCAGCTCATTCCGCCTAGCACGAGCTTCAGAATCGGACATGACAGGTGGGTTCCCGCTAGCTTTTGGTAACTGAAATGCACACCAAACAGTGTGCTCATTTACAACAATCTCTTTGCCCATACCAAGCTCGAATTTCATCGTTTCTGGGTTAAGCCTCAGCATAAGCCAGGTGAGCAGCTGTCTGGGCAGGGAGCTTGGTTTGAATTGCAACAATCCCCCGAAACCCCTTGCCTTGACTATGTCTACAAGCTCAGTAGGGAGAGCTTTGAGAAGATCTTAAAATTTCGAAGGAGAGCAATGGAGTGCGGGAGGCTGCTTGCGGCGCCTCTTCTTATTGCTTACAATCGCTGCAGTGATGCTGCAATCACGACCGCCATCGGCACCATCCTCTCCATGTGGTTTACTCCCTGCATCCTCATCAGCCCCAGGCTCATAATCTTGATCATGCTGTGCTTCATGTTCTTTATGCACTTCAGTATCGGCATCAGGTTGGGGGGCTGGGAGCTTTAGTCTCTTCTTCCCCGTCTTTATTAGACTTGTATACACGAAGTCTGTTTTGAACAAAGTGGGGCGAGCACCGGGGTGTCACCGCCCTAACCACCTCTTTGCATCCCCTTGCATACTCACTATAACAGCTACAAAAATTGAAAAAAACAATAAAAAAACTAGACATGTGAAAAAAAAGCCAGATCAAGCAACAGTAACAAAAAAGAAAAATTGAGTTAAAGAATCATATGAACTATAAAACCAATTACAGCTAAAACACACTACCAGTTGCAACTAGATATAAATATCCTAGTTACAACATCTGAATGCATACTAGATATGCACCGTCAAATTATATGAGTTGCAGCAACAGTTTCAAAAAAATTTAATGAATTGATTAACAACTGCACCAACCTACCAGTTTGCAAAGTAAGATATAAAAAAACTAACTACACCAACCTACCAGTTTACAAATTACGATTGCACGAATCATCCAATTGCAACAACCATAGATAGCCGATTACAACAAAAAGCATATGTAGACTTTTCTTAAAGACGAATTCAAATTCAATTCCAATTGAGTTGTAAAACTAATTACAACTAATAGACACAACCAATTGCAACCAATATATAGCGGCAGTTTCAAAAAGCAAAAAACAAATTCATATGCATATAGAATTGCATGGCATCGAGAATCCGCGTAAAAAATCGAAGCTACAAAAACAAAAATGGGGTGCGTGCGTGAGGGAAAGGAAATGGGGATGACTCACATCGGAGAGGGCCTCCCCCAAGTCGGTGGAATCCGGCGAGGGCAGCCGGGCGGTTTCCACGGGCGGAGTGGAGCGCTTGACGCTGGGCGGTTTCTCGCGCCGGAGGCGGTGGAGGCGGGCGCGTGATTTCCACGGGCGAAAGCGGAGCAACGCTGGCGCTTTTCCACGGCGGAATGGTGGAGGCGGCGGCGGTTTCCACGGGCGGAGTGGAGCGCTGGCTTGGCGCTTCCACGCCCCGGAGGAGGTGGAAGCGCGCCGCGGCGGTTTCCACGGGCGGAGCGGAAGCGGGCGCGCGGGCGCGGGGCGCTTCCACTCGGAATGGTGGAGGCGCTTCCGGCGGTTTCCGCAAGGCAGAGTGAAGCGCGGGCGCGGCGGTTTCCGTGCCGGGCGGTGGAGGCGGTGGCGGCGGTTTCCGCGAGGCGGAGCGGAGCGCGGACCAGTGCCCCTCGGGGGTGCGTGTGCGCCTTCTGCCGGAGGAGCATGTGCGGGGGGAGAGGAAATCGAGCGGGTGCGGGAGGGTGTGGACGAGGAGGACCCGGCGGGTGCGGGGGGTGGCGTCCGGTCAGGGTCGAAGTCGGGCTCGGTCGGATGGCCTAGGTGCATTCCCTATATAGAATGCACCCAGTGCATTTATATATATATATATATATATATATATATATATATATATATATATATATAGGGAACGTATGCTATGCAAACTAGGCTCTTGTGCAAACTATGCAAACTTTTAATCAAGACCGTAGAAATTTAATCCGATGACCAATTTTAGCACTTAAAACCTCCTACTCATGGGGTGTTTTGCAACAGCCAGATGGGATGAGTGGAGGGGTTTAAGTGCTAAAATTAACAGCCATCGGATTAGATTCCTGCGGTCTTGATTAGAGTTTGCATAGTTTGCAAAGAGCCTAGTTTGTATAGCATACGTTCCCATATATATATATATATATATATATATATATATATATATATATATATATATATATATATATATATATATATATATATATATATATAACATGATAGATGTTCATATAAATATGTAGCATGCTTCTACGACCATCACGTAAAAAGAACGGATTGACGGTTGAGTATTTTGCTGTTGGGAGAAAAACGTGATTGGTCATAGCCTTATGTGGCTAGTTCGCAAACATTGGAAAGATTAGGAGGGAAAATAGACTTACTCATTCTGTCATAAATAACCGTCGAAAGATTATGAGGGAAAACACGACTTACTCTCTCGATTCTTAAATAACTGTTATTTTTGTTTTCTAAGAACAATTAAATATATATAAAAAAATATTAATATCTATGGTACATAATTAGTATCACTGGAAAGATCTTTCATTTAGTTTTAATAACTTTATTTATAGATACAAATATTGTATGCAGTTTTTATAAATCTCGACACGATGAGAGAGTAGCTGCGAAACTGACTTCTTTCTCCACAAGACCAGCAGGGTCCAGCTCGGCTCCCTGACCAGAGAACCGGTGGCCTTGGCCAGGGACTTAGACAGTGACATCAATGGACGGTGTCGACAGCGAGGCAACCGACTTCGTTAATCTCAAGATATGTCGGTCCAACTCAATTTTTAGATGCGCTCGTGTATATGAGTATCTACGTCTCTAACTGGGTCTCAAAAAAAAAAAAAGATCTGGATGGCCGCCACATGTCACCAAGATTATGGCAGCAGGCCGGAGTAAACGTTGGGCTACGGCACTGACGTGATCTGGAGCGCGGACGCAAAATAGAGCATAAGCAAACGTGATTATTTTGGTGCGGAAATAGAAGGATGTGCTGACTGTTCAGTGTTCATGTACCGTGGGTTACTAGGCATTCATGATTCAAGGTGCTTGGTTTGATTCGGCATTGGCAAAAGAGACTGCACGATGGCTGCGATGGCAAGGAGGTGCAGCTGCAGACAGACGGCAGCAAGGCAGCGGTCCTCGGGTTGCATAGGCCGAGCAGAATGCAGCTGCTGGTGTCGAATAAGAGGGCGGCTGCCGGGCCTTCATTTGTGATGGGGGCACGACGTCTGCAAATCTGCAATGATGCTAAGTGGAGGCAACGTGACGATCCTGGCAAAAAGCTCGAAAGCAACGGCGCGGAGCGATCTACGGCATGGATACGTGAGGTTTTTATCTTGTTGGATTATGTTGGATTTATTAAGGGCTAGGCCCATTTAAATTTAATAAATCAGTTAACCTATGGTGTGTAATTATGGACAATATTATTTGTATCGGATTAGAATTCTAAGGGTCGTTGACTTGACTTATATGGTGGGGAATTATTCCACGTAATTTGAAAAGCCAAGGAACATACAAAGGTGTGCCCAACACGCGGCGCGCCGCCGGGCCGGGCCATGGGCGTGGCGAGGCAGGTGGCGAGCGTGGCGTGTTAAATTTTTAGCACTCACTAAAAGCATCTTCAAGAGAGTGCTAAAATTTACTTGGTAAATCTTGTGATTTGGCAACTCTCTAAAATATATAGCAAGTGAAAAAAGAGTTCCTTTCTAATAGTTTGGCATAATTTACTTGCCAAACATGGATCAAACTTATATCAGGAATCCGAGACAGAAACAAAATTATGTTTATATCCTTCCACCTCTTAAAAATATACATCGGGAACCATGAAGCGAAAACAAAATTATTTTTTCACACTTCCACCTCTTCTAAAAGTTCGATGGCAAGTCGCGTCCGCGCGCGGATATATCCGCGTGCAGGAGAAAAGAATAGCAACTTGAGATAAATGAGGAGTTGATTTGAGGAGTTGTTGGAGAGGGTTTTTGTGATTTTGCCAAGAAAATAAGGATAATAAGTTGAAATAACAAGTTGTTGGAGATGCTCTAACCGCGGGAGTTTCAACTCGGTTGAATTCTTCATTGCCCGTCTCCTCAACTGCTAGCGCGAGTCTCTTGCCCTTCTCCTCCCCTCCAGACGCCACCACATACATAAAGGGGGACCCCTGTCTCTTCAGTACACGAGATAACTCACACGACTCAGACTCACAATCCAGTTACAACGAAGGTGTTCCCATCTTGCAACTCTCAAGGCGCCTGAAGGAGCGAGAGGGCAGGTGCCTCCCGGCCCTTGCCTTTCGAGACCTTGCATGGGTGATCGGCAATTAGATTTTTGGGGAGCGTCTACGCGACTGCCCGAACCACCACCGGCGGTAGTCTTCTTCTTCAAGGGAGGACGCCGCCGCCATTCGTCTTCGTCTTTCTCACGGGATCGTCTCCATCTCCTACGACATGACGAAGGAAGTTGGACAAGGATTGGGATTGGGATCATCCATGGGAGGAGGAGGGTATGAT